>JAVFKF010000040.1:1200000-1800000 GCA_036926295.1 Pachydiplax longipennis | reverse complement strand
AGCAGTTTTCAGAGCGAATTACGGCTTAATTTGAAGATTCTTCAAATATTTTGCTGAATAAGCCGTTTTGGAGCAAATTTAGACTTAATTTGGAAGATTTTTCAAATATCTTCCTAAATAAGCCGTTTTCGGAAGAAATTTCGGCTTTATTTAAAAGAAATTTCAATTATCTTGCTGAATAATATATATGAGGTATATCCGGAGAGTTAGCTATATATAATAGATATAGATATAGGGGATACGAATTCTGACCATGATCCACAAGCGCCATCGACGTCAGATTTTTTCGACGTACTGGCCCTACACTCTAGATGCCAGAATAATGCAGACTTTGACGCTAGCTATCATGGGTTCGATGCCAGAAATTCCCAAAAATCGCAATTTTCCCATAAGAATGCATTGCGCGGATTTTTGAAAATTATTTTGAGGCACTTATCGGTAAGATAGAGTAACCAAAATATCGGAGGTTGAAGTTGAGGTAGTCTTCTATGCTTCTCATGGAAAAAATGTAGCCAAATGACAGTGAGTTCGACGCCAGGTGGATACAAAATTCTTCCATTAGAAATGCATTGGACGATTTTTTAAATGCCCTCCCGATAAGCTGGAAAGATAAAACCCGGAATGGTGACAGAGGCGTGGGACCTTCCCGATAAGATATTGAATCGAAACTTTGGAACAAGTAAGGATGGCACTTATCTAATATTATTTTGCTGTCTTCTCTCACGATCGGGTTCTTAGTTCGTCGCCAGGCGGTCTTTGGCGCGAAGTTTTAAATTTGAACTGAGGCAGTACTTGGTATGATACTGTATTCAACGGATAGCTTGCAGTATGCAAGCAACTTTTACTCGTATATATATATATATATATATATATATATATATATATATATATATATATATATATATATATACACAAGTAAAAGTTGCTTGCATACTGCAAGCTATGAGTTGAATGCAGTACCAGACCAAGAAAGGCCTCAAAACAATCTTCAAAACTTCGCGCAAACGTCGCCTGGCGTCGAAATAAGGACCCAATCGTGCAAAACAAGTGTACGTGTATATATATATATATATATATATATATATATATATATATATATATTAGATAAGTGCTATTCTGACCTGTTCCAATATCTTATGGGGAAGGTCCTAAAATAAGATTATGCTATCTCCCTTTGTAATACATGGTAGAATAGAAATGATGTTCAGGCATCGAACCGTCAGAGGAACGGCGAACAACATATATGAAACACATGAATTGCCTCTATGTACATTCCAGTTTATATCATTCCGGGTATCGGATAAGCATTAAAAATTAATGTGAAAATTGACCGCCATGCATTTTATACCGGAGAATTTTGCACACACTTGGCGTCAAAATCATGGTTATTTGGTAACATTTCTTCAGTTACTACAATAGATAACCAAGGTATCACCATCCTCCGTGATTTTCACCATTGTATCGCTCCGAGTAAGGACTCAAAACAATTTTCGAAAATTAGCGCGAAAGACCGCCTGGCGTCGAATACAGTACCTGTTTGAGAGAGATAATGGCATGCAAATGTTAGATAAGTGCCATTCTCACTAGTTCCAAAGTTTTGATTTGAACTTTTTTCAATTTTTTGATCCTAAAATAATATTCCGTTATTCCAGTTTGAAATGCATGGTAGAATCGGAATGACACACTTGCATTGAATCAAGGACCATTAGAGGAACGGTAAACCTCTTGAAAGAATGTATTCAAAAGCCTCTATTACCATTCTGGGTTTTATCTTTCCAGCTCATCGGTAGCACATTCAAAAAAATTTTCAAAAATTGCAGCAATGCATTTCTTTTGGAAGAATTTCACACCCACCTAGCGTCGAACTAAGGTTGTGGTTAAGCATCATGGTGAATGTGCAAATAGGCAGAGAGGGTAAAATGTGATTCTGTTCTTGTAGGTCCGGGTTTAATAGAAAAAACTTAAATTCTTATCATATATCATCAGTAGTTTTCATATGGCCAAGAAATTTGAAAATAATGAATGCCATTTGTTGAAAGCCAAGGGCATCATTTGGAATTCCGTAGAGAATAATGGATGGTCAAGTGAAGAATTGAATGATTGTAAATTCTACACCCCTTGATCATGTTTTTGAGCAAAAAATTTTATAAATTCACTTACCAGATTTCACATTGATTCACTCATGGATCAAATTTCTTGGCCAGTGAAAAAAATCATAAAAAGAGTAAAACTAATCTATCAGCATAATTTCAATGATTTACTTTTAAAAATGTTGATTTTTAAGAAAATAGATGTTTTCCATCAGGGAGAACCAAACTCAGAGGAGTTAGAAGGTCAATGAACTATTACATATCAATACCTTTACGTTTGATACTGGGCAACTCAGAAATATAATCTCAAAAGAAATGCACATTAATTTCATTCTGATCAATTGCAAACTTACTTCCTTCAGCACAAATCATGTCATGAAGTACTTGAAATCGCAAGAATCAAGACAGAAATGACAAAAAATTGCACATTGACCAGTCAGTGGGATAACTCTGGAGATTTTTGAACTTGACTCGTAATAATACATGGGAAAGTTAAGCCACAAAATCCAACATTGCTTCAAACCAAGACTAAAATGCATATTTGCTAACTTCAGTCAAGGGAACCAGTAAATGCTATTCATCAAAGAAAGAAATACTCAAACTTTGCAAAAAGTTAGCATCATATTGAAATGATATTCAGATGAAAGAGAATCATCTTCGCCTGTTTGCTGGATGCTATAGTTATCTTGAATTTCTCTCTAAATTCAACAGTTTTACCTTTCAGTGTCATTTTTTGGCATCTCTTATTTTCAGAATTAAGATGCTCCTTAAGCGATACCTTATAAGCCAATGTGGATTGATGTCTACAGAAAGATTTCATATGATTTGAAATTATTTCATAGAGGAGTCATTTTATTCGTAGTGAGAATCAAAATCATCTGGTAGGATTCATTCCAAGATGAAAATTTCTCCTCAGTGTATATACACATAGATACATGAGTAAAATCCTACAATAAAAATTTCCATACAATATTACTGAATATACTCGTGTGAAAATCAAAATTTTAAAATATAATGTTCCTTTGACTTAATTTGTTCCAGACAGGAGCCATATCTTGTAAGCCAGTTTTACATTGTATCTTTAAGTACATCAGTAAATCATTTTCTCCTGCAAATCTTGAAAACAAGCTACGTTTGGTATAATATATAATAATATACAATTATTTTTACTCAACAAACTCTTAGTTTTACATCCAAACTAACTACCATGACTTGTAAACTGTGGAAAATCAGCAAAAGTATAAAAGTGGAAATTTCCTTGCAAAATTTTATGTGGAGCATATGTGGCACTTAACCTCAAGTTGGACTTACATTGGTCCTCTTCCAGTTCAGTATATTCGCTCTTTGGCCATTCGTCAGCTTTCGGAAAGAGCGTGTGTCTCATGGAGTTGTCAGGGTCGTATTCAAAACAAACTCCTGCTGTCGGATTCCATTTTGCATGTTCTTTCGCAAATCCCTTTTTGGCATACGCCCGCAGTTTCAGTTCTTGCCCTTTAAGAAGTTTCACTATTAAAATTTCTGCAATGGACAAATAAAAGTTAATATTTTAGATAATTCTAAGAAAAGTCAGCAGGCAGATCTGTGAGTAGATAACTTTGATCAAAATGTTCTTAGAATACCAGCAGTACTGAATTTTTAATGCGATAGTACAGCGAAATTGTGACAATTTGTCAAAATTTATGTTAAGCCTTGAGCCTTCAGACTCACTATATTACCAAACTTTTCGATAAATTTATCACCACAATCCAAATTTCTTTTGGAAATTTCAGAGATTGTCAAAATGTAAGAGCTAAAATAATACCCAGACCTAAGTATGAATTTTTTAAGCATACTTATATGCATCTAGCACCAAAAATATTCTCTATCCTCCCAGGTAATCTGGTTAAAAAAACTTTTGTGTCTATATTTCTGAGAGATTTATGGAAATGGCTCTTTTCAAGTGTAAACATAGAAAATATTTTGTAAATACACTCCATAATTACCTGAGAGATGATATTCAACCTGCTGATGTGGACGAGGATATTGGGACAGAACATTACCATCCAATGGAGTGCTGCTTCCTTAACAACTTGCAAAACTTTGGTATCCGGTTCTTCTTCATGAAGTGCTGAGAATCTATTTTTTAGCTCCAGCTGAAATTTATTCTTGTTTTCTTCTAGTTTTTTGATACTTATATCATGTTTCTATTTCATGTTGTTATACATATATATATCTATTACATATAGCTAACTCTTCGGATATACCTATATATATATATATATATATATATATATATATATATATATATATATATATATATATATATATATATATATATATATATCTATATATATATATATATATATATTTGAGTAAAAGTTGCTTGCATACTGCAAGCTATCAGTTGAATGCAGTATCATACTAAGTAATGCCTCAAATCAATTTTGAAAACTTTGCGCAAATGACCGCCTGGCGTCGAACTAAGGACCCAATCGTGCGAAACCATTGCATATCAATATTTGATAAGTGCCATTCTGATTTGTTCCAAAATTTCAATTCAATATCTTATCGGGAAGGTCCAAAAATAAGATTACGTTATCCCTGATTGAAATACATATTGGAATAGAAATGACGCTGAGGCATGGAACCAAGTATCGTCAGAGGAACGGCGGACAGCGTATAGGAAACATATGACATGCCTCTACGATATGTACATTCCATTTTATATCATTCCCCGTTAACGGATAAGCATTAAAAGTAAATGTCATAATTGACCGCCATGCATTTTATACCGGAGAACTTTGCACCCACCTGGCGTCGAACACACGGTCATTTGTTAACATTTTTTGGCTTTGGTACTATGGAAAACCATCTCATCTGCACACACCGTAATTTTGATTGCTCTATCGCACCGAGAACGGCCCTAAAACAGATTGCAAAAAATTGCGCAAAACACCACCTAGGGTCGAACTCAGGACCCTTTCATGAGAGACAATGGCATGTGAATGTTAGATAAGTGCCACTCTAATGTGTTTCAAAGTTTCAATTCAATATCTTATCGGGAAGGTCATGAAATAAGATTCCGCTTTCCTTGTTTGAAATAGGGCCAGTACGTCAAAAAAATCTGACGTCGACAGCGCTTGTGGAACATGGTCAGAATTAGTATCCCCTATAAATAATATTATATTATTCTGACTATGTTCCACAAGCGCCGTCGAAGTCAGATTTTTATGACATACTGGCCCCACCCTGTAGATGCCAGAATAATTCAGACATCGACGCAAGCTATCATGGGTTCGATACCAGAATGTCCCAAAAATAGCAATTTTCCCATAAGAATGCACTGCATGGATTTTTGAAAATTATTTTGAGGCACTACCTTATATAAGGTAGAGGAACCAAAATCTCAGAGGTTGAAGTTCAGTTCGTCATCTATGGTTCTTATGGAAGAAATGTTGCAAAATGACCGAGAGTTCGACTCCAGGTTGGTTCAAAATTCTTCCATAAGAAATGCATTGAAATCTTTGACAATTTTCTTGAATGCCTTCCCTATAAGCTGGAAGGATAGAATCTTTAATAGTGACAGAGGCGTTTGAAATCCTTCTTTCATGATGTTCTTTGTTTCTCTAATGGTCCTTGGTTCGATGCAAGAGCGTCATTCCGATTCCACCATGCATTTTAAACGGGGAAAACGGAATCTAATTTTGGGAGCTTCCCAATAAGCTATTAAATCGAACTTTGAAAGAAGTCAGAATGGCACATGTCTAATATTAATTTGCTATATTCTCTCACGGAAGGGAAGATTTCTTCGCTAGGTGGTCTTTTGCGGGAATTTTCGCAATCTTTTTGAGGCCATTCTCGATGCGATAGAGCAATCATAATCACGGTGTTTGCAGATGAGATGGTCTTCCATAGTACCAAAGGAAGAAATGTTACCAAATGACCGTGTGTTCGACGCCAGGTGGCTTCGAAATGCTTCCGTAAGAAATGCATTGCTGATATCTTTGACGATTTTTTTAAATGCCTTTCCGATAAGCTGGAAAGATAAAACCCGGAATGGTGACAGAGGCATTTGAGAACATTCTCTCATGAGGTTACCGTTTCTCCAGTGGTCCTTGGTTCGATGCAAGAGTGTCATTCCGATTCTTGCAATTGTGTTTTCCCTTCTGCTCGCCGTGAGTCCTACGGTCGAATAGAAAGGAGGACCTCAGAATATTCTGGTGTTGCCAATAGGTAATAGAAGGATGAGTGGAAGGGGTAAATCCTGAAATTTGAAACCCATAAATCTTATGCACCACAGACTACACCGTTGGATTTTTTTAGTGGGGAACTGGACAAAAAATGCAAAAATTGTTTATATTAAAATTAAAAGTGATTATAGGTGGCAAGGTAAGATGCTAGCAATAGCACTCTAAAACTTATACAAAATTACTATATAATAAAATTGCAATAAAAATACAATAAACCTACCCTTAACCTATTCCTTTGGTAACCTGCATAGTGACTCATCAACATCTATAGCCAAAATCACCTTTGAAAGGTGATTATTTCTTAAAAGTTCTATTTCTTCGTTGGAAACTATATTAAAAATTTGAATTTTTATTTCAGCTATTTCTATCTCCAGAATTTTGACCACAGTGTCTGTGATACTTTCAAAAAAGACCAACTTCTTTTCTTGGGGTCATCGGTTGTTGATTTCTTTTCCTTATAGTTAATGAATTCACTTAGCACTGAAGCCCTTCTCTTTTGGTAGGAAGATGTTGAGTAATTCAAGGATGGACCCTCGTGAATTCCACCATACTTTCATTCACAATTGCATCATCTTCAATGTTAATTTCCTGAAAATTAGTTTTCTCTTCATCTTGAGTTTGGAAAATGTGTTGAAGTGGGTTTGCGTTCTGAAACAGTAACATTCAAAGCATTAAGTGAATTCATGAACAGGATTTACTGGAAGCTGATAACTTTAACCCATCAGCAATAAAAAGACATTTACATTTAATCCAAAGCATTACACAGATGGCTGTTTTTTTAACAGAATATAAATTTTCTGACCTACCACCTTTTAAGATAATTATGATTTTAGATCAATCTTACATAGGTTGTTGTAAATTTAAAATTCATTTCTGTATATTGTTTTACATGAATTTCTAATTTCATTACATAATATCTGAATATTTATATATGTTAATAGCCTTTGAATTTGACAGATCATGTCAATTACAAAGTGGATGCAATTTCCTCAGAAATAATCAATGATTTACTCCACATTTTGTGATATCACATGCTGAAATTATCTATATAATCTTATGAAGCCACACAGGAGTTTGTTTCTCAAGTACATGATGATAGAAACTGGTTTTAAGACAAAAATTATAAGTAAAAAGGAAAACCCAATGTTTAAAAATTGATTTTCAATATTTTTAGCAAGGTTATTATTCCCAGGTTAAAGCTTTATGCTAAAGGAATGAAGAGAAGTGACTGTAGACTAACATTGTCTGAAGAAAACGGAACAAGGAAGCTCATTTACTGCTCATACCACCACTTTTTCACTTTCTGAGCCACTCTCTTCTGTGAAGAGCTCTTCTAGGGCCATAGTTGGATCCATTTTCCTTTACATTCCTTAGGTAAAATTAATTAATTATAAAAATCAATGAAAGTATCAATGAATAATAATAATTAAAAGAAAGCCTAATATAAATTTCAATATCATTAATTACTATTTTATTATATTTTATTTTGGGAGAGGGGTCTTCTAAAAAATTTAGAACTCACCAAAGATATACAATTTCAAGAACACAAACTTTACTGTTTATGCGGTCGCTCTGTCAACATAAGTCAAAACGTATGAGCTACTCAGTACCTGACGAAGGTACAATTTTTGGCTCCCTACTGTAACAACTATAATATACCGCCAAACACACCTCTCGTCCCAATCACCTTCTGACTTATCCTCTCACAATACCGGCGAAATTCCTACGTTTCGGTGGCGTCACGTACCCTACGTCTCTCGAAATGGCTACAATGTTTCATTTTCGCCTCTATCACTTTATACTCGTCGGCGATTAAAAAAATAATACATGGAGCCACGTCTACATCAGATCGGATCAAATCCCGCGCTTAACTTGAGGCTGGCAGTCTCATGTTGCCCCTCACTGGATTTCAACTATGGGACTGTGCTTAGTGTGGTGAGCAAAAGTTGCCTCTCGAAGGAACACAAGGAGACACGGTCCCAGCACAGTCCCTTTAGTGAAAATCGGGAAGTTCTTCTCGTGTAGTTTAATGGGAGATACCATTTTAGTAACACGACACGGTACGCGCAGTCTCGACACAATCATATAGTAGAAATCAAGCTCCTTCAGCCCGACTGAGACCATTGAAGGTGTAACGGGAAATAAGAGAGGAAAACAACATGTAAAAGGTTATTTTATTGGAAGACAAACTCCTTCTACCGCCGATCGAGACCTATTTCGCCGTAACGGCGAAGAAGAAAGAACAAACCACCAAGAGCTATTTCAGTGCGAGTTAAACTCCTTCTAGCCCGACTGAGGCCGGACGGTGCAAAGGGCAATAAATTCTTTAAGGTTATTTCATTGGACTACTAAACCCCCTCTGTACGAGAGAGAGGAATTATTTCTTAGTAGAACGGCCCGCCGGTTGATACCTGCTTCGGAGCAGCGGCGAAGGACAAACCATCAAAACATTTCAGTACGAAAGTAAACTCCTCCTCTAATTCAGACATAATTGCAACGGCGCAGTAAAAAAACCACACAAATGATTTCAAACTCTTTCTGGTTGATGGAACGTTGTGCAAAAGCAGCGAGGGCCTCCTTCCCTAACAGATAAGACCTACAGCGCCTCCCTGCAATAAGCTCGTAAACATTTGCCTGAGTTCTGCCGTAACACAGGAAAGTGATCAGGTGAACCTCTTTTCGTCAGGTATTAATATATACACAAGCATGCCCTACGCTAATCAGCCTTCTGTTCACATCAGTGAACTAACAGACGAAAATGTCAAGTTTCAAATTGAGGACACGGAGTTGAGGTAAGACGGATTACTTGTTTAAATTGAATAATGTATGGACAAAAATTATTTTATAAAGTTGATATCCCATTTTTAGTGTAGCAAATAGTATTAGAAGAGTTCTCATCGCCGAAACCCCTACTATGGCAATTGATTGGGTGCAGTTGGAAGCAAATTCAACCGTTTTAAGTGATGAATTCCTGGCTCATAGAATTGGATTAATTCCATTGACATCGGATGAAGTTGTCGATAGGATGCAATACACAAGGGTAATCCACGACTATAATTTGTCTAAGTTGTTTCTAGCCTTCGTAACGAAATTTGCACATATTCTAAGTCTTATATAAAAAGTAGATGTTGTCATCGAATCAAAATTGCCGACTAATTAGTGGATCAACTTATGGCAGTAAAACCGTACATCGGCATTGCACAATTTATTATAATTTTCGCCTGTTTATGAGAAAAATCCATGTAATGATTATAATTACTTACTTCAATTATATAAAAATGTTAATTTAATCTGTCAAAGGATTGTTCCTGTCAAGATTTCTGCCAAGAATGCAGCGTAGAATTCACACTAGATGTGAAGTGCACTGATGAGCAGACAAGGCACGTAACGACGGCAGACTTAAAGTCTAGTGATCCAAGAGTTGTCCCTGTCACTTCTCGAAACCGAGGCGACGAAGCTAGTGAATATGGAGAAACAGATGGTAATGAGCGACTTACATTTGCCAGAAACGACTGATTACCGAAATTCCTTCCAAATCGGAGACCATATCTAACTTAAATTGGTTTCCGTTGACTTGAAATGAGCATGTTAAACTGAGTGAATTCAGGAAGACTTGGCGAAAAAAATAAATAATTACAGAAATTTGGATTGTGGTGATAAATTTATCGAAAAGTTTGGTAATATAGTGAGTCTGAAGGCTCAAGGCTTAACATAAATTTTGACAAATTGTCACAATTTCGCTGTACTATCGCATTAAAAATTCAGTACTGCTGGTATTCTAAGAACATTTTGATCAAAGTTATCTACTCACAGATCTGCCTGCTGACTTTTCTTAGAATTATCTAAAATATTAACTTTTATTTGTCCATTGCAGAAATTTTAATAGTGAAACTTCGTAAAGGGCAAGAACTGAAACTGCGGGCGTATGCCAAAAAGGGATTTGCGAAAGAACATGCAAAATGGAATCCGACAGCAGGAGTTTGTTTTGAATACGACCCTGACAACTCCATGAGACACACGCTCTTTCCGAAAGCTGACGAATGGCCAAAGAGCGAATATACTGAACTGGAAGAGGACCAATGTAAGTCCAACTTGAGGTTAAGTGCCACATATGCTCCACATAAAATTTTGCAAGGAAATTTCCACTTTTATACTTTTGCTGATTTTCCACAGTTTACAAGTCATGGTAGTTAGTTTGGATGTAAAACTAAGAGTTTGTTGAGTAAAAATAATTGTATATTATTATATATTATACCAAACGTAGCTTGTTTTCAAGATTTGCAGGAGAAAATGATTTACTGATGTACTTAAAGATACAATGTAAAACTGGCTTACAAGATATGGCTCCTGTCTGGAACAAATTAAGTCAAAGGAACATTATATTTTAAAATTTTGATTTTCACACGAGTATATTCAGTAATATTGTATGGAAATTTTTATTGTAGGATTTTACTCATGTATCTATGTGTATATACACTGAGGAGAAATTTTCATCTTGGAATGAATCCTACCAGATGATTTTGATTCTCACTACGAATAAAATGACTCCTCTATGAAATAATTTCAAATCATATGAAATCTTTCTGTAGACATCAATCCACATTGGCTTATAAGGTATCGCTTAAGGAGCATCTTAATTCTGAAAATAAGAGATGCCAAAAAATGACACTGAAAGGTAAAACTGTTGAATTTAGAGAGAAATTCAAGATAACTATAGCATCCAGCAAACAGGCGAAGATGATTCTCTTTCATCTGAATATCATTTCAATATGATGCTAACTTTTTGCAAAGTTTGAGTATTTCTTTCTTTGATGAATAGCATTTACTGGTTCCCTTGACTGAAGTTAGCAAATATGCATTTTAGTCTTGGTTTGAAGCAATGTTGGATTTTGTGGCTTAACTTTCCCATGTATTATTACGAGTCAAGTTCAAAAATCTCCAGAGTTATCCCACTGACTGGTCAATGTGCAATTTTTTGTCATTTCTGTCTTGATTCTTGCGATTTCAAGTACTTCATGACATGATTTGTGCTGAAGGAAGTAAGTTTGCAATTGATCAGAATGAAATTAATGTGCATTTCTTTTGAGATTATATTTCTGAGTTGCCCAGTATCAAACGTAAAGGTATTGATATGTAATAGTTCATTGACCTTCTAACTCCTCTGAGTTTGGTTCTCCCTGATGGAAAACATCTATTTTCTTAAAAATCAACATTTTTAAAAGTAAATCATTGAAATTATGCTGATAGATTAGTTTTACTCTTTTTATGATTTTTTTCACTGGCCAAGAAATTTGATCCATGAGTGAATCAATGTGAAATCTGGTAAGTGAATTTATAAAATTTTTTGCTCAAAAACATGATCAAGGGGTGTAGAATTTACAATCATTCAATTCTTCACTTGACCATCCATTATTCTCTACGGAATTCCAAATGATGCCCTTGGCTTTCAACAAATGGCATTCATTATTTTCAAATTTCTTGGCCATATGAAAACTACTGATGATATATGATAAGAATTTAAGTTTTTTCTATTAAACCCGGACCTACAAGAACAGAATCACATTTTACTCTCTCTGCCTATTTGCACATTCACCATGATGCTTAACCACATCCTAATCCTAGTTGCAAATGTCAATGGAAAAGAATAAGCAACTTGTTTATAATTGCAAAGAGAAATATTGTCAGTCACATTGCCCGAGAAACAAATCATGATGTATAGAAAAGTACTTGTATTTTAGGCTATTAATTCTTCTCTCTCTTTGTTTGTTCAGACCAGGCGCCTTACACCTGGGAAGCAAAGCCTAACAAGTTCTTTTTCAACGTAGAAAGCAGCGGAGCTCTGAGGCCTGAGAACATTGTCATGATGGGAGTGGCGGTTTTGAAGAATAAACTCTCCAACTTACAAACGCAACTCTCTCAAGAATTGCAAAGTGATCCACTGTCATATTGAATGTGGCCAAAATTGGATTTTGACACTTAAGTTGATAGACTTCATGTTTCTTTTTTTACTAAGAAAATTG
Organism: Pachydiplax longipennis; assembly: GCA_036926295.1. Lineage (NCBI taxonomy): Eukaryota > Metazoa > Arthropoda > Insecta > Odonata > Libellulidae > Pachydiplax > Pachydiplax longipennis. Next base: position 1,787,661 of record JAVFKF010000040.1, on the reverse strand, counting down.
ATTTCTGTGGAACAAATTTGCCTTTCAAAATTTGTAAATCATCTAAAATCATAGCCTCATGATAACTTATCTGGTATGTATTTAAAAATATTTAACATAAAGAATCTTATAAATATTTGAAACTGGTGACTTCTGCATCAGCAAAACTGAAAGGAATTCGGTTCCAAATGTACGAACTTTGAAAGAAAACTGCAACCTTAATATCAAGTTTTCTAATAAAAAATCATCCGAATGTGGAAATTCTATAAATAACTAAAATGATTACATCAACAACATTAAGTCGAGATGGTTAATTGATGGTGCTGGATTGTCTTATAATGGCTTACTTAAAAGTAAACTGCACAGATGTTTGTCTTAGTAAGAAGTGCAATAGTTGAAGACTACCAACAAAAAACTATCAGCATCACTGCAATAAATACGACTGCAGGAACCATGTTACCTCCAAGTTCATCCAAACACTTCAAATGCTTCCTATGTAATATTGGGAGGAAAAATTCAGATCCATCAATCACAACTAAGCAAACACTCAAACTCTCAATAAACCACAAAAAAAAACACAGAAGGTGGTGATGGCCTAGACGCATTCCGACTTGCACGCAAACTTCCACTTTCACACATAAATATCCAAGTTCAGGGCAAACGCTAGGCATGGAAAGACCACCACTTTGTGAGGGGGGTCTTCTAAACAGAAATCGTCAGCAGTGGTGTCAGAATGAGATGCTCTCATCTTCTGGAATGCCTACACTCCATTTGCAAGACTTTTTGAAATGGACATGTTTTGAACATTTTGCAATCGAGGGTAAACTACTAAGAGTGTCAGACTTCTTGATGTTTAGCTGGAGGATGAGTGATAAATGGCTCGCTCCACATCCTCCTCAGGTCACCCTGAAAAAACAAAACTTATCATCTGAGAAAAATCACACCATTTGCCATCACATGCATTTTTCAATGATTGACTGTCAACATGTAGAATTTCAAAGTTGTTTCCATATGGATAGGAATTCTTTTCAACTTGACCATTACACTAAAATACATTTTTGTAGTTTATTTCTATAATTAATAGTGATTTTAGTTTACAATAATACAACACAATTGAATGTCACACATATAAATTAGTAAATGTGTACATAAAATGCAGAAAATATAGGTTTAATATTTGAAATATGTATTAATACAGTGAAGAACATTATTAACCCTTCAGTGCTCGTATCAGTTTTTGTAAAATGTGTATGGTACACCCCACGCACTCTTTTGAGGAAAAATACCCTTTTCCTTACATTTCCAAATTTTTCATTTTTAGGGTCTGGAGATGGATATGTTTTCCAACTTTCATCAAACTTTCAGCTATTTTACTGGAAATTTTGTTAATTCATAAATTATTTTCCTAAAACTTACCCTGGAGCTCTCAAGAAGCCCCTAGACCCAAACCAATGCATCAGTAAAGGGAAAAATTCTTGCCATGCATGTCAAAATCATTCCCTCACCAAATACATTACAGTAATACGTTCTAAAAAGCTGAAAAAGGGCAATATGGAAACATAGGAAGGATCCATCCAACAAATCATGGCAAAAGGCAGGGTAAGCTTTACGAAAGTAATTTATAAATCAACGAGATTTCACATAAATAGTTGAAAGTTGGAAAATATGCATCTCCAGACTCTAAAAAGGCAAAATTTCTAAATTTAAGGAAAAGGGTATATTTCCTCAAAATAGAACCACTGGGTAAACTACACACCCAAAGCGAGCACTGGAGGGTTAAAATATAATAAACTAGCTGAAGGGACCATGAATATATAAATAAGGAGTAGATAATATATTAGCTAATAACTTGTGCAGAGGAGAAAATAACATCTCTCACTTAGTTTGGATCAATGAAAATGTTATCCTAAACGAAAATGATTAATCTCTTCAAACTTTAATAATTTGGATCCAAATCTAGAATCCATGATAAGAAAAGGAATCATCTTAGATTTTCTTTCATTAGGAGTTTCCTCAACCTTGTAAGATGATTCTTCCTTGGGACTTATACTGGGTGCACGTCATCTCGTGCAATAATCACACCCATTTCCTTCTTTCTTTTAAATGTACTTATTAAGATAGTATTGCTTAGCTTCACAATTAATCCTATAAGGGAGAAAATTTTGATGGAAACAATACTACTTGCGGTTTTTTCAGCTCTCACGAATACAAATGATCGCCCGTGTAAAAAATGAAGCGTTTGATTAAGTTATCATTGACCCGAAATGCTAATGTATTACGCGGTATTACAGTCAAGGTTTAGACACCCCCTGCCACACGCCGAAAGGCTGTACGAAGTATACATTTATCAATTTACAGTTTTTCCAGCGTAAATCACACTTAGTAGATTCATTATTTTCACGAAAATTTGGCAAAGTGGAGGTGATAAAGAAACTTTTTCTATATGATCGTACGTTGCCTCCTGAGAATCCACACAGCAAATTGTTCGAAAATATAAATGCAGAAATATCAGAATATTGCCTGCTATGAACATATACTATCATTCATTCTAATCATTACTTTCACATGGTCCTAAAATCAACGTGTATTCTTACGGGAAAACGCAATACCTCGGTTTCAACAATCGCATTCGTCGTCGAGGGGACTCGTTGTTTATAGCCTCAAAATTTCACGAAATTTCCGTTTATTTTAACCGAATTCTCGCCATTTCGACTCGATAACGATATTTCGCGACCAAAATAAGAATCTTTATTCACTTTCCTTTCTTTTGGTGCTTCTTTCGATTTCGTAAGCCTATCATTTCGAATTTAATTTTTCAAAAGAAATGAAGCCTGCAACTGATAAAAGTGAGGTTTACGTGCATTTCTTATGAGAACGGTTTTTCTTATCTTGGTTCGAACTGGGGACCTTCAGGTAAATAAAAATTAGCCTGTTTTCTGAGCGGGGAGTACATTTAACAATCTTGAAAGTTTGAAAGTTGTGCAATTTATGGTTCTCGAGTTTTAGGCGAAAATACATACATACACACACCTTATTTTATTATATTAGATAACATGTATGCATTGAGTCAAAGACATTCCATGGAAAAAAATTCTACGCATCAATTTTCATATTTAAAGAGTAGTATTTGAAATGTTAAATTATGAATTATTTAAACATTCGAAAATAGTGAATTCCCCCATAAATATTAATGGTAATAAATCTAATTTATAGATAAATGTAATATAACTACATAATAATTTCTATTATAGATAAATGCACTACATCTGATCCTTCTGAATAATAAGCAATTACATTAATTGCTCTTCACTAACTCAATGGTTTTATATTATAAATTAAAGAGGATCAGACTCTGAAATGTTCTATTTTACCCCTGCAAAGTTAATGTATAGCTTCCGCTCAAAATGTTAATGCGGAGAGTATTTGTTGATTTAGTAGTTAAATAATATCACATTCTATTTACATTACTTATTGTTACTTTCAGAATCATTTTGATGATGATTATCCATGATAAATTCTAGATTTGCTGACCGTACTTCATGGAAAGACATTTAAAAAATGATTAATACAAACTTAGTAATAACCAAGGAAAAATTTTTAATACAGCTGGTTTCAGCTAAAAGCCATCATCAGGTCAGGTTTTATTTATTACCCATAATTTCAAAAACAAATGCATTTATTACTAAAAATTTTATTTTCAACGTGCAATTTTTGATTATCTACAATATAGAAGGTCCCAATATTTCTCCTATATATTTCTTATTGGATAAATAAATATACACACAATGATGTTTATTATATAAGATTTTCCAGCAAGAATAAAACATAAATAAAATGTAATCATCAATAGGTCCCTTAGGAAAGTCAATAGTGCATGATGAGGTCATACAACTGGTTAAAATAACAATTTTTCTTGCTGTGTTAGTTATAAACTCCATTTAATTATTTTCTTAAACAACTAGAATTTCATTGCTATGTTTACAATCTAAAGATTATGAATAATCACTAGATTCTCCAAATTGAAATAACCTGAATGAATCTTCTTTTTGGATCAATTCTATATTAGAGCAGCCCATATAAGCCTGTGGAAGACAATTGACTGCAGAATAATACTACAGAAATGCAAATATCATAAAATCTAAGACATCTTAAGAGGTTGAGACATATTTAATACTTAATTGGATAGGAAGGAGAGAACCACAAAAATTTAATTTTTAAGATAGCAAAACAAAATATTATGTGGCATAGAAACACACTCAAATTTCATTCTAAAAGAAATTATTGAAGTATTTCAGTGACTCCTGTTAAAGTAAAGTGCCTACTTATATCAGAATGCATCAATTTCTATTTTATTCTGCAGATAAGTTAGTAATAAAAGTAAGTTTTAGAATATTACATTGTTTCCCTTAATAACAGGGGGAAGGCCTATGTTAAATAGGAATAAGCTGAAAAGGCAGATAACATCATTTACTCTGTAGCCACAAACAAATTTGTAACATTAAAGACATTTGATTGTTTCTATGACATAGTGAGAAAATTCTATTTACTTAGGAAAATGCAAATCTATGGAATAATTTGACCAGCTGATATGCACAATTAAAAGCACTCTTTTCAAAATGAATAGACCTGCTACAACATGTTATGAATAAGACATTTTAAAATTAAGGAATTACCTTGAGGTAGGCCATGGTGAGTAGTGGCAGCAAAGTGAAGGGAACAAGATATAGAAGAGCTGGTTGGGCTGCCTTGAATACTTCAGAAGATACGGTGGCAGTGAGCAGACCCAAGAAATACCCAATCAGGGAGCAGTGGAAGTAACTGCATTCATATTTGCAAAAGAATAACAAGTACAAATTCAGAAATTATACATAGTTTACATTAGAATGAAGAATAATTTGTTTTACTAACAAGAAAAATAATGAAATTATAGCTGTATATTCGTAAATATTTTTGTTGAAATATTCAAGTAGTTGTTGATAATTGTTATAAGATTGCAAATGTTTTCCTCCCAATTAGGGTGAATGCCCTGTAATGACTTCTCCGGGGAATAAAACCAACCTATAGCCATTATAAATAAGTATTTTTTCACTGAATGAGATCATCGAGAGAAAATTAACCGATAAATCACAATTGTCACTCTAATTCCAAAATTCAATGCAAGAAAGTGAAATTGTTGGAAGTTATCAAATAATTAAGTATTAACTGCAAATTTTGAGAAATTAAACTTCTTTTGTGTCTCTTCTATTGCCAAAGTACATCTAAAAAAAACCAGGTCATGATTTAGAAATTACTTTTAAATAAATATGGTATTCATAGACAAATAGAAAAATTACGCAGGGATCATGAAAACATGATTTGGATATTTGCCTGTTTTGTACTTGCTTTTCTTATTTTCAATGTAACCAGATCAAGAGTAAAGAAAACAATACTTGTTAAGAAAAAAGAACGATTTTGAACTAAGCGATATGTTTTTGAGTCAAGATACCAAATGAGAATTTCACAGAGCATATATTTCAAATTTTCCAAGTTGTGAAAAGAACAATATCACCAAGAGGTAAGAGTAAGTCATGAAATCAAACTAACAGTATAAGCTGGCATTAGATTGATCAGAAATTATTGCAAATTGCCACTTTTTATTAAATTGTAGTATTTTAAGTTAGGAAAATAATTTGTTACAGATAATGATGATGTATAAAATTTTAATAAGTTTAAAAAGTCAAGATTTTCAACGGACAAAATTATAATCTATGATATTTTTAGTATAGCCGAAACCAATTGATGCATTTGCTTTGAGCAACCGAGTCTAAGGAAGAGCTTTCAATAAAGGATTGAAACACGATGTCCACCATTCTAATAAATTATGACAAATTTCTCCAAAATCATCAATAAGTAACTAACTGTAGATTCCTTACTTCCTTTCGCTTTTCTTTTAAAACATTTCTTATCTCTGCATTTCACTTCAATGTGAGGACTTATTATACACTTCATCTGACAATGTCAATGTCCACCTTCATAATCTTTCTCATTTTCTTATCTTACTGCATACCTTTACATTAAATTTATTATTTGACAACCATGAGGACAAAAACTTTCAAAATGTCTCATTTTTCCTAATCCAGATGACTTACTTCACTACTTCTTTTACTTTTCTGACCATGCATTTCTTCAACCTTCTTTCATTTTATTCTGTAGAGTTCTGCATGATGGATAGGTTCAAATTATTATCTCATCAACGTTCTTTCATTTATAACATTTTTGTAGGAATACATTCTTCTATTACATGTTTCATTAGGAATATGTAGTAGTATTATAAGTGATAGTAGTATAATTAAAAGTGCTTCGACAGCTAAGGTCATTCTGTGCATGATGGAAATTAAATCCAGGATCACTTTCATCAGAGATGAATGCAGTACCCACTTGGCTATCCATGAGCAAGCACCTTCTGAGGTTATGCAGTAAAAAATTATTCTCCTTTGCCTCTATGATTTGAATCGGTTTGGAAATACCATCTGCAGATCTGCAAATGAAAATTGACAATTTGCTATTCTACAATTAATTCTAGTGTTTCTTTGATTTAGTATAGAGAGATTATCCAGAATATCATCGAACAAGTAAAAGAGGAACAGTAACATTCAGCTATAACGCATCTCATTTTACTGTGATTCCCTCAAAATGATTGTTTTCTATTTTCTTTGCCACTAGAAGGTAAATTTGTAGCAAATTTTATCTTGATGTGTGTAGTGATGCAACAGTGCTACAACAAGCCATAATAATAGATAAAAAGAGCACGAGCATGTGGCTTTTAAATTTGCAAAAAATTAAGACTTATGTGATGAACAAATGCTATCAACTACCATATCAAATGAATATATCTGAGGCTTTTCGTAACTCCTGTTAATGTAGGGTGTGCATTTGAATCAAGATCAATTCTTATTGTTCTTACATTAATTATTGAATTTTCATTTTTTCCCATAATAATGCAGGTGTAAATTCCATCCTCTATAATCCAATTTTGAAGCACATCATCAACAGAATTCACTATCTTCTTCATCATCAAACTTTTCTCCTCATTCAGAAGCATTGCAAAAGGCATTGATTACATATGAAAGGGCACATTTATGAAGTAAACGCTAGTGTGCAATTGTGAACCCATTTTGGCATTCCATATTGAACGCATATCTGAATAACTGATGCTTTCTAAATATGCCAACAGAGAGATGAGGTCAATTCGGAGGTCTAAATAAGCAGAGCCTTGAATAGATTTGGAAGCATATCTCCACTTGACCCATGTCTTTTATTTTTTGACTGAATCAAATTTAATATCTTAGGAGGATACCTCAAAATCCCTCTCTATATAATTTAGAGTGATTCATGGACATAATAGGAATGCTTGTTGATTACAGTTTCCTCTTCTTACTCTCAGCTGAAAAGTAAAATTTGCTAGAAAGCAAAAATAGAGAAAATCAGGATTAGAATTAACACTCGCTTTTGCAACAAAATGCTGAACTATGGGGCATACTTCTTTTTCAGAAAAAATAACTTATTTCTCTCTGGAATATTTTCAAAAGATATTTTAGCACTGCTTCATATTGACAATTACTAGATGCCAAAAGACAAAATTCTTCAATAGCTATAAGCACTCCCTTCAAACTGAGTAGCAAACATTTAAAACCATGGAAAAGGGTGAATTTGGTAGGAAATTTGATGGATAAGAAAGAATATAAATGGCATCACCTAATCTTATTAAAATGCTTCGGGGTTGGTACTCCTGTTTCACCCAAATGAATAGCCTGGGATTTCTTGTAAGCGTCGTATCGCAACACAAAACACAGAAGAAGACCAGGCATCACCTGTGTACAAAAAAGGTTAATTATTACTGCAATGAAACATATGAACACTTATAAGATGGTTATTCAAAGAGTTATTGATCATGTATTTTTGCAAATCTTATAAATAAACTAGAAAAATTGTATGTGTTTATGTATTTGTGTATGTTTGTCTGCAACTTGAGTCAGAAGTTAAACATTTTCTAACTTTAAAGGTTGTTAAATGTCCTCCATGCGCAGATAATAATCTATATTTACCATAGTCTCTCATTTGACCCCAAACAGGAAAAGCATTTGTGAAAGAAATATACATAAAGTTCACTTTTGTAAAATGTAAAATTTAAACCTTATTTTTATCATTTGCAGGCTTTATTTATTTTGCAAAATTGAATCAGAAAGAATTGTTGTACAAAATTGAAAACAGCACCAAATGTAGTGATATTCAATTAAATTTCTAAATTTGGTTGTGTAATTTCATTCTTGATTAAAAATTGTTAGAATTTTGATGAAATGCACAAAATTTTAAAGTAACTATGAGATTGTATACAATCAGTTCCCTTGATGACAAATGTGATTGTTGAATTCAAGCTAATGCACATATTCATAAGAATACATGGGGAACCAAAAATAACAAGAAATAGCTGGACTTAATTTAATGGAACAATTATTTGTAATCTAAACCGTAAATGATAAATTACATCATAAATATTTCAATTGTAAACACATATAAAGTGGCAAGAGTGAGACAAGGTAAAACAAAATCCCACATAATATATGTTTTTCTATCAATGCCAGTCCTTTTCACACAAAACACATGTTAAGGATACCATTTGCTCTGCTACCCAATAAGGCAGATTTTTCGCTTTCTCAGATACCTTGCAATCTGCTATATCCACCTCATTCAATAAGTCAAAAATGTTTGAAATTGTATGTATTGCAGTCCTCTCTCTTCTCCTGCTTACTCTTTTGTTTAGAATGACTAATTTTAAGAGAAGAAAATACCGCAAAGCAGAGTATCACCAATACTATCTCTCAAATAACCTTTCATAGCAATGTCTTGGAACTCTGTGACCACAAAATATTCCTTCTTCTTTCCCAACTGTTTTAGTAAAAATTACTTCTTAGTAGAGTGAAAAAGGACAAAAATTAAATAAAAAGGAAGAATTTTGTCTGATGGTTCTTCTGAAATACAACAAGAAGGCAACTAATATTACACAGCAATACTTTGTAGGCTTTTTGCCATCTTCAATTGTGACAAACAAAGCAAACTAAGGAAGTGGCATTTTTATTTTAAGGTGTAAACCATTTATTTAAAAATTAAAATCAGAAATCCTTTCCTATTGTCTCCCAACATACAAAATTTTAATAACCTGGTTATAATGCTATCATGCTAAAACCTGGTTTCTCTAGATCCTCTGAAAAGTGTCTCCACCAAGTTTTATTACATACATTTTCTATGTTTTGTATACGTTGTGATGGCAAACATTTGATCATGTGAGTATTTACCACATGAAGTTTCTTCTCATGAGCTTGGTAACATTAAAATACATGAAATGAAAATTTTTAAAGTAAATTATATGTATACACAAGGTAGGTTGGGAAATGATTTTTGAACATTAACAAGAAATTTTGTTAAAATAATCTTAAATGAAAAACAAAACATTATGAATTTAATGTTGTATATCAATTAATCATATATTATTAAACATTTCTCATCATAAGATTTTAGAATATTAATTTCATGCACTTCCCCATGTGATAGAAAGATCAAGGATTCATTTGAGGTCAATAATAACATGCATCAATATTTTTCAACTAAAACTATCCTTAACCCAACTGTGGACAACTCAAAAATACCCTCATAATAAATACCCATTCAGTTAATTGTTTAAATTTCAGGCTGCATTTCTTTTGCCAAATTAAATTAGAAATAATAGTCAAACGATATCGAGATAAGTACCAAAAAAATAAATTGAATAGGTCACGTGATTTCAATTAGGATTTGAAATTGTGAGAATTAGAACAAACATGAAAAATTTGTTCCCTGACAACTTGGGCGATTGTTGAAATCAGCAATCATAAGAATGTATGGGAAAGATAGACCTTTATTAAATGTATGGCCAATAATTTTTAATTGAAAGGGAATCGTCAAGCCCAACAAATTTTTTCATTGGCTTAGTTTGAATGTGCACTCGTAAATATTGGTTAGTCGATAATTGGCACATTTATCAGATTCACTTCTATATATTTCACATACAAAAAGGTTCTGCAGGAATGACTACTAGAGTTTTGTACGCACATACAGATGCCATGATCACATGTTTTGAGGTGCGCATTAGATTTGCAGGCAAAAGATTTTTCAATTTCTGATGCTGGAATTTTGGTGTAAGCATTAAATTTGATGATTCATTATTTTAGAGTATTTAAGTTACCGAAATGAGTGAAAGCACTTACTATATCACCCAAACCAAGCATAGAGAAGTGGCCTGAGTGATGCATGCTGGGAAAGACGAGTTTCCCTGGAAGAGAGAGTTTAGGCGCTTCCTTAACCACTCCTCCAAGATGCAACTTCCTAGCTACCAATCCAACTGGGTTCTCTGCAGGCCGCGTTGCCACCTAAACACAAAATTTCAGAAAATTAGTATGTTTCAAGTTCAGAGAAGACTTTTCTGCAGAATTCACCCTAAAAAATGAATGTACAACTTGCAAAAGAGAAAGCAAGTGTTGTCACGAAATGATATAGTTTGATTACCTCAGTAACTGACTTATGGAAATTATCATCCCTATAAATGATTCATTCAGCAGATTGCTGCCTGCATTCAAGGAATTAATAATTTTGCATGAAGTAAGGAATAAATCCAAAGGAGAAATGGGCATCAATAAAGTGATTTTTGTAGTTATAGCAAAGTATTGTTTGTTAAATCAGTTTGTTTTCCTCCATACTGGGGGGAATGCAGGGATCATTATTTTTGCTCCTAAAATGACTGCCACCAGGCTAAAAGCCTTTTTGCAGTCTTAAAATATAAATATATAAATAAATCCAAATGGCCCTTAGGCACTTGTGGTGAAATGTCAAATAGCTATTCTTACTATGGACAAAAACTTTACAATACTGAAGTATGTTTAAAAGATAAAATCGTTCAAAAAAAAGGTTGCTTTGGGTGATCAAACAGTGCATGATACTGAGAAAAACAAACATAGCGTATTCATGTTTTCTGGAATTTCTGATAGAGCAAAGAATCCTTGAAAGAAAGACTAAAAGCTAGACTGTGATTGCTGGAGAGGGCACATTTGCAGAAAATGTAACCAGTATGATGCAACCCCCCTGATATTGTCAGACAATAAGCATAAAATAAGAGAAATAGATTCTACGACAAGACATTTTAAAGACTCGTTCTTTCCCCTAAGCAAAAACAACAAACAAAAGTAGTACTATGCACTGAAATTGAAAGGGGAATCATGATGCTGGGGGATGACAGTATTTTAACAAAGGGATTTGTCAGATTGAAATAATGGGAGAGAATTTTAGCTGAGAAAAAAATGGCAGCTGAGATTTCAAGAGGTATTTTTAATATTTTGTAAAAAATTAAGGATTTTCTACATGACAGATTTATAATGCCAAAATGCTGGAGGTGTCTCCTGGAAAAAAAACTTGAGGTATGAAAAAGTGATGCAGGATATAAACTTCAAAAAAAGGCATATCAGTTATATGATGTATACAGTAGTAATGGCTGAGGAGCTCATTAAACCAGGAGATGCAAAGAAACCTTGAGCTTTCTACATTTCCCTTTGAGCTGCCTTTGGCAGGGGGTGCATGCATCATTGCTCTACTTTTCTAATTGATAACTTTTGAGTATCATTCTCGGAGAAAATGAATTCTTGAATTGCCTGTTTCTAGTATCTATCTCTCCGATCTTGCACATCAGAACAGCCTATATAACAAGGAGGGTGCATGATATTGGCTACGTCTTATACAAACATACTCGTATATATAAAGTGTTCTACCTTTCGGTAGGTTCATGTGCCCCCACATTCCCTATTTAATTCCCTCTCCTTCAATTCCCGGTAAATTATCCCACCCCTTAATTTGTCTAACAACTTCTGTTTTTGTCTTCCCCTCTGTCTTTTACCTAGCATTCTTCCCTCGATCGCTTTCTTCAACAATCCCTCTCCTCTCAATATTTGACCCACCCATTTCTTTTGTCTATTTTTAATTACTTCAATCATTTCTCTATTCTCCTGAACCATCTCTGGAACCTCCTCGTTCGTTTTTCTATCGTCCCAACTTACTTTCTCCATTCTACGCCATACCCACATCTCAAAAGCCTCCAATCTTTTGACATCCTCTTTTCTTAACGTCCACGTTTCACACCCGTACAAAATTACACTCCACACCAAGGATTTTACCAATCTCTTCCTGATTCCTTTATCAAGTCCCTTTTTCATCAGTTCCCTTCACTTCAAGAAAGCTTCTTTCACTAATGCTATCCTTTTTCTAACTTCTGTCGAACATCTTCTATCCTTAGAAAGAAGGCTGCCCAAGTATGGATATTGATCTACTTGCTCTAGTTTTTCCCCATCCACCCTTATCGTTAACTTAGCTTTCTTTCCCTTTGAAAACCTTATAATTTTAGTCTTTCTTACATTGATTTTCATCCCAAACTCCTTTGCTTTATCGTTTAGTGCATTTACTAGGATTTGCAAACCCCTTTCAGAATCGCACACAATAGCTTTATCATCTGCATATCTTACTGACTTCACTACTTCCCCACCAACCTTTATTCCCTTATCTATTTCATCCCAAGCTTCTTTGATAATTTCTTCTGCATATACGTTAAAAAGAGATGGTTATAAAGGACAGCCTTGACTTACTCTCCTCCCTAACTCTGCCCATTCCGATTCCCCATTAGCAACTCTTACTCGTGCGGTCTGATTTAAATACAAATTTTGCACTAAACGCCTATCTTTCCAATCCAACCCAATTTTCTTTAGTATCACCATCAGTTTTGGCCATTGAACTCTATCAAAGGCCTTTTCAAAATCAACAAAACATACACAAACATCCCTTTTAAATTCTAAGCTTCGTTCTACGAGAACTCTCACAACCCCAATTGCATCCCTCTTCCCTCTCCGAAACCCAAACTGATCATTCCCTATGAATTCCTTAGTTTTGCCCTAGATTCTTCTGTTTATGACCCTTAAAATTACTTTTGCAGCATCAGAGATTAAACTGATTGTGTGGTAATCCCGGCATTCTAAGGCATTATTCTTTATCCGTAACGGAATCAGGATAGACTTGGTAAAATCCTCTGGCCACTTTCCTTCGTCGTAAATCTTCCTACATAAACCATAGAATTGCTTTTAACCCTTTCCCCTAAGATTCTTAAGAAATTCTACTGGGATCTTGTCCACACCCGTTGCTTTCTTCCCTTCATGTCCCGCAGTGCTCTATCAAGTTCACTATCTAGTATACTCGGTCCAACATCATCTTCCTCTACTTCTTGTATACTTTCTATCTTTATGTGGGTAGGCTTCATGTCTTTAGAATACAATTCTTCGACATACTCTTTCCAACATCCCCTTATGCTTGCTGGCTCCCTTAAGATGTTTCCTCTGTTATCCCTAATAGTGGCCATTTTATTACTAATTTTATTCCCCGTTAATTGTTTCACTTTTCTATATAATAGGCTGACCCTCCCACTTTCAGCCATCTTCTCTATTTCATTACACTGTCCCTTCCACAATTCTCTAGCTCTGTTCATTTCCCTCCTCAGTTCATTCTTCAGTGCCCTGTACATTCTATGCCCATGTTCTGTGTTAACACTTTTCCATTTCCTTCTTTCCTCCATTTTATTTATCATTTCAACCATCACCCATGGTTTCCTAATTTTGCTTTGGTTGATCCCCCTAATGGTTCTTTGGGCACTATCCTTGATGCTGGTTTTGATCTTTTCCCATCCCTCGTTTATGGTGTATTCCCTTTCTATACCATCTAGAGCCCCATTGACTGACTCTTGAAACTCTCTAGCTTTCCTACCCCTGAGGGCTTCTACGTTCCATTTGGGTGCCGTTTTTGCCCTATAAATCTTTTTAAATCCAAGCTCGGTTTTCATCATTACTAAATTATGATCCAAGTCTACATCAGCACAAGGATAAATTTGCGAGTTTTTAACACTTTTCTAAATCTCTTCCTTACCAAAATAGTCGATTTGTTACCTATCCATTTCCCTCAGCTTCTTCCCTGTGCTTCTTCCACCGCCTTCTGTTATGGTGTTGAAAAAGGGTGTTGGTGATACATAGGTTATTCCTTTTGCAAAAATCTACCAGTTTTTGTCCTCTGTCGTTTCTTTTTCCTAGTCCGAACTCTCCCACTTTGTCCCCATCTTTGCCCTGCCCAACCACAGCATTCCAGTCCCCCATTACAATAAGGTTTTTATTGCCTTTCACCCTTCCTATTACCTCTTCTATTTGTTTGTAAACTAAATCGATTTCATCCTCACTGTAATCGCTAGTAGGGAGGTGCACTTGCACTATCACAGTGTTTACTGGTTCAGCCTCAATTTCTATGGACATTACTCGGTTGCTTTTTAGTTCGATGGCTATCACGGCTTTTCCCGTTCCCTTGTCCAACACTATAGCAACCCCTCTTTGGCTATCATTTCCCCAACTGAATATAACCCTCACATCATCGCTCCAGAAATCTCCCCCATCCTTCCATTGTACTTTGCATAGCCCCAGAATGTTTATGTTTATGCAGTAATTATTTGAACCCGAAAGAGATTATTCCAGTCCGTAATCTAAAGAAAAATATTCAACCAAATACCATCCAAAACAAAGAACATACATTTTATCTTTATGGATTAATGATGTTATTTTTACATATTAAAGTGAAAACCCATGTTGAAATAAAAACACTTCAAAGTAACTTCCATAGTATATTTTTAATGCTGAGGCCTCAAGAAGAAAACCTGAAGATGTCAACTCCTTGACAAAACAATTTTCATTAAAAATCTACTGTGGAAAGAGTTTTAATTCCAAGATGAGTGTAGCAGAATTCCTCTGAGACTGACCATGTTAATTTAATTCAAGTGCAAAAGCAAAATGGTCTAACCTTAACCATAACATTGGTGTTGAAAATGTATGAGGAGAAGAAGACCCAGAAGACATCATAGATGAGAAGACCAGTGAGAAGGAGAGTGGACACTTTGAGGCTTGGCAGACGGACAAATGCTATGAATGCCACGCACAAGCCCATTCCCATTGCTGCAAAAAAAGGAATGATTAAATTATTCTAAAATCCAAAGGAGGAGAGTCAAATTAGCTCTGTAATACATTCATTTAGGCCTGGTGTTATAATGTATTTAAAGTGAACTGTATGGGTAACTCGGCAAAATCCTATTATAATTGACATTTAAGCCTGAAGTGGCATTTAAACTGATATTTAACTTGTAAACACATTAAATAATTGCAAACACACAAGATAGTACATGTTGGGTTTAAACATCACTTTAAAGAGTTATTTAACTTAAATACCAGACTGAATGCCAGTCAATCTGGTTTCATTAAGTAAGTTAAACATCACTTTAAATGCAACTTTAAGCTTAAAATATAAAATGGTCTATTAGAGTTAACTGAACAGCTTAAGTCCACTTTAAATAGAGATTATAAGGCTGGGTCTTGGTAAGTCTTTTGTCATTCAAAACTATCAATAAATTTTCTTTGCCTGGAATGAATTTAAGAAGAAAAATATCAAAGGAAAACTGTTACTATTGCCACAATGGCAAATACCTGCAAATATTTATTTTTCAATCATTAGTATATTCCTGAACTTGTTTTTCCAATTTTCTGTAGGTACCAGTTTGATTCTTTTCCTTGTAATTCATTAAAGATTTTCTCAATCAGTGATCATTGCCTGTGATTGCACATTCTTCTTAAAAACTTACCATAAAATAGTCACCTAATCTAAACTCTCCTAACACTATGTAGAATAATAGCTATTTGCATTGGAGAAAACTGTAAGGAAAACATAATTAAACATTTCAAATTTTACAGCCTTACCATACATCACAAAAATAAAATCCAATGACAAATAAATCTATGATAGTAGCAAATATTCCATTTCACTGCATTGTCTCATTGTAAAAACTATAACTATGAATATAAAATGGAAAGTTAAATATCATAATCGAAAGTTAGATATTGGTTTGGTGGCACCTGGGCACAAGGCAACTGGTCCTTGGCGCTGGAAAAAGATCCTTCAAAGATCCTCGACAAAGGGAGAATATGGGGATGGTATCCTCAACGAAGGACAAGTCGTTTACGAGACTATTCAGCGGAGGACTACTAGCTGAAGATACGACCCAGCATTGTAAGAAAATAAAGTCATTCAAACAATCCTTAAAATAATATGATATAATAAATCAAATGGTCATTGGTTTTAGTCATCATAAGATTATCTTTGGAATTTACGAGAGCTATAAAATTCAACAATGAATGGAAATAAGAGATGCGTTTTTTAACGTCTACGTTGTTTTAAAGTTATTTAAATTACTTAAAAAACTTATAATTTTTTCATTGCATGAGAACAAAATGTCTAAATTGTAATCCCACAGAATTCCCAAAATGTTTAATATTTTGTTATCGTGGTACATTAGACAATATTAATATATAATTATTATCATTCATAATACTAAACGTATTGTTTCTATAGTCTCTAAAAAGGTATAGCTGAATGTGATTTGCTCAAATTAATAGAAGAATGCATGATGCAAATGGAAGAATTTGTGATGATTGCATTATTATGTTTTGAGATCTCAAATTTGGCATTGTTAGAGAGCACAAAAATGCAGGCACTTATTTTCATTTGAACTGCATTCATCCATTCATACAATGACCATTTGGTTTATTATATCATATTTTTTTAAGGATTGTTCGAATGACTTTATTTTCTTACAATGCTGGGTCGTATCTTCAGCTAGTAGTCCTCCACTGAATAGTCTCTTAAACGACTTGTCCTTCGTCCATCCCTTTGTTGAGCTGTATTTTGATGTCTCCTCTTGCACTGCTCATCAACTCGCTGTCCAGCCAATGACCAGTTGCCTGGGTGACCAAAACCATGGATGGCCGAGAAGTTTAATTACTGGATATAAACCTTCATGTAGACTGCATTATCGCTGTGGTTTTTCATCAAGTTACATTTTAGGTCAGTTCCTATGACTTTTACCATGAGTTTCTGAAAGGGTATTATTCTTTCAAATGCAATATAAAGTCATTTATGACTGAATGTAGATGTTATCAACTATATCCAGTGTTTGTTGTGGCAAAAACAAGTCTTATCAATGTAAACAGAAGGGTCATAGGTTGCAAGAATAGCTCTCAGAATAAATACTATGGTAACTAAGTAAATTTTTAATAGACTTGGATTTGACCGATGGTGACATCATTTACTTGGTAACCAATTAGATCCTATTGCAAAAACCTCTCATAAAGTCAAGATTGCTTAGCAATTTAGTAATATTTCAGCTTCCAAGTTGAGTCAGTGAGTGTGGGAAAAACTCAGTCAGAGTTCATATTCTACCTCCTCAGCATTTACACTGTCTTGCTGAATCTATGCCGCAATAACATTTCAATTCCTTAAAAGATATTTTCATTACATTCAATCTCATATCATAATTAAATCTAAGGGAGATGGAATCATTGTTTTCAAAAATAACGAATATCAAGTTTCAGGAACATCCTAAATTGGAGCTTTCATTTTGAAATTTTTGTCAATTGATTTTTTATTTCAAAACATTGAAATAAATAACATATGTGAATTTAATGAAAAGTGACTTTGAGTTCATGTCACCTGGATACTCAGAAAGTAAAATCTGTACAGTAATCAAGGAATGACATGTAACAGATATCCTATTTTATGTGTATTTAAAATATAGAGTGATTTGACTCCAAATTTACTTTTTCTTAACTGCTAAAGTAATATAGCTACATTGTAGAAACAGATACATTTTTGTTTTAACTATTGTCATCATCATAGGTCATTCAATCCGTAGATTGGTTGACTGCAGCCCTCCATTCCTCTCTATCTAAAGCTAACTTTACTAAATCCTGATATCTCTTCTTTCCTATATCTCTCTTTATTTGGCTAATATATTCATCTCTTGGTCTTCCTCTTGCTGCTTTTCCTTCTATTTTTCCCTCAAGTACATTCCTAACAAATTCAATGTGTCTGATGATATGTCCAATCCATCTGGTTCTTCTTTTTCGGATGATGCTCCATATTGTTTTAACCTCTTCTATTCTTCTGTATACTTCTTCGTTTCTTACCTTATCTGTCCATTTGATCTTCAGCATTCTCCTCCAGCACCAGGTTTCGAAGGCTTCTATTCTTCTCTGGTCCGCTTTCCTAATGGTCCATGTCTCTGATCCATAGAGTGCCACACTCCAGACGAATATTTTCAAGAATTGTTTCCTTGTCTGTAACTGTATATTCTTTGAGCGTAGTAGTTGCCTCTTCCTCATGAATGCCTCCTTGACTTGGGCTATTCTTTGCTTGATGTCTGTGATGATTCTTCCATCCCATGTTAAGCTACTTCCAAGGTAGGTAAATGATTCAACTTGCTCTAATTTCTCTCCTCATAAGGTAATATTTGCTTTCAATTTTTCTCTTCCACATATTAGGATTTTTGTTTTCTTTTTGTTCACTTTCATATTATATCCTTGAATAGCTTGATCTATTGCATTTAGAGATGCCTGCAAATCGCCTTTATTTTTTGCTATTACTGCAATGTCATCTGCAAACCGAAGCATGTTAATTTCTTTTCCATTCACCTTAATTCCTTTTATGTTCATTCCTTCTATTTCTTTCATTGCTTCTTCTAGGTATACATTGAACAATGCTGGTGAGAGGCTACATCCTTGTCTTACTCCTTTATTTATCTTAGTTTCTATTTTCTTGCCATCTCTCATCCTCAGAGTGGCGACTTGGTTTTTGTACAGCTAACTATTGCCAAGGAAGAATAGACTTGAAAAAAGTCCGACAGGACCGGGAATCGAACCCAGGTCTCCCGATTGCCGGTCGGGTGCTCTGTCCGTTGAGCTATCTCGGCGGAACATTCTCTCAAGCTATTCGGGAGACTTTGTGGGCAAGGACGTTGCAAGTTCGTCCGCATAGCGGCATCGTTTGCTGTCTTGGCTTCAACAAAGCACCGGTCACACAAAGTGAAGGTTTAGGTATACCCCCCTAAGGTTTTAATAACAAGGAATGGGTTATGGGTGGTTTTTCACGTAAGGGCATGCACCCAGGAAAATTCCCTGCAGGACAGAGCACCCGACCGGCAATCGGGAGACCCGGGTTTGATTCCCGGTCCCATCGGACTTTTTTCAAGTCTATTCTTCCTTGGGAATTTTCCTGGGTGCATGCCCTTACATGCAAAACCACCCATAACCCATTCCTTGTTAACTAACTATTGTATAATCAATAAACTAATTTGGAGAAATTGTAACAGTCATCATTTTCAAGTGGTAATATTGAGCTCAAAGGGAAACAAAATGCATTATTTTACATTATTTTATTTTGCAATACCCTTATTTGAAATTTTTAAATATGTTCTAAAATTATGTTGCAGCATGAGAAAGAAATAACATCAATACATAAAATTAAACCTGATTCAAAGTAAGCTCAACCTTGATAGTACAAACACCTTAAATATAAATTGAAAAGAATGAAAAGCAAGTGTATATTATAGTATACTTGCCATCCATGAGGAGCCAATGTCCAGTGAGAACCCAAATGCAGACAATGAACAACGCCAACGAGAATGAGAGAAGTTCAGCTCCAGTGAAGCGACCACACACTCCAAATGAAATTCTGTAGAAACAAAAGCCTCTTCAGACTACTTATCACTTTTTAGAATCAAATATTCTTCCTCATTTTGTTTTATTGTAAAAAAATCATCAAGACATCTTATTTCTATATTCTAAACTTATTTATTTATATTCAGAAACAGTTAAAAACATCTTTTAAAAGAAATAATAGAAATTCCAATTACATGGAATCATTAATTAAAACAAAAATAAAGAAACATAAAAGAAAAGAAAGCAAGAATTTTAAATAAGGACAAAGTGTTCTGGAAAGGACAAAAGATGGATCTACAGGAGATGTGAAATAGGATGGATCAGCTATTGAAAATTGAATTAAGGTATTTTAAAACAGTTTCATTCATTATAATGAAATTATAATGAATGAAAGGGATTACATTTCTTAAAATCTGAGTTATTCTCCAAGAAAACTCGCATTTACCAAAATATTGCAATGACAAAAGCTTAAAAAACTAAAAATTAACTAAAGATCTCCTGATAAGATCTCTTGTATCAAATGCATACAAGTTTTTATTTTACACACAAGATTTTTATATACAATACATGATATAATCAAAACAGACTGAAAGACATGACTAGGAGCTCTTCATTCCAATCAACAAAAGCACAAGTTGAGTACTAATTGACAGAAAATAAAGCACAGCATTTGTTACTAACACTTTAAAATATATTCCACTTATAATGAAACAGAGTACCTCAAATAAAATTATATTAAATTGCACTCACAGCTTAGGGAAATGCCTCAGAATTATCAATCCTAAACATCTTAATGTATGTACAACTAAAATTTCACATTAAATGGTCATTAGGATTATTTGAATGAATAATGGTTCTTTATTTTAAACAAATTCTATCAGTTACTCAGTTATCAGCCTCCATGAAGGGCAAGATTCAAACAGTAACACAATAATAAATTTAATCACTAAAGTGGCTTTAAATGGATCACATTAATGGGATTAATATTCACTCACCAATCACAGCCATTCAAACAACTTCAAAAATTTTTTGATTACTTTTGAAGAATTATTCAATAAATTTATAACCGAACAAGTTATCAACAGTAAGATAAATGAATTTCTAACCAAGAGCAATGCCATAATTGATATCTCCACTCAAAGAATGAAAAGTATATATTCTTCATTCATTCCCTTGACATTCCATAATGAGTGAAATGGAGGTTTTAAATATGAAGTTTGCAAAGACATTTGAAAATTACTGCAGCGGTTCCTATGTACAGTATCTGGCAAAGCTGATTCCATACATAAATAAACATTTAAATAGTAACTACTACAGCTAATCACGTTTACAAACAGAAAAGAAAAATAGAAAATATAATCCTCCATTATCCAGCCTTCACTAACAAGGAAACCTCAGTTGATGCATGATGGGATAAACATTTTCAAAAGAAGAGAAAAAAATATTTTACCCCATAAATTTCAATTTAACCATAGAAACTCAATTCTTCAATAAAAAAACCTATAAATATGCCATAGTAGAAAGTCAATTTCATAAATACTTAAGATCAAATCATTATCACTTTTATGTTTCATTAAAAAGATTCAAGATTTCTGAAAAGAAATCACTCTTGTTAGAAATAATTTCTTGAAATTTTTTGGATGCCAAATCAAAGTCATTCCATTTACAGTTCTACTGTTTTTCAAAATCGTCACTGTGGGAGAAAAGATTAAAAAATCAGATAAAATGGAGAATCATCTATATATTAGGTATGTTCCCAGAGACAGTTCAGAACCAGTTTGGAACTGCGGCACATACACATGATGATTTTGGTAATTTAGAAGAGTTCAGAACTGAATTCTGATGATTAGTCTCGCATTAGGGGAGCAAGAGAACCTGTAACAAAGAATTCTGAATTAGTATTTTATTCAGAATTCGGTTCTAAATGCTCTGTAAAAGATCAAAATCATCATGTGCATGCACCGCAGTTCTGAACTGGTTCGGAACTATCTCTTCAAACACACCTATTATTTTTAAGCATACATTTTTGGAGGTCTTTTCTCCCTTCTTACTCCATCAATACATATAAATTAATGACCAATTGAAAGAAAGTTTTCAGGTTCCTGCTAAAAATAGTCAGACAAATAAAAAAATCCACCATTTTTTAAACAAATTAAATTAATGATTTAATCATCACGTTGTGTTCACGACAAAAAGATACCTGGGCTGCTATATACAGAATTTTTTGTTTACTTATAGAAGTTGGTAAACAAATTTTAAAATTGAATAGGGATTTCTTTTCAGGGCCTTAAATTATTGAAACAGGTTTCGCAAGTAATATTATAGTCTCCATGAACGAAGACCTTGACGTCATATGCAACTATAACAATATTTTCATAAACCGTTGTAAACTTGCAACTTCTAGGAGTAGAATCACAGTCTCTGAAACATAAGCACTGCTGAATACAAAGGTCTGTGTCTCAATTTTGTCCGCTATTACAAATTTATGCTTAATATTCACTTAATCTAAATTGGGATTTAAACTAATGTGATGTTTAGTGGAATGGTGTGTATTATAAAATTGTTTACCTCCCTGTTTAGTTAGATGCCATTTTGAATAGGAGATGTTATTATTCCTTGATTAAGAATAATTTTCATACGCGTTGTACATTGCTCATCTTTCATTAATTGAATAACTCTGATTCAGTGAGAGGATAAGATGCAATTTCAGTGCAGACGAGAAGTAGTTATTTTTATATTTTTGCATGAAAAGAAAAATCAAGGAAAAAAATAAGTAACGTGGATTCAAAGATATATTTTGTTGTTTCATCTTGGTTATACATTTAACCTGAAGATGTAAGTGACACATCATTACTGATATACAGATAGTTTACGTAAAGCTGTTAGTGATATTTTGATTTTTGTCTAAATTCATATTGTGATATATCCATCGAGTGAATTGAGGCATTTGTTATAAAATAAAATGCATGTATTGTTACAGTGATGATGCATACTATTCATGATTATATTGCTAAAAGAAAATTTTTAAAGCATTTATGACATTTAATATGATATAAAAATCTATATTATAAGTTAGGGATTCGTTCAGGTTCAAATGGTAAGGCATTAGGAAATGCAAGATCTAGAATTTGATCATAGTTTCGTTACTTGATGTGTAGATAACGATATCTATCTCTATATAGAGACAATTACATCGATAAACTAACACTGATACAGAATATGAAGGAGTGTATTTTTAGGTATTTTTTAGAGTTTGTGTAATTGTCTGTAGCGATTAGAGTGTTTGTTGAAATGTATTTGCGTGGGAAATCGAGTATCAGTGTTCATCTGCAAAAGTTTCACATGGGGCAGCTAGTAATTAAAATTTCAAAAAAGCATTTACATGCAAGAATGATTTCTTTTCAAAGAGAAGTCTTGAATCTTTCTTATCTAACATAGAAGTAACAAAGATAAAACAATTTTTTGTTTCCTTCTGAGACGTTATTTCTATCCCATTAATCCCACATCACATCTAATGTTAGTCAAACCAAAAGAAGTTTCCTTGTAAAAGAAATAACAACTTTTTAAATAAATAATAAATGAGTACTTTAGTTTATGAAAAAATATCTTATCAAATAAGAGAAATGAAACTGCAGCATAGTCTAAGTTATCATAATTTTGTAGAGCTGGAACTAAACTATATTCTTATGTATATATAAACGTATTAAAGACTCACTTTTTTCCATCAGAGCAGGGCCGTATGACATACTGACACATGGGAAGAAGAAGGAAGGCTAATGCAACTGTGGCAATGACTGAAACAAATAACATTGTGCCCAAGTAATGTCATGGCAAATTCCACACATTATCTACACAAATTTACATTTTCAGTGCAAATTGAATCTTTCACTTTCCTTAGCATTAATTGCACTGATGATGACCACAGATAAATGATGGAATATTAAAAATACAAAGATAAATTAAGAATTTTCAAAGTAAAAGAAATTCATTTAAAATGCTTTCAACATAAAGGTTTTTATTCAATTTTCCTTTGCAGTTATCACTTTCTTTCTAGGCTTACCAATTCCCAGGCACATATTATAACTATAGACCATTTGCCAATTTTAGAATCATTATTCTTTGGGAAGCCTCATCATTTGTAGCAGTTAAAGTAACATTGGGCATTACATATAAATATCAATTACAGACAATATCTGATGGAAAAAATAGTAACCAAAACTACAACGTGGTATGCCTGGTCTGATGTCTGATATTTGTAATTACATTTGGACACGGAATTTCCTAAGAGTTCACATAAATAAATTGTAGTTTTTCTCCAAAATCAGTAAATTTTCTTTTAATATCCAACCAGTAATAAACAGCATAAAACATCAGCCTTATCTGATAATTGTTACATTATGTTACACAAGAGATATCATTTCAATAAGCCAAGTCATCTAAGGAGAAAAATCTATTAAATAATGATTCCTAAAATCTCCTTTGAGATAGCGGCACTCAAACCCAGTTTTCCTTTACCCACTGAGCTATTGATCTATTTATTAAAAGAGCAACAACATACAGCATGGGGCCAATTACAGGGGACAGAAAACAATAGAAAATAAATAAGAACAACAATAAAACAATGTCATAAAGTATAAAAACCAAACAACATTACAGAATAAATTACAAGGGAAAAGCAGGAAGCACAAATCAGACAAATTAATTAGATAAAGCTCCTTTAACTGTACTTAGTACTGATTTATTATGGAGATTTGATGGATCAAAGTTTTTATTGGAAGCCTGAGAGTTGAAAATTAAAAGAATTTTGAAAAGGAGTGTCCATTCTATTAGTGATAGACAAAGTTTTCAAAGTGATGTTATCAGAGAGGCAAGTTGTTCCTGAAGTAACACAAAAAGAGAATATTTTAGTAATATAGTAGTATATAAAAAGAGAATATTCTAGTAATCTTCATAGTAATCATACAGTAAAGGATGGCAATGGGGAAAGTATGACAATGAGATTTAGATGAGCCATCTTTGATGGATTCCACTTCATCATACAAACAAAGAGCAAAAATGGTTAATGATTAGAGTAGTCACCCTGTAAGAGCATCTGGGATCAAGCTGTGTTTCTTATGCTGATTATGAGTTTGTCACAGAGGCATGCCTAAAGTCACCAAAAATCAATCTTATGAATAACGTAAATGATTCTACATAATACAAGGATTATTAATTTTAACGGATATGGTCCCTATGAAGATCATGCAACTTTTTTTTTGGATTGCAAATACATTTGTAGTACTGGGATATCCAATTTATAAAATTTATTCAGTTCTACTGCTTTTCAAAAATGTCACTACCAACAGATAACAGAATATAAAAACAGATAAAATTTTTTAGTTAAAATAAAAATATATTTCTGTGCAAGAAGATTTCTTTTCAAAGAGAAATCTTGAATCTTTGTTAATCAATTATAGAAGTAACAATGGTGAACCAATAATTATGTATGATTTTATATTGAAAGTTCTAATATTGCCTATCAATCTGAGAAAGAAAGGAGTTTTATGTTTAATTTTAATTACTTTAAAAATTAAAAATTATATTAAATTAATCAATTACGTTACAAATTGTGGCTCTCTTTCCTTCCTTTTACCACATATGGTAGGAAGGACGAAATGATAAATATAATTGCATTTAACCCCATAACTACCTTTTTCTCTTCTCAATGAACTTTCCATATTTTTAAAGGGAAATGCTATCCGATTTATTTTTACCAAATAATTATAGTCGGCAGCCACTGTAATTATTCCCTCATTCATTTCCAAGATCAGTCAAAATTACTCAAAAATGGAAGATTCCACCAAATCAAAAGCTGTTTTGGAATATTTTCACAATTTTTTCCTAATTCTTGCAGCTTGAAATAGAACTTCATAGTTCTCCATGACAAATTTCTTATACTATACCACAAGATAAAATACATACACGACCAAGGTTTCGTGGAGAAGCCACATCATCAGGTGAAAACAAAGGGCGAAACACTCAAAATATATACATACACAGAACCAATGAAATAGGTGAAAGTAAAGATAGAATAAAAACATGAATCAGGATAGGGGGGAGAAGAATGCAGCTATTGGAAGGAGAAATGAAAGGAAAAGGATAAAGGATTGGCAAACAAAAGAAAAGAAGCAGAAGAACCATCTTTGTAGTGACAACGCAAGAAAAAAACAGCAAAAACCATAGCATACAATCCTGGGAAAGGTATTTTTCACCTCACTGCTGTATTGTGATGTGCCTTAGTATATCAATGGGTTCCAAAATTGACATATCTTAGATAACACTTAAATTATTCTTCCTTTGCCAAGAGTTTCTTCATTATTTGAAATATTCATTGGATCATAAGATTAACACAGAGAAAGTGGCAAATTTCATGATGGAAGAATGGTTTGAATCTCTGTACTGGATGGTAAAATACCATAAAAATAATCAAAGAAGTGGACCGATGGATTTCTCAATGAGTTTAAATTAGTAATGGTGCATCTAAGTAACAGGGGATGGACAGTTTCAGATGGCAGCCCTCTTATGGTAACAATAATAATTAGAGCAATTTTACCTAAATTTTCAACCACAAAGCATTAAAAGTGCCATTCTTTTATTATAAAGTACTTTATGTGCATAGTATAACACAATAGCTAGGGCATTGGCAATTTAGAATCTAGTTGTGGGGCTTGATTATTCTCTAATCTATAATGCACATTTCATTAGCAACAAATCCTTAAAAATGTTGTCACCAGAAATACAATGAGCAACAAAATAGCACTCAAATACTGCACATGATCTAAGCCTCCATAATCTGGTACTCATATTATGCAAATAAAATGAACAAATGCAGCATACATTTCTTAAACTGATTAACTATAATAGGGTCATGATGTAAACAATATTTCATATACAGACATAACAATAACAGCTTAAACTTTTCTCCCTGCATCATCACTTTTTACTATCTGATTTGATACTTCTGTACAATTCAAGTAACAATAAAAGACTATCACTTTTAGAATTGTATTGTGTACCATTCCATATCTACCGACTTTTTTGCAATACCAGCAAACAATAATAATTACACATACAAAACCCCTCTGAATAAGTCAATTAGATGTTATTCATCTAATAAATAACGACATTTCATTGTAGTTTAAGTGCAATAGAAAATATAAGCCCTTTAGAAAGTAAGCTATGAAACTAGCAAATGACCTTGAAATATATATTAAATTTTATAATATTATTTTATTATACTTTATAAAAAATTCTATTGAAATTCTAATTACCAAATTGTATAATATCTATCAAATTTTAATGTACTTTATCATTATTATGTTATTTATGGAAATTTTTGACAAAACCAGAGGTTCAACTTAGTCTTCAGAACTATTCACTTAAATTTCCTTAATCTTTTGTGCTACATTCCCTTTAGTTAGTGATATTTTATTCTTTTTAAATCATATTACATATTTTAGTGATGTTGATCACATTACTGATATGTAATGTCTTCTTTTTAGTATCTAATAAAATTGGTACATCCCATTGAATAAATAAATAAATAAATGGATATGATCAATATTAATGCCACAGACACTTAACTCTCAGTGTCTAAATTGTTGTTGTTCTTTGAAAATCACCAAGGTGAGCTAATTCCAATCCCCCTTTTAATAGCATTTGTCTGGTATTTGAGAATGAATAAAGTCATCTTTTAACCCTTAAGCTGCTCTCTTGAAGAGGCCAGTGGTAGACCTTCATAATCTGGATAGACTCTTTTCCTGAGGGTTTGGTCATCAGTTATTGTCAAGAAATTCAACTACTTGTGTATAGAAAATGTCTTTGCTGATTTTTATTTACTTAATAATAATTTTTGATTCAATACTCAGTTCTTAGTCGTTTTCTAAGCAGTTTATTGGTTATTTTGATACCAACAATATGCATATATCTCGATTTTTAACCAAAATAACTAATCACAAAGAAAATAAAAGGCAGTCAAAACTCGGAGAGTGGGTAAAGATGGAAGGTGGCTAATCCTGGCTAAAATATACTGCCAATTCTGAGAAATTAGGGTTTTAGAGAGGGCCAGTAGAGAGGGGTAGTTCTTTTGACTGGTTTGAGTCTTCAAAAAAACTTTTCATTTAAATCAAATCAATCTTGATATGTATAATTATAGGAAACTTAGGGACAGATTAAACAAATTCTTCAATTGCTGACAAGGTAGAAGCCAAACTTGAGATAAAACTAATTTTTGATTGGCTTGCTGAGAATTTCATAATTGTATCAAAAATAAACAAAATGCTACACAGGCAGTTAACAGTCAAATAGAATAGGAACAGAAAATTAACAATACTTTTAAAAAAATATAATTCCAACAATATTATTTTCGTTTTTCTCATTAATTTAAGACAAATAATAAAATTACTAACAATAATCCAAGTTTGTTTTATTGAAACTGAAGATATATTTAACAATGGTTCATAAATATTTCTCCCTCTTTCAATTGAGAGACACAATTAAGATTGTCTCCATCAAATGGAGCTCTTTCTGTGAACCATTATACTTTTCAAGGTCTCTTTTTAGTCCCTTACATCCAACTAAACTAACAATGGTAACAAAAAAGGGTTACTTGAATCAGTAAATTCTCAATCATATATATTAGAGTGAAATCATTAAATGCTGTTATCCCTTTATCTTATTTACCAAACCATTTATGATTAATTTTCACTCTTTTCTCTATTCCTAGGTTCACGACTACCATTATAACCAAGAAAGTGTATTGTACATAATTACTTACTCTAATCCAATTAGTTTAAGTAACAGACATTAAATCAGTTTATTTCACATTAATTATAGATAATATTTACGAAAAATTCAATGACAGTGCCTTGCTTCATAATAACAATACTGGGAACGAGTGCCATTCACAAGTTCTTTCCAAAGTATATAAAGCAAGAGCTGAAAATAAATCATTAAAACATAAACATCAGGAATGTGCAGATATGGAAGACCTAAAACATAAAAGGTAAATAAATATCCTTCCACATTCAGCAGTAAATACAATGAATTAAAATGTACTAACTATCAAATTGAACAATGGAAGTTCTTTTCCAATTGGGTAAGAACTACTAAAAATATGGTGAAACAAGTAAAAGAAAATAAAGGATCGACTCACTTGCAGTACAGATGGCGAAGAGCATCTGCATGGAATCAAAAAAGAAAAACATGACAAGTAAGGAAATGGAGGCTCCCAAAGGCAGGCAGAGAGCTTGCATTGTGTCTAATGTCTGTACATTGGTGTCAGCTACTCCTCCAGATCCTCCTGCTACCAATTTTGCTCTCTCCTTCTCTTTTTCTCTCTCCTGGGCCTCTTGCTCCATGTTCAATGAACTGAAAAACAAATCATCTTGAGCATAATATACAAACAAAATGTCTAATTTGATTTTTTCTTTCACAATCAGGGTGATGAAATTTGCCATTTTTCTTAGTTTGGATGCTGTGGAATTGCCATAGGGGTTTTTGCATCCCATTTTGTGCCAATATGGACTTGAAAATGCTTTTTGAATTCTAGGATTGAAATTCTTTCACAATTCATATTTAATTGAAAAAATGCCACCTGGTGTAAACCAACAGTTACCAAAAACCATAATTTAAAGTAAAAAAAGACAGCAGGCAATTCTGGGCTGTGCATCAGCAGCTGAAACAGATTGATGTCCATACATTACCTACAGGCAATTACAAATTTTTATTTTAATTGGGAAAAGAGAATCTCTCACTTTATTTTAAACAAAGAGCCACTCTCTCTTCAGCTTCTTCATTAATTCTGGAGCAACATGTAAACAACTAACATTAGTTACTATTTGAGTGATAA
The DNA here is from genome assembly GCA_036926295.1 of Pachydiplax longipennis. Lineage (NCBI taxonomy): Eukaryota > Metazoa > Arthropoda > Insecta > Odonata > Libellulidae > Pachydiplax > Pachydiplax longipennis. The sequence continues at coordinate 1,758,114 of JAVFKF010000040.1, read as the reverse complement.
GGAGATGACTTCCTTTGCTTGGTCACACTTTGAAGATGAATTATTTTGTGGTGAATTTTAAGATGGAGAGAGTATAACACTTGCAAGCTTTTCAATCTTCTAAGATAGATTAGGTGTGGACCAATATCTCAAAGATAAATCAAGGAATTTGCGGGAATAACAAGATTCTAAATATTTGACCAAACAGCATAAAAGATCTCCATTTCCAGCAAAACAGTACTGAGTAAGTTTAACAGTTGAATAAGTCATCTACGTTGCTGGAATTTATTAATTTGAAGTGAATCGTAAACAATATTAGAATAAATAAATTAACCGATAAATTTTGATGAATACATGTTGAAAGAGAATGAAAATATTTTAAAAACTGAATTTTTTTGGCATTTAGATTGTACCACTATTTAACCCTCTTACATTTATACTTGCCTTTTCTGTCTTACTATTTCAAAATAACTTTTTGCGACCGTTCATTGTATGAGTAAAAGTTACTAGCATACTGCAAGCTAATCCGTGAATATTTACCAAAACATCTGATTAGGTTCAGAATTAATTGCAAAAACATCCTAATTACCTAAGCATATATCAAAACTGCAGAATGTAAGCTATTGAACCAAGGTCCATTACCATAAACATTGCCGCCGTTTCAGTAAATACCTAGCTAACTGTATTGTGAATTTCGAGAAGGTACTCAAATTACAGATTTCCCATTTAATTGTATGGTAGAATGTAAATGGTGCCCTGGCATTGAAACAAAGGACCATAAGAGAAATGATAAACTCCTTTCATAAAACAAACTCATGGCTGCTGTTCAGATACTGGGTTACAGAATTCTATCTTCTCAGGAAATGTCCCATTAAAAATTTCAGTTTTCTGGCAAACATTCATTTCTTATGGGAGAATTAGGTCTGCCCGGGGCTGAATCCCAGGACCATGTTGTAAATTAAGATTTCACATCACTGTTTGGTAAAGGCAACACTGACTGTTTCTAAAATTTCACAACCATATCATATCGGGAAGTTCTTTGGCCGTATTGCTGGATTCCCCATTTGAAATGTACCACAGAATAAAATGAGGACCTGGCATCGAACCAAGGTACAGTTTTCCACTAAAAAATAAAACGGTGTAGTCCGTGGTGCTTAAGATTGAGGGATTTCAAATTTCAGGATTTATCCCCTCCACCCATCCTTCTAATACCTCTTGGCAACACCGGAATATTGCCTTAGCCAAGGTATACCATATGCCTACACCAATTTGGTGGGTTGCAAGGTCTAAAGGAATGTGATATCAGCGGTTGCTGGGAATTTTTCAGTAGATCGTAAGGAATTATATTTTAAAAAGGGCAGTGGCCATAAATTAGAAACAGATTCCTCTTTATTCTTTACAACACCCAACATTTTTCACCTTAATATAATTTTTGGCTCCTTTGAATATTGAGGACTACAACTCATTTATAAAATTTGAATACCTTCTTGATTCTATATAGACTCGAAATTCATAATAAACGTTAATAGTAATGGACCTTGGATACCAGATATTTATCTGTTTTAATCAATGCTCAGCCTAACTTATGAATGCTTTTGCAAGCAGTTCCTTGCGTTGTGACAAAAATTACCCTTCATGGTCTGTTTCAAGGAGGGGAAGGCTCCCCTCCTCTCCAGAGAAGTAAGCAGGAGGAGAAACTCATTTACGGGCACTCACTCGTTTGCTCTCTCTCTCATAGTTACAGCTCTACATCTCCTGCCAGAAATTATACATTTCATCTATAATATTTGTGCTCAAAGTGTAACCATACTGAATCATTTCATGTATCCATAATCCTTGATCATTGTTTAATAAATTGTTTTTTCCTTTGTTAACTCACTCGTTACTTGCTCATTCATCGTCGTAGCATAATTGAATGATTTGGTAAATAAATAATATCAATTCAGGTGTAACTTTATGGTAATTCTTAACATAATTAAAATGCTCCATTATAGTGAACTTTTGACTATACTCAGGTCTGATGATGAAGCTCCACTTCCTCTACAAACCCTTGGCAGAGGTAAAAAGTTCAGTATAATGGAGCATTTTGATTTGGTAAATATTCACTGATTAGTTTGCTGTATGCAAGCATCTTTTTAAGATCAAAATGCCTTACTTTTTGGAATGCCACAGAGAAAGAAAAACTACACTCTCAGGACAGTAAAAAACTAGAGTATAAAGTAGCAAGTACTTGTTTTCTTCCTCTATTTATGCAATGTTGAAAGGGCTTGTTTGGTTGATTTGGACTGAGGGAAAAGGGTGAGATGATAGTTATGCAAAAGAGTCTGTCTAGTATATTTGTTGATAATCTTGGATATTTGGAGAATCTACGAATAGTTTTTAAGAAGTTTATAAATATGAAATAAGCTGTTAAGGGGAAATGAAAACCAGGAAGCAAATTTGATTACCTTCCTAAAAAGTCTTAGGAAAGCTATATTTTAAAGTTTAAATATCTAAAGCCACCTCTGTTCCACCAACTGGGTCTATTCATACATTCATTATGTATACATAAATGTGCCATTACTGAATGGTTAACTATCATAAGCTTCCAAGCCTTCCTAACTACCAACATGAAATGTCATAACTGGAACAACATAAGCATAAACTATAACTCTGACATAACTGCTATCGAAATCTCACAACCATCTGTTGAACCTTATGTTAACAATGTATTTATTTAAATGTACGCAAAAATACTATTATTAATTACCTTATGTAATTTTATTACTTTATATTTCAATAAGATTTCGAATACACTAAATCCCAAAACGATGTGGGCAGTGTGTTCTACTTTAGTGATAGTGGGTATGATTCCTGTTGGGATGCGAAAAAATTCTCAGCTATCAAAGCACTTTTAACAATACTACTATGAGGATATGATGAATTTTAATGTATTTAAAACCTATCTGGTTACCTTTAATTCAAATTTTGCTAATGCATCATACACTGCTGATTAAGCAGAAACTTTAATTACTATTAAAATATTAATTACTTATTAATTAATACTTAATTACTAAGACTAGTAATTAGTTTTATATTTGTACGTGACATGGATGAAGCGGCATTTAGCCTGGTAAAAGAACAATGTATTTTGTAACTATGTGGAAATAATAATTATGGGATGTAAGTGGTATACTTGTATTTCCTTGGGGGTGTCCCATAAATTCACTTGCGGTTTTGTGGTGTTCTAGTGCGATTTTTGTGATTTTATCTAAGATAATAAGACTTATGGAATTGTGTATAAGTGGACAATCGTTGGGGCTAGCACTTACTCAAAGTCTATATGCAGCTTATAATAAATAAATATAAAAACTGATAAGGTAAAGCATGAAAGGGAACATAAAGGCAGGCAACCTAGGAAAATAATATCCGAATTCTGATTCTCTCTGGGTAGTAGGATTAGGATCTCAAAAATATAGTATTGTTAAAGTTGTGTTGACAGCATCATAATGTCAAACATGTGCGGTGCTCCTACCAGGAATTGACCGCTTACATCTCTTTAAGTCTCAAAAATGTAAATGTGGCTGAAGGAGTGTTAAACTCACAGGGTGAAATGTGCAAAGGGATGAGGTTTTCAGAATGTAATTAAGGCTTTCCCAAGTGGAGTTACTAGTGGTAATTTAGGGAATATAAAAGTTAAAATGTAAAAGATGCATTAGGGAAGAAATGAAATGAAGTGGGGATTTAGGAGCATTAACTATAGAATTATCCATTTAGGATCTGTAAAAGGAAACATTGCATAGGGAATGATGCAGTGAAAAAGTTAAACTGAGTACTGAAAGGATTGCAATGCATAATATCATAATAGGATTGCAATGGTTAGAATAGCAACATGTCCTTGGGATGATGCATTTGTAGAAGTTCATACATCTAACATTAGGCAAAGTGACATTGTGCTCACTGATGGAAATTCAGAGAAGAATTAGAGAAAAACTGAAAAATACAGTGACAAATTGAAAACTATTGTAACGAAATGGAACACTGCACAGTAAATAATATATATGTTGGAGAGGAAAAATATATGTATGTAAGCATATTTTATCTTTTGTCAATGTTGTGTTCATTTTAATCAATGTGTTGTGATCTAAAGTATTTGAAATTGTAAGGTGCACTGTTGATAATGTAGTAATAGAATAGTAATATTTGTTAGTTAACTTTTTATGGAAGGTATTTCAATGGCAAGTTGCTCTTCAAGAGACACGAAAGAAGGAATCAACCTTGTAGTTGATATACAGGAAATAATAATGAGAGGTTTCAATAGAAAGGGGATCCTGGAGAGCTATGTGGGCAGCTATCATTGAACTTGAGTGAAAGGTTCAATTCCTGGTGGGAGTCCTCATGCAAAATGACCTCTGCTGTCTAAGCACTTTTAATAACAATATTACTAGGAGATTAATAAGATTTAGAAGATGAGTCTATGATCACACATCAACACCAACACCGGAACTCAGGAAATCTATTATAAAGGAAAAATTTAAGACTCAATACAGAGCAGAGAGGTTTGACTCGGAAGACATGACCGATATTTGAGTGAAGTGGAAGAAAGCAGCTTGAGAAATAAGCACAGATGCTCTGAATGAATTGAGAGATGTTTACAAAATATGAAAAAGTTGTGCACATGGATTTTCTAAAGAACATGATCTTTATAAGAGTGAATAAAGAGAAAGCTTGAACAAAGAAAGGAGTGTGATAGGAGCACTGATTTTCAATGCATACATAAAGAAGGTAATAAGCAAAAGAGAAGATGTACAAATAATAGGAGAAGGAACTGGCATGCTGAAGTTTATGGACAGAATAGAAGTACACAATGAAAAAGAAAGATGCATAGCAAAGTGATGTAAGGGGAAACATATTCAAGGGTTACATTTCTTGTATCACAATATTTCTCTCTTGCATTTTTGGCTGATACGACTACCTTAATGGAAATTTTTCTGGTAAAACAAGGAATAGATACGGTTGAATAAATAAACAATTTTTCCATTAAGGTAGTCATATCAGCCAAAAGTGAGAAATATTGACTTGAATGCAAAGAAAGCATTCTACCGCAAAGAGAGAATGTCTTAAAGCAATTAACAGAAGCTTGGATATTAGATAATGTGCCAATTCCATAAATGTGATTTGGAATAAATGTGAACTGAAAGAGAGGGTGGGAGCAACTCATAATGAACAAGAATGATAAAATGAGCCAATTGAGTAACTAATGAAATCCTTTGAAGAGCAAATTATGACTGAGGAAAACATGATAAAAGGAGAATATACTGATGCAAGATTATCTGCTGGAAACAAAAGTGAAAGGGAATAATTAAAGAAGGGTTGGATTGTGATGATAACATGATCTTTATATAAATGATACAATAACGTTTTAAAATATTCCAGCATTATTTAAAATTTTAACTTGGCGACAATAATAGAGCTGACCTAAAGACAAGTAAATTAACATGCATGGTACATCATGTGGTAAATTAACACCATGGTAGCTACAATCATTTATTAATATGTAATTTTGTAAATGGATACATTCTGGGATTTCTTTTTCTAAGCATTCCTTGAACTTTATTTCCGAAGGTGTAAAGAATCGCTTGGCTAGGTAAAGGAGACCTGAAGTAAATGATCCAACTCGCTTTTGACAAAGTGAAAAGGGAGAACGACTTTCTCCTTCCAGTCAACTTTCCCTTTCGAGCGTATCATGACAATGGGTGCTTTACAAAAAGGGTCGTCAAAAGAAATATCGGAATAAAATATTTCTTAGTTGGGAAAACAGAAATTTGTAAAACATATACTAAAATGTAAGTAACTCACCGGAAGCTGCCATAGACTATCAAGAGAATGGAGATAAGGAAAGTGGAAACCCTGGACGAATCCATGATAGAATATGCCCGTGACAGGGAACGGGCGATTTCTGGATCCATTGCGAGTGAGTCAGTTGTGGACATAAGGGAAAATGCACTATCCTCGAATACGGGCAAACCTCACTGTTCACCCTTCGGATGAAACACACCGAGGATGCCACTGTGATCTGAAGACAGGTCATTCACTTCTGGAGTACATTCACTAATAAAAGCTCTTTACGAAGTTCTTTCGAAAATGATTATGGTATGCTGATCGCTTCTGAGATGCAACAATTTCCAGGTACACTGTGATTACATCCCACCGATGACACCTGGAACCTTATCACAAATTTCTTCTTTCTCTCCATTTCAAGTTCCCCACAAAAGCATGTTGTTCCATCAATAAAGATGAAGATACAGCAGAATAGCACCACCGCTACTTAATCTCCTCAATTTCACTCGTTCCAACTTCTACTTTATCTGGGTCACTGCCCAGGTAGCCCACATTATTCGCCACCAGTGCCCGAATCTGGTTTGGAAAAGCAGATTATTAGTCCTATCGCCTCTGAATCGGAAATCTTATCGCAAAATGCATCATTTTCTTCAATGTAATATGTACAGCAGAATGCTTTCGCACCAATGCAGGAAAACCGTATTATACAATAAACATTATTTCGTAGATTCGGTGAAAGAATTGAAATAATCCATCAAATATTACGGCGCAAGCAAAGAATACTTGATTCCTTAATTAAAGAGATTGATGCACAATTTGGTAATCGGTAAACAAACAGGACCCAGCGAATAAAATGTCAATGTGTTCGAAAAAAAAACACCGAAAATTAATATACAACTGTAAAAACCATACAATTTTCTGAATTAACGATTAGTTGCAGAAGTCAACCCGGAGGCGTAAAAAACAGCATAATTGGGCCAATTATTCATAGTAACAGAAAACAGCTGACAAGGTGAAATGTATGTGAAAGTTTTCACTTGCAAATGTATAGGTTGTGAATGCAAGCATTTGCAACTCTTCAAGAATAGAAACGTTGAATTAAATTCAATTGTAGCGTGAATAACAATTCATCAAAATATGAAACTTAAAAAAGTCCACATTTATGCTAACTTCGTGTAGAACAAACATGGAATCGAGATCAACGTAGATTCAGGCTAAATTTTACGTTAAACATGATAAATCTTTCCATAGTAATGCAAAAATCCAATAATAAAATCAAAAAGGTAATATCAAAGTAATGTAGGTAAAAGCGTACCTCGTGAAGCAACTCAGTCCCGCCAGCTCCATGCGATAGTCCTTAAATCTAAGAAAACTTTCAACTGCCTCATGTTGAATCCTTAAATTCTATTAACAAGACAGAATTCAATATTTCGAAAACATTCACACCGTCTCTTCAACTCTCAGCAGCCATTCAGGTAAACATAGTCACGTGACACATTTCGCGAAGAGAAATTAGTTCATCTTCGAATTATACATACTTAATTTTCCTGAATTACTATCATTCCGGGCAGAAAATAGATCTAATAAACGGGTTTAAAGCTTTCAGATCCAAAGAACAAGTTCATGCTAAAAGTATTTTACAAAAGGTACGAAATCAGTAACTCTACATGGATGCTAGATGTCGCGTGAATTAGCCAATCGCTATTGAAAACATGAACAGAGATGACAGCGCTGCCATCTCCAGATTATAAATCAGGAAATGAAAGGAAAATGGTAAAACTAAGACGCATTCGCAACTCATAACGTTATACTGTAATTCTTATTAATAAACCGATCAATACGGAGAAAAAATACGATATACTTCCATGAAAGCAACGCACAGCTACACCGCCATCACAGCATTGCTGCGAGCCATCTTTCTTTCTTTAAGAAAAATCACAATTTCCTTCAATGATTACCTGCTTTCTTGCCACTCGCGTACGCAGCAGCTGATAATTTTTCGCTTTATCCAGGGTTCACTCAATTCGCTGCAAGTACTTACCGCGACTGTGGAAACAATTTCTCAAGCACTCGTTTCCTCCAGAATCAATACTTACTAACAACATTAACAGTTGAATAAATTAAAACAATTTATTTCGTTTGAAAACTTTATTCAATCACAAATAATCCAAAGAAATCAAATCTCATGAGAAAAAAACATTGCACCACCAAACTTCATTGCGCAGGAATTTGGCAAATTAAAATATGGTCCCAGGATCGCCAAAATCATTCATTACCATGTTTACTGCCCGCTTACAAGTATGTCTAGCTGAAGGTTCATTGTCAAATTGCAGCCACAAATTGACTAGGAAATTCAAAATACCACTGGAAAAAGATTTTTTTAAACGACGTGACGAAGGATCAACTAAATTACTCTTATATTATACGAAGTCTGGCAGAAGAGTCATGCTTAAAAAAGGGTGGTGTGTTACATGCAGGAGGTCCAGAACCTAAAGGGTTAAAATCAAATCAGGATAATTTTGCTTAGTCATAAGAATGTAATGTGTGCTAAAACCCCCTTTACTAGAAATTTATGTCTGAGAAGAGGTTTGGAGAAAGCAGCCCTTCCAATATTTTTCTAAGGACCGACCCCTAAGAAAAAAAATAAAATAAACTTAGTCCATTTCTAAAAGTTGCTAAGCTGCCTTCTCCAAACCTCGGGCTCGCCGAAAGCCCCACAATGGGTGATCAATAACATACCAAAGTCCCTTTCCTCGTCAGATCCATTAGCGGTCCTCTCGAATCCAGCAAAAGCAAATGCTCCAATTTTAATCCAATTAACGTCCAGCACTTCCCCCGCACCCTCCCACCTTTCAATCCAAGCATTTAACCAACCCAACCCCTCTTTAAATCCTATACGCCCCTCCTAATCATGTTTTCCTCAGGGAATGTGGCTGTCATCCATTATCCATGAGGGATGCAATCCTAACTTCATGACTCCGGCTAAGAGAAAAGAACGACTGTTAGCCACTTTGGAAAACAACCTTTTGTATGAAAATGACTGCCACCATGTTATATTCAAGAGAGGATTTTTTTAACTTAAACATCAAAAAAGTTAGCAGCAATCACCAGGCAGGATTGTGATTCCTTACAAAACTACATAACTTATGGATTCTTAAAAGCTCTCATTTCTTAGTTACTACATCTGTGCTAACAAAAGCCAATTCTCCATTCATCAACAAAGTTCGCAGATGTTAAACAAAGTCAAATGGTCGACGTAACTTTATGTCAGTCAAAAGTTTTCTATTACCCAACTTTCTAAGCAATCTCTCAAAAAAGAAGATTGTAACAGATTGCTACACAAATTTGGGAACTATTTTTAATATAATTTATTCTCTGGCCAAAAACACAAAAATAGGCTTATGGTAACATTTGGGGGAACAAAAGTTATTCAGAACTATGAACAGAACAAATACAAGTTATAATCTATGTCCGCACACACATAGAAGGCTAACACAAACATAAAAAAATCAAAGATAAATCCTCTCCCTGGGAAAAAAGCCAGATGAGTGCAAATAAAGAAAAAAGGTAAAATGGTAAGAATGATTGGCTTCTGTTGGAGCAGATACAGTAAAGATCGGTGGAAGAGCAGAATATAGTGTCGAGGGAACTTGCCTACCCAACGCACCCTCAAATTCCCGAAATCCTTCCTAACAAGCAACAGAGAGATCCAGGAAGTCGTCCATCCCGCGGAGGGACTCGACTCCTACAAATCCATCCATTCCTCTTCCCATCCATGGAGGAGTGGTGCCAAGTGGGGCCATTCAATATTCCAAATATCCAGGAATCCAACACATTTTTAAATGACCAGAATGTTCCTTTATTCCCAAAATGCAATCCATACGGTGTTAAACGGAGAATCCTTACATGCTATGAACGCATATGGAAAGAGAGAAAACACATTAGAAAAATGCTCAATAGAGGTCCACCATTATACCCAATTTTGAGCGGCAGTTAACAAAATATTACTTTTTATTTCTCACATGCCGACTTACGGGGGTCCATCATGACATATTGACAAGCCTACTTATGATACAGCATTACAAATCAAAACAACTTGGCCCGATCAGTCGAGCGTGAAGGAATTTCTTTCACTGTAATTTCTAAATGGGAATGTATGGGATTCAAGTAATACAAACGAAGAACTTTGCTGCATTTACCGCATATGCGAATTTCAATGAAAAATAAACAGCAGCACATTACTTGCTGAACGTGTTATATATGACAGTAAAACCAGTCTTACACGCATCTAAGCATTCCACAAGTTCAGCTTCAAACATCACTCCTCATTCTGCGGTGCCTGAAACAGAACGAGGCCTAAGTGCTTCCGGAGGAACTTCATTTGTAAGACCTCGAACGCGATCTAGAACGCGATCCTGAGTAACTGCGGCGCACTGGCGAATACGTCGGTGTCCCTCGTCTTCTTGGGGAGTAAGAGCGGCTTCGAGATCGTCCACCGCCACCGCTGCTGCGACCCCCACCGCCGCCTCCGTAGTCTTCCTTCACACGGATGTATGTCACTTCACCCTACAATCAATTAGCATACAACTCATCACATGATATTCGTTCCTCTAACACATTTGCGGTCATCTCACCGCTGTCAAAAATGCTAATTAGATTGTTACCATGGAAGAAACAAACAAGGAAGCCGCTTTTCGCGAAGGACAAGAGAAACGCAGAATACCTGAAAGAACGACATGGGTCGACCGATTGGTGCTGCCAGAAGCATTTGCGGTTAAGCAGCACACCTGTTTTTACTTCAAGATTCCAATGCCTTGTGCATTTCACCCTTCCTCACTTGAAAATGACTTTGAAACATGTCGTGATTTTAGATACTGCGTTCCGAGGTATTTTGCATATTTGTAGGCCTAATGAGCTAGGAACAGGTCCCTTGCGAAAAGTGGCTTTTGAACATCTTCCATCGTAATGGAATGCCGCAAAGTCACCCGCCAATTACCGAGTTACGATAGTTACTCGAACAGCGTACGAGTTCTCTTTAAGGCTACGATCATAAAATTCTTCGAAATGAAAAATATTTAACACGGGAAAGAAGGGCCGTCGACTGGCTGGCATACAAAACTGAAATAATGTTCAAATTATATTTTATTAACGTCATGGACATCCCTTAGCTACCTTTATAGATAACAGTCGTGTAATTTATTCCTGTAGAGTACACACTATCAAAATTTAAAATATCCAAGACGACCAATGAATAGTAAATTAAAAATTCAAATCAAAAAAAACAAACCTGCTTTCGATTGACTAATCAAAGATTTGACGTTTGTTAGTATGAAAATTATCAATATTACAATACTAAAAAAACTAGGATTATCAAATGAGTACTTATCGGAATGGAAGCATTCATGCAGTGAACTGATTTGCAGATCTTTATCAGCACCATAAAATTCTGCACGTGAAATTTTCTACAAGCTCGTGATTCGAAAAGATGCATGAAATTTTAAAAAAATCGCAAACTCCCATTTAAAAACAGTATATTTTATCAAATGATATTTTGCTAGGTCAACCTGCATCTATCAACAGGATGACAACACAATAACAATGGGCCAAAAAATGGATCTCTTTAGCAAATCTAAGGTAAAATGAGGTTTTAATTATAGTCATGATTAATTCAATGTTCCTAAAATATTTACTTTCAACAAATACACCTAAACACAACTGATGATTACCCTTGAAATATGAGTAACAATGTTACTCTTAAGCCATCAAAACATTTTGCAATCATAGGCACATTTCGTCTCAACTTGGATCCAAAAGTGCACTAAATTACACAATGTTCATTAACAATATCATTTCCTTTAAAAAAACATGGTATTTTTCTGTTCTAGTCACAGCTGGTGCATTTCTCAGATACATTTGGTTGTACAGTCCTACAAACCGATAAGCGAACCCACCGCCTAAAAACATACTCAAATAACTAACATATTCTCCAAAGCAAAGGAGGGGGCTTCTGTTATTTCAATGACTTTCAATACTGGAGTCTACATTACTATTTTTACACATTGTAAGAAAGGTCATAGCCATAAAACTTTAAGAAAAAAGAATCTTTTAACTACGCTACGATCTCAATTACAATTAATAATAACAACATTACAATGCAAAGGAATAAAATTCCTATAAGAGGACGTGACATTGAACTTCCAAAACAAACTACCATAGATACAATCCATTTCCTACATAATACAACTAAGTCAATCGCGCTGGCCAACAGTGTATGTACTGGCTTTTGCAGCTGTACCATAGAGCAGTGACTAGAACAGAAAAGTACCAAGGAATTTAGCCAAACTTGTAATTCATCAAAATTATCATCCAACGAGTACACAATATGAATCAAAATGCAAGTTCATTATGCTAAGAATTAGGAATTACAAGAAACCATCAAAAAAGCAGCAATGGATTGACATGAGTTATGCTGCCCCTCACTTGACTGACATGAAACGTTGCAGCACCACAATGAACTTTCAATGGACTTAAATATGCAACTCAGCTCAAAATTGAGAATATTATTACAAAAGCTTTCTTAGAGTCCCTTTAGTCACGTAAATGCAATGTAAACTTACATTTGATTTATTGTTTCCTCGTCTATTTGGCTGCATGCCCTAAAACACATAAGCAAATTTTAAACAGATGAGAAATAAGCTCTTCTACTATGGTAAATTCTTATCCCAACAATCACCTGTATTACAAGCCAGATGTTGATTACAGCTCATATTTCTCCAAGTAATGAAAATATCAATCAGCAGGCAACAGTTTAGGAATAAATTAAGTTCATGAATATTTGGAATTGAAGAAAATTTTACAATTAAACCACCACCTGTTTCACGCCATGATATTTGAAAATGGCTTTGAAAATATGCATGAAAAATCTTCAGGGTGAACCCGAAGCACAAAATTTATCATCTCTGCCTGCTCAAATTGCAAATATTTCGGATATTTAGAGTCCATAATAAATGGATTAGAAAAAGGCCTGAAAAGAAATCACTGCTTGGGACTAGAGGCGCACCAACAAAAACATAAGAAACTGGTGCCTTCCAAGGCGTAATGCAACTATGTCTAGAAAATCTCCATTTCAATACAAACCTGTGCCTAAAGATAAGATTTTTCTGAAATTGCAGTGCTATACAGATCACGATCAAATCATTTTAACTGTACTGATAAATTGAATCCGTATGACACGAGTTAAGAAATAGTACAATTCCAACAAGAATGTAGATGTTCGATTTGACTGCGTTGAGTGCTTAAAATGGCAGCCTTTCGAATTAACTCGGACCAGCTTATAGAGCACCGGAATTTAGCGATAAGAATTTTGTCTATCTCTGTATTTCGTTTCTTCCCCGTTACCGCGTGGAATTGAAGAAAACTACTTAACGGAACTTCTCCAGCAGAGAAACTATTCGGTTGAAACATTTTCGAGAAAACATTAATTGTCGATCGTTTCAGATCGAACCAAAACTGAAACTAATTTACCTCGTGAGACCTGAATCTGGAATCGTCCAACTTCTTAACCGCGTATTTCATATCCTCGTAACGCAAAAATTCTACAACGCCGGTTCCATCCTTGAAAACATCAGCAAAACAAACGTCGCCAGCCTCCCTCATGTGATCCTTCAAATCCTGCCAGCTTCCAGACGGAGGCAGACCTGTAATAAGCATTAATTGTATTAAATGTGGCAGAAGAAAACAAAATTAGCTACGTCTAAAATACTGAAGAATTATACCAACCAGTAACTAACACTCTATATTGAGATCGTCTTGCTGGAGGGCCACGACCCCGTCCTCTTCCACGAAAACCACCTGGTCCACCACCTCGTGGAAACTCCACCCTTAGCCTGTATCCATCATAATCGTAGCCATCACGAGCATGAACCGCGTCTTCAGCGTCCCTGTTTTTGGAAAGTAATCGGGAAAAGATCTCAATGTGATTCCAAAAATACTACTCAGCATAACTAAAACGAAAAACTGTAGAATTCGAATTAAAAAGTTAATTTACCAAGCGAACTAAGGCTTCGTAATCATGCTACTGATAAACAATAAAAAGATGCTAACCTTGGGTCTTCAAATTCAACGAATGCGAATGGCGGGCCCCTTCTATTCTTCAAATCAACAAATGTAACTTTCCCAAATTTATAGAACAAATCTTGAATATCCTTCGTGCGTATATCAGGCGGCAGATTTCCCACGTATATGCGGCACTCATTTCTTCCATAAGACATAATGAATTTCCTTGCACAATGCTACACGAACCAAATATCTCGTGTTCCTCTCACATAAGATGGCGATACCCACGCGCTTCACTTCTCCAAATTCGTTATCAAGGATGATCGACCCGAGCTGGCGACAAAGCCGAATTGACCCGATGTGCGCACGGAAATAGCCGAAGCGTTGTAACATGCCGGTTCATACGGCGCCTACGGAAACTACCGATTTTTTCCGAATGTAGATATCATTATATAGCGAAAATAAATAAAGTTTTCGGTTGAGCTATAATTGGATTATTAATTTCCATTTTTTTCTCTATCAAAGCGTAACTTTTCTCTCCTATCATAGAATTTTGCAATCTTGTTATTCTTAGAGCCATAAGAATTTCACGTTAAAATCATTCGTTTTAAGATATATTTACAGGTAAGAATACTGCATTGCATGCATCTCACTGTAATCTTAATTGACTGCTAATACCGTCATAATGCTAGATAAATATTATTGTTAAATACATTGAAGTAAGACCTCCCTAATTCAGAGCTTTGCCTTTTGTAATGTGTTCAGCTATGATTTGAGAAATATAGAAGCCTAAGTGGGTATATTAAAAGAAACCATGGCATTGATTAGATGTGATTTTTCAAAGAGCATTTCTTCACATTTGGAGCCGAGGTGCTAGATTAAAGGTGGCATTAGGTCGAATTTCAGCAAACCAGTATTAATTAACTCTAGAGTAAAAGCTTCATCTCATATTTGTCTTTCTTATGCTTCTAGAATCACACCCCATGAGCAGTACAATAAAAGCAACATTTTCTGACTCCATTAAGTTGAACATAAATTGGTACAGTAAAATTCTCGAATGTAAAGCATGATACGCGAATTAGTAGCGAGCATGCTTGGAAATTTCAAAAACAATGCAAAATGAACTGTAGGTATCAGATCTGCATGATAGCTTGCGATTATACCAAAATTACCTATAGTTAATAATACTGCTAAGCACGATTTATCATAAAGCTTTAGAGCTGAGACCTCATATCCTTCATTGTCCTACCAGTTGTACGCATGAAGCATATAGTTTCGTTTTTGTTCTAATCGATTTTCGCATTTCGAGAGGCCAAGTGTGGCATGCTGGGTAGATAGAAGACCCTGGTAGAAGACTCTGACTTTCGACCAATAGGATGCTAGTGTTGAGTTTAAATGAAGATTTTGGAGGTGTGTAGTAGGGTATTTAGGGTACAATTCTCCAGGTCGTCGGGCTGCATCTAAGGTGTTGAAGCTTCGCCGAAAAAATTTCTCTTTCGTTCTGTATTTCAGGAAAGTAGATACACAGGTAATGTGATTGTTTCAGTTTTATTATATTTTTTATTTTAATCATCGACCACATTTCCCTCTTCGTCTTTAGTCAGTGGTTGGCTGTTACCCTTCGCGTAGAGCTGACTACCATCTGTGACCTTAATTTATTAGTGAAGGAAAAGAATATCTTTTCTCGTAATATTCTCTACAGTAGGTAGTAATTTAGGTTAACATGAAGACCTAAGGAAATAAAATACAGCATCTTGAAATGAAGGTAGTAATACGGGTGCGAAAGGATAAAAGTTTAAGGTTGGCAATAGTATATTTGATGTCTAACGATTGTCTTCTCTCGAAAGACTAGACTTGATGAAAGTTACTAATTTTGCGTATGAGTGCTTGTGTTCTCACTATTTGATATGCGTAAAGTATTTCAATATTAATGAAATTTCTTTCCCTTTAAGTCTGGTATATTTTTGGAACAGAGCAAGTCAGGCAATTGTTTTATTTCATGCCTTACCGGGATTTGCAGTATATAGTATTGCGAGATGGTCAAAGCTTGAGACGGCCGCTAGTTAATCGTAAACTTGATTTTCAATTGGTGAGGCTCGGGATGTAGCCAAGACAAAATTGCGTACCATGGAGCCCTCCCGCGGCCAGCTTATCAGTCGACAGTGATGGCTGGGATGTGTGCTACAGGTTGTGTGTGTGGGTCGCGTGGGCAGGGATGCTGCCAGGCGCGTGCCCCTCAATCTGCAGCACCCCCTTGTTTATAATGTCGAGTTTGGATCGAGCCGGACGCTGTCGGCCGCGTAGCAGCAGCCTTTGCATGTGGGTTCGCTGCAATTTGTTTTGCTTGCGATCCTTTATCAATTTCCACGGACTTCTTTCACGTCCTGAACCACCGTTGAGTTATTCCCATTGATCGATTACTCTGGATGCTTTCTCTAGGTCTCAACAAATTTTTGTCTTCACTCCTCAGGTCTGGCAGGATGTCTGAACGAAAAGCTGTAATTAAAAATGCTGACATGTCCGAGGAGATGCAGCAGGACGCGGTGGACTGCGCTACCCAGGCGCTCGAAAAATTCAACATAGAAAAGGTATCTATATATAAAACGTGATTTGCTAGGCCAATCGAAAGGAATTTTCTATATTTCTAGATGGTGTTACTTCATCGTTCGGACTAATTGATGATTAATTTTTTTCTCCGTTGCAGGATATCGCCGCATTCATAAAGAAAGAGTTCGACAAAAGGTACAACCCAACGTGGCATTGCATCGTCGGACGTAACTTTGGGAGTTACGTGACCCACGAAACCAGGCACTTCATCTACTTTTATATCGGCCAAGTAGCGGTCCTTTTGTTCAAGAGCGGTTAGAATGTGTCCATCCAGCCCTCGTTCCCCTGCCGTATCCCTGAGCAACATCTCCGTCCTTCTCGTAGGCAAGGAGTGGGAGGGAAGGGAACGAGTAGGATGGACAAGGGAAGGCTTGAAATTTCTTATTTCTGCAGGATTGGACTGTTGCCGGAGAAGAAGAAAAACTTTGCGAAAGAAAGAATGATTCTCAATCTGTGGAGAGGGTTTCTGTACTGAGGATGTTTCCGAGAGTACCACGTTAGATTAAAAAAAAAATCATAAGTGTGTGCCTGTGATGAAGCTGGTTCTGACAAGAGGTGTACTGCTTTATTTCATTTCTGTGAAGTGCATTTTATATATGTATATATATACATGAATATATAAATTTAGTTTAGTTCGAATCGTTGTAAAAGCTTATGGTTTTTCCATTCGTACGGAATTGTAGTCTATGAGACCTGTGAATAAGCTTTCTTTCAGTTTCTTTTTCATAATTGCTGCCCGAGTGTTGGTATTTTCATTTCGATGCATATTGGTAAAGGATTTTTTTTCCGTTCAGTATCCGGTAACACATTGTGACAATAAATATTGTTTATCAGTTTCTTTTGCTTTGAAATTTGGAACCTTTTAAAATTCTGGTTCTTGATAAATTTGTTGGTGCTCTATTATATCCTGTCTAGTTATCCTCGAGATTGTTATAAGAATGGGAAATTGCTTGTGTGAAAAGTTCGCTTTTTTATATGGCTCACATGTTAATTTGCTTTCGGAATCACTTGCTAAATGTACCCTATTCATGAGGTTCCAGATTGTGTGGATAGCTGTTTCGTTTGATGAGCAAAACTTAATTTACATTCCTGTTTTCCATCCACTTCCATTATATGTTTCTGTGTTTCATGAAAAAAGAATAAAATTATAACCGAGCAACTGTAGTGTGGTTGACGAATTAAGATGCCATAGTCAATTGCTTCTAGATGATCAGTCTAAGATTGCAAAAAAATAAAGATTTCGTAAAGTGTATGTCCCATGCTCAAACCCTGTTGATGGATCGTTTTGGCAGAGGTTCAACAAATCCAAAGTTCGGCATATTGCCTCCGAATCCCATGTCCATCTTGAATGTGCATCATTTTGGTATAAATACTATTTTGATGTCCTTCATTTGCAATTGATAGTTGTCGTTTGTATGTGTAGATGTATCAACCCAATGTCTAGTTCTCTGCCTGCTAACATCTGATTTCATCTGAGCTTGGTCAAATTACTTTGTGGCCATCTTAAATAGATTATTTTGTTAAATCTGTACCTAAATAATATTAAATAAAGTTGAAAATATTATGTTATCCTCACGAGTTATTTTGGAGAAACTGCTACTCAATCACATTATTCTTTCTGATGGTGATAAATGAACGTGTCCTGACTTCAGATCAATGAGTTGGGGTGATTCTATTTAGCTGTCTTCTCCAGTAAATGTTAACACTCACTTTGATGCTAAGGAGACTAAATCACTAATTATTTTGCTATAAAACTTGTATGAAGTTTATCAGTGAATCTTTTTAATGTTAATTCTATCATATTAAAATTCCACTGTATATAGCCAACTCATCAGAATTGCTCTCAGTTGAAGTTTGTGGATATTAATTGCAGTTCATCTGGTCAAAACTATTGAAGCCTTCTTAAAAATAAACTAAATTTATTTAATTACAACATAAATTATAATTTGAAACCAGAGTGTATTGCCACAACGCCACAGGTCATGTTCTCGTAAGTAGCCTCCTGGAATCCAGCTGATTTAATCATCTCTTTGAAATCTGCCTGAAAAGAAAGGTTTGTTTGAGTCTTGTGAAGAAGTAACTGATAAACTAGGTAACTTCCTCCAATTTATTGACACTAAAAAACATAATTAATTAAAGATATTCAACCTTCGGAAGTGTAGAAAATTTTTTATTCTACTTTTACAAAAAATAGCACCAAAGTAAACTGGTATTGCACTCTTAGGCTAAAATATGTCCCCACTTACCTGATTAGGGAATCTACGTATACTCTCTACAAGATATTGGTAAGGTTTCCACTCGCCTGCCACCATTAAACCCATGGCAGGAATGACTTTCAAGGAATACTCATCGTATATTCTGTAAAGCAACATAGATCTTTTAAAATAAATTAAAGTTAACCTGGCTAAGATAAAATCTAGAAAAACTGAGACAAGAAAGATTGCAGTACTGATGAGATATTTCCATTATTTGTTGACCGAATTCAAACTTGCACCAGTCATATGGTCTTAAAGTCGGCAGATACTTCACAGTTATTAACTCCATATGTCTCATTTTTAAGTAATTTTAATGGAACATTGGTTATATCAGCAAATCACACCTAAAACATTTCAGTGAATGTCTTGAACAAAATTCTGGATACCTAAGCATCGTTTAACAAAGATACAAAGTTGATTTGGGAAGCAATTGAATTGTCCCAACTGTAAATATGCAACAGATAGGACTAAATGTACATAGAAAGTAGATGAGTGGATTACAGCTCTGTGGGACTTAAATTACATCCAGGGCAATGAGAGTTAATACCAGAGACCCATTGAGTTTACTGACCTCTTTATGAATTCATCAACTCTGTTGCAACTTCATTACTGATATGATAATGCAGGCAAAAAGATCTCTTGAATTTGTTTTCATACTCTTAATTTTTTTAGATTCATTTCTTATTATTACACTACTCTCTTGCAAAACTATCATATTTAAATATTGACTGTTACATTGAGTCTATCATCTTCTTTCATCAACCTTTGGTAATTATATATTGCGAATTAAAATTTATCCAAAGTGCAGAGGAAGGCGATGGTTTGACAGCAAATATTGAAAATACGATATTTTGAAAGTAGATTTACGGGAGATAGCACCTTTAGGTGAAAGTAATCCCAAATTTGACTCCCAATGAGATGATCTCATTAACAGCATGGCAACTATAGATTTAGGAGAGAATTTGTGTGTGCAGAAAAATAAAGAAAAGACTTGGAAATGAGTTGAAAATATTGAAGGGAGAGAGTACTGAAAAGAGTTAAAATAAGAAGTAATGTTATTAGTTGAGTTGAGAAATAATTGAGCAAGAAGGAAGCCCTGATGGCTATAAGATGTCATATAAACAACAATTGAATGCTTGCTGTTCTTTGGTCATGATGAGCTCAAATTGGGTGCAACAGATAGGAAATAAAGATCACAAAAAGGATATAGTACTTCCACAGAATGTTTTGGAGTCCTTTAATGTGTGTGATGACGGACATCAGTTGAATAGGAAGAAAGTTTTGAGACAAAAGGCAATGCAATTCATTCAGCATGCATGACATGTTTTAAAAATTTTATTTTTTGTTCTGTTCTTGGCATTTCCTAAGAATGTTTACACATTACTAGAGGCTACTGTAATGTAATATATTAAATAACAGACAATTATATATTTCAAGAATATCTAATGGTACAATATAATTTTTAAAATTTGAATTAGTTTTCGATTTTATATCCAAACACTTCCGTGCTAATGCTAAGATGCAAAAGCTCCAACAAAGTGGTCCCAATATCAAATCCCAGGTAATCACATTTTTCTGGTATGTGTCATATGTGTTTGTCAGTTGTTATTGTTATCTGTCCATTGTAAAGGCCTTCTGCTGTTTATGGATTTATATAAATGAAACCTACTTCAGTTATTACTTATTATGCACGATATGCTTATTATTATTTATTTGAAAAAAATTAAGATCCTTTGGTTCCAGCTAGCTTTTTCTGTGAATTTATGCCACCCAACTCACAAGGAGAAACCTTACTTAAATCACTCTCTTTTTACTTCTCAATCCATAACACAAATATTCATCATTTCCTTACATATCTCTGCTGATACTTCTATTCTTACAACTTAAGTTTTTTTTACCACTTTCCAAAATGTTATTTAATTTAAATTATCTATATTAATAATTTCACATAAAATTATATATTGTAAATATATCATAAAAGTTATCTGCTTTTTTCACTAATTCATTTACTATCTTTGTCATCCTATACATTGCTTTACCTTAAGATACATTGCAGTAGTACCAATTAATATGATACTGACACCACAATTTCATCCTTAATGGAGGTGTTTGCACTATCAAGAGCGCAAAAACTTGACAATGAAGGAAAAGAGATGTATACTTTTCCACAAGAATTTATTCAGTGATTACTGGTTTTGGCTACATCTGGCTACCATCTTCAGATCTCCAAAGGATATCTTTCGATATGGAGATCTGATGATGTATGTAGCCAAAACCAGTAATCTCTGAATAAATTTTTATGGAAAACTATACATCTCTTTTCCTTCATTATCAAGTTCAATTTCCACAATATCTCTGCCCCCTTCGTAGATTTTATTTCCAGAATTGATAAAAAGCCTGATTAATTGCAGAGAAATGATAGTTGACAAAAGAAAACACTTAAAATTCATTCTGTAATACTCATTTTCACAATCATGCTAATTTCATTTCTTTGCATTACCAGACTCCGATTTATGCAATTTTTACCTAAATTATGGTAGTATCAAACATCATCTTATAGTTTGATATTCATTAAGAGACAATCACATACAGTGTTCATCATAAAAAACCAAAAAAGAATTGAATTCAAAATTTTTTGACATTTGCATAACTGACATTTTTAAGTAAAGTTTTCAACTGTGATGATCAGGTATACCCAAGATTTTTGTCTAATATAATAGGCCTTGAAACAACTCTCAGAAAAGGAGAATTCTGAATTATTTAAAAAATAAAATACTCCCTAGTACAAAAGTTTGATGAGACCTGAAATTGAAAAAAGGATTTTCTTCTATTAGATATGAAAAAAAAACAAAAAAAACACAATCTATGTCAAATAAAATAAGTAGTTGATTGGATTAATGATCAATCTTCTATCTGGAAGGCCGCTTTATCTAACTAAGCTACCAGACAGAACTAAAAATAAAGTCCAGAAAAATATGTACTTGATTTAGGTAGTGATAAATATCTATTATTATAGCTAACTCTCCGGATATACCTATATATATATATATATATATATATATATATATATATATATATATATATATATATATATATGAGTAAAAGTTGAGAATTTGTATCCCCTATAAATAGGTATATCCGGAGAGTTAGCTATATATAATAGATACGAGTAAAAGTTGCTTGCATACTGCAAGCTAATTGGTAAAAATTTACAATAAGTTCCCCTTATGGGTATCATCTTCGAAGCTTATCCAGCAAAATTCTTAAAAATTGCCGCAATTCATTTCTTACGTGAGAATTTTACATCCATCTGGCATCGAACTCACGGTCAAAGGTAACCTTTCTTCCACTGGTTCTATAGAAAACTACTTCAAACGCAAATGCTGTGATTTTGAATAGTCTCCTGCATAGAGAAAGGCCTCAAAACAATTTTTAAAAAATTAGTGTAAATAACCGCCTGGCGTCGAACACAGGACCCGTTCGTGAGAGACAATGGCATGGAAATGTTAGATAAGTGCCACTCTCACGTGTTTCAAAGTTTCAATTCAGTATCTCATCGGGAAGGTCCTAAAATGAGATTCCATTCTTCCCGCTTGAAATGCATGGTAGAATCGGAATGACGCTCTAGCATCGAACCAAGGACCACTAGAGAAGCAGTGGACGTCATGAAAGAATCTTCTCAAACGCCTCTGTCACTATTCCGGGTTTTATCCTTCTAGCTTATTGGGAAGGCATTGAAAAAAATTTCAAAAATTGCAGCAATGCATTTCTTACGGAGGCATTTCGAACCCACCTGGCGTCAAACACACGGTCATTTGGTAACATTTCTTCCATTCGTATTATAGAAGACTACCTCAACTTCAATCTCCAAGATTTTGGTTCCTCTATCTTAACGATAAGTGCCTCAAAATAATTTTTTAAAATCCGCGCAATGCATTCTTATGGGAAAATTGCGATTTTTGGGACATTCTGGTATCAAACCCATGATAGCTAGCATAGATGTCTGAATTATTCTGGCATCTACAGGGTGGGGCCAGTACGTCATCTGAAATCTTTGACAATTTTTTTTAATGCCTTCCCGATAAGCTGGAAGATAAAACCCGGAATGGTGACAGAGGCCTATGAAAACATTCTTTCATGAGGTTCACCATTTCTCTAGTGGTCCTTGGTTCGATGCCTGAGCGTCATTCCGATTCTATCATGCATTTCTAACGGGGATAACAGAATCTTATTTTAGGACCTTCCAGATAAGATATTGAATCGAAACTTTGGAACAGGTCAGAATGGCACTTATCTAATGTTAATATGCAATTGCGTCTCACGATCGGGTCCTTAGTTCAACGTCAGGTGGTCTATTGCACGAAGTTTTGAAGATTGTTTTGAGCCCTTTTTTGGTACAGCACTGCATTCAACTGATAGCTTGCAGTATGCAAGCAACTTTTATTCGTATTAAAAATGTCCATGTATGGAGGATATGTACAGATGATACCTTATTTATACATATTTTTGGCAAAATATTCAAGATTTTTCCCTCTTTTATTGTTTCTTGGGCATAATTTATTCCTTACTGTTTCCTTTACCTAGTTACTGTGATAAATCTTTAGGAACTTCCTAATCCATATTGAACAAGAATATGATTGGAAGGATGATTGTAAAACACAGGGCCCATTCTTTGTATTGTGTGAATAAAACCTGCAAAATCCCCTTTGATCTCCTCATTTAACCCTAACGAAGATCACCACGATCAGACCCAAAGTTTACATTTGGTGTCAGAAGTGGGATCCTCGTCATTAAGGAAGAATGGCAAATGGGAAGAGAAAGAAATCTTGAGGAGATCATTAAGGAATTCGCCGAGAAAATTAGTTGCCTTTCCTAGGAGAATCAATGGCTGAGACTGGGAGTAGCATGCGAGTCATCTCCTAAGAAAAGCTTCACATTGCAGAGTACAGTTCTTAAGTTCCACAGAAGGCCCAAGGAAAGTGTAGGAGCCTTCTGCCAACAGCTGGAAGTGGCTTGAATGGTTGGAATACAGAGGAGGAGTCAAGTCTCACCAGAGGCAGAGTTTGTGCTGACCATGATCGAGTGCTCTGACTAATGAAGAACTGAAGACTCACCTCATGAATGGGTACCAATCGTGGAAGAGATTTGTCCAAGAGATACTGTCTACTGTTCATATTGATTCAGCAGATGATGTGGAGGCAGACAGGGTGAGGAAGATAAATGCGAAGCCGTGTGAGGCGAGAGTTGCCAGAGCACATTTACATGTGTGGTCTGAAAAGTTTCCTACATTTCACCATTCCTCCACATCTTTTCTGAAGATTTCTGAAAAATCTGGAAAAACTTTTCAGACCATCCTTGTACATCCTTGCATTATGCATACCAGAGGGCCTTAATGGACTATCCAGTGAATTGGCAAGATTGTGTTGACTGTTGATGCCGAAGATATTCGTTGAAGGAATGGAGGCTGCCATCCGGTCGAGACCCCTTACGCAATCGGATCAGTGCCCCTAAGAGTGCACCAGGTGAACCAAAATGTTTCTGCTGTAGACATGTAGCGATGCAGAGTATGGAGGATCAGCATTGTTATGAGTGCAATGGGACATTTGGCTCGTGAATGTCCCGGGAAAATGACCAAAAATTCAAACCAATTTAAATGAGTAAGGGGTTGGTGCAACTGGCAAAGTGGACCCCTCAGTGATGTTGTGTTACTGCAAGTGAGATTACCAGGAAACTCCAATGACTTAGTGAAAGAAAATGGCATGAGAAGAAAATTTTCGAGTGACACAGGTGCCCTTGTTTTCAAGAGAAGTGTGTGGATTGCAAGGGATTTGGCAGTTGAGTTAGGGGAGCTAATTTGTGGGAGAGAAGTGACTTATTGTAAATAATAGAGAATATGCTGCATTAATGCAAGTTGTGGATGCTTGTAGGAAATTGATCTAATACAAGGGATGGCTTTTTTAGTAAAGCATGAAACTGTGGATGGTATCTGAATGATGATGAGGAAAATTCTTTGTACATAGCTGTGGGAGAGGATGTTCAGCCTTTAAGGCGCTGTGCCTGCAACACCCTTATATGAATCAGGTGATGCAAACCAGTATTAGCTCTCCTCATATGTCATATAAAGTCATTCTCTTCAGACAACCCCACCTCCTCTTGGTGCCGCTGGGAGATTGGAGAAAGAAGGAAAATGAGTGTCCAGCCCAAGGAAGGGACCTCCCAACCCAACCCAATCTACTAACGGGGCTCTATCAACGGTCACCAGACCGTACAATGCAGTTATCGAAGGGTGGAGTAGGATCGAGCCCCAAGGAGTTGTGCACTCCACGCTTGGGTTGTTCTCTCGAGGGCTGTGCTGGCTTGTGTTGTGTCTCCATTCGTGTGGTCCTAATTGGAGATGGACTTTCTGCAGATCATGTCCGTTCAGGGCACAAAGGTCCCTCGGTGGGCTGATACCGAAAATATGTCAGGCTTATCGGGTTCGCCCTCCGTTGACGTGAGAGGGCTTCCTGCTGCACTGCAGGTTGTGTAACCATCGGGCACAGTTGAAAAATCAGCGATGGTTGTGGTTGGGAGTAAAGTCTGACCTCAGAAAATCAACTACACGCCCGCTGAGGGAGAGGTGCCATGGAAGAATAGACTTGAAAAAAGTTCGACGAGACCGGAAATTATAATTTTTCCTGGGTGCACGCCATCTCGTGCCAAATCCCATTCATTGTTTGAGACGGAGAGGTATTCTGCGGAATGGGTTGAAGAATGTGTTAAAGGCGGTCTGTAAATCATAGAGCAGTCCAAAGATATTTAGAGGATTAAGGGATGCCCGAGACAATATTCGTGCGGCTGTTTGACTATCGAAGGCCGAAAAATTCCTGCAGTCCGTGGGAAATTAATTAATATTTCCCTTCCCCTCTGCAGGGGAGTGACGTAATCTTGGAGCCGAAGTTACACTTTCATGTTTTGTGGCGAGGGGAATAAATCGAGTGGCGACTGACAGTGACGTCGTTGTGCAGGTGCGGAAGACATTACGCTGCAGAAGGGCAAGATTTTAGGGGAAGTGGAAGGCGTGATTCACGGGTGAAAACTCAAATAAGGGTGGTAATACTAGAGATGATGAGGTCGAAGAGAATCTGAGTCATTTAAATGCGAAAGAAAAGAGGATGTAGCGTCCGATTTCGGAAGTTTCGCGATTTATTCAATGAATCTGCGAATGACCAATGTGATGGCATTCCCACAAAGGAAGCGAAATCCAGGTATAGGAGGCCATTCCGAATCCCCCAAACCCATCGTGGGTAAAAGAACAATTAGAGGCAGGGATCATTTCACTTCAAGTCCGTGGGCCTCACCGATTGGCGTGGTTTCAAAGAAACCCGTAGAGGTCACGCTTAAATTCAGATTCTGCGTCGATTTTCGGGAGCTAAACGCAGTAACGACGTCAGATGTTTATCCATTACCACAGATTATTGAGACGTTGGATAATCTGGGGCAATGTAAATATTATACCACTTAAGATATGGCGAACGGATATCATCAAATACCCATGGACCCAGAATCTCAGCCTAAGACGGCTGCAGTAAGAGGACACTATGAGTATCCCGTTTGGATTAAACCGGCGAGTTTTCATAGGTCAATGGACCTTCCGGGGAGTGACTACGACGCAATGTATGGTGTACATTGATGATGCGATAGTGACACTTCTGAGGAACGTGGGGAAAGGTAACGGCGAGTTTTGGAGAAATTAAGAGGCGACTTTATCCTTACAGCTGGATGTCGCTTTTTGCATTGGGTCATCGCGATCCAGATGAAGTGACGATCCTTAGTTATCGTAGGAATGGCCGCGCCTAAAGAGCGCGCCTTTTATTGGTCCCCTGATAATGAAAATGGTATCGCAACATAGAGAAAGGCTTTAACCGGAAGTCTCGCTTACCCAGATTTTTCCAAAGCATTCATAATTTCCACAGATGCCAGTAATTTTGCCTTGAGGGCTTCCCATCGCCTCTGCAAATGAGATTAATTAAACCGAGATGTGGGATATTAAATATTGTCACGTGTATAGGCTCATTAAAGTGGTTTGAAGGGTTCTTCTTGATGCGATGGTTTCCCCCTGCCACACGCCGAAAGGCACCTTACAGGATAGATGGTCGCTGAGTGAATAGAGCACAATCATTGTAATGCGTTAAGTAGGAAGGTGCATGTGAGGCACAGACCACGAATGCGAGATCACAACGGGGAAAAGAATGGCACACTATTAAAGTCAACGAAAGAGGGAGCTGCTGTTCCTCGATCATTAAGGGGGGAATGGGCACTTCCTTTCGGGTCACATCGATAGATTGAGATCACACCATCGAAGGAAAGGAAGTAGCCCTTATGGAAAAACGAGAGTCCCATTACACCGATGAGCCGTTTGAGTTTGTCTCTTTGGACATAGTGGAACCGCTACCTAAGAGTGAGGCCGGGAATAAATACATTCTCGCCATTCACATTTCAAGGTTCCATTACCTGACCAGACCACTGAAACGATGCTTTTGTCAAACGTTGTGGTCTCACACATGGGAGTCTCCCTCTTCCTTATTTATTAAGGTCTCCTCGGAGAGTGGCCTTAAGTGTTCATTGTGGGATATCTTGAGTTAAAATATACGATATCGTATATTTTAACTCGATTTATGAAGGATTGAGGTGTAAGAGTAGGTTTTCGTGTAGAGTGGTATTTCCATGATTTCCGTATTTTTAAGGAATCCTAGTGTCCCCACTCCTTCCATATCTCTCGCAAATGATTCAAAATCATAAATATGCCATTGGTGAAGCTGGGAGGCATATACAGTAGAGGTCACTCTATGGAAGAGGGCATTTTCCCTTTTGAAGGGAGACAGGCTAGGACGGATGATTGTAAAACACAGGGCTCATTCTTTGTATTGTAGGAATAAAACCTGCAAGCTTTTATCTCCTCATTTAACCCTTACGAAGATCACCACGATCAGACTCGTCGAACCCGAAGTTTACAGCGGTTAAGAAGCCCAGGAAGAATGCCTCCTTAAAAGATCTTCCAATTCATTTGTTGACCAATAAATTGGTAAATTTTCCCTTCGTGGGAGCCTATTCTATGATCTGGAGAAGTTAGTGGAACCATACAATAGTAACTATATTGCACACGATAGAAAACAAGGAAATCGATAAGAATAACTGCTCCATTAGCCGCCTTTCCGTTTTTTACAAAACATTCGGCAAAAGCTGAATCTCCAATGACAAACCTAACAGGAAATGAGAGCAAGTTGTATTTTACAAGGGATGCACCACTATGGACCACATCTACGTACTGCAAGAATAGCTGAGCGAATAAATCAGACGATGCGCAAGCCTAAGACCTCCAGCACACTATAAGGGATGGATCTTCATCCACAATACTACTGGAAGAAATGGAAAATGAGAAAGGACAAGAGAAGACAATCGGTAACCTTCATACCAGCAGCTATGAAAGAAATTTTGAACACCGGAAGGAGTAATGAATAAATGAGTAAACCATCTCTTCACAATCAAAACGGAAGATAAAGACAGAATGATACTGGACATAAATACAACTAATAAACAAAACAGAGATGATTGATGATATTTGCAAGAAAATTAGAAGGTTAATGACATTTGGATGGACATCGCGTAAGTACGATCAACGCAATTAAAATTATATCAAGAAAAATAACTGAGGGATATTAGATACGAGTAAAAGTTGCTTGCATACTGCAAGCTAATTGGTACAAATTTAACAATAAGTTCCCCTTACGGGTATCATCTTCGAAACTTATCCAGCAAAATTCTTAAAAATTGCCGCAATACATTTCTTACGTGAGAAATTTTCATCCATCTGGCATCGAACTCACGGTCATATGCAACCTTTCTTCCAATGGTTCTATAGAAAACTACTTCAAACGCAAACGCTGTGATTTTGAATAGTCTCCTGCATAGAGAAAGGCCTCAAAACAATTTTTAAAAACTTAGTGTAAATGACCGCCTGGCATCGAACACAGGACCCGTTCGTGAGAGACAATGGCATGGAAATGTTAGATAAGTGCCACTCTCATGTGTTTCAAAGTTTCAATTCATTATCTTATCGGGAAGGTCCTAAAATGAGATTCCGTTCTTCCCGCTTGAAATGCATGGTAGAATCGGAATGACGCTCTAGCATCGAACCAAGGACCACTAGAGAAGCAGTGGACGTCATGAAAGAATCTTCTCAAACGCCTCTGTCACCATTCCGGGTTTTATCTTTGAAGCTTATCGGGAAGGCATTTAAAAAAATCGTCAAAGATTTCAGCAATGCATTTCTTATGGAAGAATTTTGCATCCACCTGACGTCGAACTCACGGTCTTTTTGTAACATTTCTTCCATTCGTATTATAGAAGACTACCTCAACTTCAATCTCCAAGATTTTGGTTCCACTATCTTACCGATAAGTGCCTCAAAAAAATTTTCAAAAATCCGCGCAATGCATTCTTATGGGAAAATTGCGATTTTTGGGACTTTCTGGTATCAAACCCATGATAGCTAGCGTCGATGTCTGAATTATTCTGGCGTCTAGAGGATGTGGCCAGTACGTCGTAAAAATCTGACGTCGATGGCGCTTGTGGAACATTGTCAGAATTCGTATCCCCTATATATATCTATATATATCTATATATATATGTATATCCGGAGAGTTAGCTATATATAATAGATAGTACATGCGATCCAATTTGTTTCTTTTATAAGTTCCATTCGAATACTTTTAAAACCATAAGTGTGAATATCTCGCTTCCATACACACTTTGGCACAAGTATCGATACACTATAAATGAATCGGAATGAGATTGTAATTATGTTTCGAAGAGATAATTGAATTGCTTCTTTTGGAATCTTCTTCGCTCATCGACTGCCTTGCGCTCTCAATAGTTCTGTTTTTTTCTACAATTCGGAGAAAATTATTATTCAAAAGGAGACTGGGTTTTTCCTCTTTCTAAATTTCCCTCTAAATTACTTATTCGCATTATATTCGGGCTAACACGAGGTTGAAATAAGAGAAGCAGATGTTCGGAATTGCCTGTGTCGACACTCCACTACAAAGGTATTACTGCGATTATAGCGACCTTTTCAAAGAAAGAATAAAGATGATTTCCAGTATGATTCAAATCTCGATTTCATTTCCTTCTTGGCGGGGATAAATGTGTGCATATTCTCTCGTTAAAATAGTATCCCTCTTGGTTAATAACCGATTCAACAGCTATTAAATTTCATTTCTGTTGAAATGGTCTTTATATAACTACAATTAAAGGGAAAATGAAGAGAAGAAACACTTTATTCAAAATTTAAAAGTAAGCAATCGTACAATATAAATGTCTCTCGGAAGGCGTTCCATTCAACGGTAACTAATCAAAAAGACTGTGTTGAGTGAAGAAATGTCACAAATGAAATGACATTCGGTTGAGGAAGAGTGTGTGGTGTGGGCTGCGCCAAAACGCTATAAATAGCGCGGGCATTCAATCAATATTTATTCATTGGAAGAGCTCTCATGTCGACAAAAAAGGAGTGGATTTTGCTTGCGTGGGATACGATCGACTACATTTGTAATGGAATCTACCGTTATTATTATTAATATTGCAGTTGGACTGTCCAATGGCAACGTCCCACAATACTGTTATACATTAATAACATGACACAATACTACATATTGCGATATTATTGACAATTACATAAAATATATCAACCACCTAATACAAACTATTACAAATCAAATACCTCCTTGCTCCTATATTACAACAATAATACATCACAGCTGATACCCGGCACGGTATTTCAATCCTAATACATTTAGAAGTTATAAATATTTATATAAAAATAACTTGCTAAATACAAATCTACATACATTTTTCCTAACTAAAAATCTTAATAGTCACATAAGTTTCTTCTTCGCTAACCCAACTGCACGTACATATGATCTACATATAGTGAAACACCTTTAAGACGCTTTTCAGTGAACCAAGCCGAAGCGGCATACCGGTTGTATAATGCTGGTTGCATCGCATCTCATTTTTTATCTGCTATTCGCGACTGCTTAATTTTCGTCATTTTTCTCACGAAAATGAAGCAATTTTTATCGGATGGATAGTTACGGAAGAAGAGCAATTTATTTAAGATTAATGGTGAGAGAGCCTAGGCAGATGGTTTTTACGATACGTTCACTTCTTGAGATTGTGACGAAAGGAAACCATCATTTTTTAACTAAATTCTGCGAAAAAATGTCTATCTCTGAGTTTGTATCGGCTCCGTCGGTGAGAGAAAGATAGCTTCGCAATATCTTCATTCTCACAAAATAAGTCATTCGAAAGAACAAACTCTCAAAGAGCCATTAAATGCATCTGGGGACGGGAGAAATCCGTAGTATATGTGGTGCGTCTTGTGAGGATTCTACGTTTCTTGTGATTGGTCCGTTAGGAAACCTTAAGTGGGATAGGATTTCCTTCTAAAGCTGAACTGATTGATTCAAACACCTTTGAAATTCTCTTTTCATTGAAATCTACACCACTTCCATACGTAGCCACTGCTTTGAAATGCGCAATTGGAAACGAAATAAAATAAAAAGACTTGCGCTAGTGAAAGTCCAGCCCTGGAATTAAGAGTTTCTCTAGCACAATCTGATGGAATCATCACTCAGCCGATATATAAGTGTTCCAACCGGGAAACGATCCTTTCTTGCCCATTATAAACAGTTTATTTAGAGTTTGTGACGACAGTTAAAAAATTCTTGCGATCTAATATTCTCTCTTAAACGATTTGCAGTCTATGGGCTGATATTGGGTTAGCACAGCATCGCTATTTGAGATTCTGCAGTAAATACGCATACTAAGCGGAATACGCAGGAGCATTTTAAACGGATTGCTATTTTAGAGCTGTCAAAGCCGAATGGGGTAAAGACATACTTGCTCTAAGGAAGAAGATGCTAATACATAATTAAATCTATGCACACGTTGTAGCAGTGAATACTTTCCTTCGCTTGCTCTATCTAAAGAACAAGTTTCTGAGATAAAATATTTGTTTTATCGTACTCCGAGAAGATTGGCTTTAAGCTGAATATATAATATCTTCTGAGTACATTCCATGAGGAAGATTTTGATACCAGGAAAGACCTTGTTTCTTGAATGATAGACCCAAATTCATCGATTCTAAAAAATAATAATGCACCCAATTTTCTTGAAAATATCACTTTTTTGTTTTTCCTTCGACTTTGACAATATTTAACCTTGATTTAATTGCACTATGCCATGAAAAATTAACTTTTATACGCTGAATGCCTTCCAAGTAAGTTCTTATCGACTTTCTTTTTCTGTGCAATTGTGGCAACAGTGCGCGCCGCTCTCCCGTAAGAAATACACGGGCACATATGATTTACGTGGTGTCTTCATGACGTTCGACAGAGTATAGTATCTAGATTCAAAGACAAAGGATACAGCTAGAACGCCGAGTTAAGCTGACTTCGCTATAGCATCTTATAGCCAAGTAACAGCCCGATGAAAATGGTCAATTTCGGTAGGTGTACCAAGTTTTTTTCCAAAAAAGGTTAGCGATATGAATGAATGGAAACATTTGCATGCTAGATACATTCTTCATGCGTTGAATGGTGAAAACAGAATTCTTCTATCTATTAGTAGAACATCGTAATCACGTTAAAGCCAACAGTCTGAAAGCGGCTTTTTCTGTAAGACTTAAGAAGATTGGCTTCTTAATTAATTAGGAGCCTACTATGTAGTCATTAGTTTCCATTGTACAGTCTGCGTTGCCCCAGGCAGGTCGACAGCATGGACTAGAGATTCTCTATAAATCCCTTCCACATATAATTGACAGTACGTGTTCTTACGGAAAATCGTTTCCCGTGTATTTCCTCGTAAGAAGAAAGGCGCGATGTTGCCAAACGTTGAGTAAAATTGCTTTTTTGATTTAAAAATTATTTTTTGATGCAGAAATAAAGGATGCATCGTGTGGAGGAATTTATTTTACGATATTTAAAAAAATAAAATTGATACAAATTATTTCTCTACATTTTCACGTAGGAAGACGAATTTCTTATTTTATGAAATCAATCGTTTTTGGCCGTACTTCGTGGAAAGCCATTTCATTGAATGAAATAAAGATTAACTTGGTAATTTCCACAGAATATTCTGTGGAAATTACCGAGTTAATCTTTATTTCATTCAATTCTATCTTTATCAAGCCGTTGTGGGCAAAGCGTTCTTTCATTCGACACAAAATTATCACAGAAATATCTTCATACCTTACTTTCTGTATCGGTAAACTTTAAGTTTTATATTGGTTTGAATGCCTTTTATAAAATGCATAAGATTTTTTGAACCGAGATTTTCGAATAATGCAAGCCGAAAATTTATCGCCAGCTAAATCTCGCTTTGTAAGAGATACTAACATTCTGCGTAAGAAACTTGAAGGAAAGTGTAAGTATATTTTTTGTGAAGGAATGAAGACCTTATCTCGATAAAAAAAAAAGATTTATGAGTTTCTCAGTTTGTTGATTTTTTCCGCAAAAATTTCGCAGTACTGCCCGTAGATGTCTACATAAGTGTGAAGGTGGAATAAGCCATATCATGGAGAATCGAACAGAAAACCTATTTTTTTTATTTAAAAATGTGTACACTTCAATCAAGCCACCCTTACGGGCAATTATGCAGCCCAGAACAGAAAAATTATAGATAATAATTCTCCAACTCGTAATTTTCGCAAAATATGGCGAACATGGATTATAGTTCCTCAGAGTAGGGGAAAGAGAAAGATCTGGTTCTTTCAGTCGTAGATATGGATTAAATTTATCATATGTATTCATCAAAGCTCCGAATATTCTTTAAAATTCCTTAAAATTTTTCAATTAATTATTTAATATACAGCAGAAAATTTTGCGGACAAGGAAGAAGTGACACTTCATCTCATATGCAGCTTCATAGGATACTTTGCGAAAGAGGGGCTGCAAAACTTGGGTGAAGACCCTATGAGACTTCTGAGCAAACGTTGCGGCTCTTCAATCTTAGGAATTCAGGATTACAGTTCGTATTTAGTTTATCTTCGAATTCTCGGAGTGGAGTCGTAAGTTACCCAACGGTGTTGTGGAGATTTTTTCCAAGTGGTTTATTTATTACTTTGTGCAATCATCATGTCCGAAGAGAAAAGAAGGCCAAAAGAGGCAAGCTGTGAAGCAAACGGTTTACGTTTTTACCTATTTAAACAAGTCTCTTGGTGCTATCGAATTCTGCAAAGATACCGCAAAAGGAAATCAAAACATTTACTGGAAAAGGAAAGAAGCATACTGAAGCGCGTAAACTGCTCGACCCGAGACTAAAACGGTTACACAACCATATAATTATGCAATATACTTGATTTACTTGTGATGAGTTTGGCATTTTGTCAAAAAAAGGATTGTTAGTTTAATGAGATTATACTTATCCCAGCCAAAAATTCATAACTTAGTGTAAATATGATCAGTATGAATGCATTGTAAGTAAGTACTAATAAAATTGTTCTTTTTGCCGTTGTAGATGAGAGCATTCAAGATATCTCATCTCATACTGTAAAGCTGTTCGCAATTCCAATACTTACTGATTTGTCAAATTTTACCTGAAAATATTCCCATCATTTTATTTTCATTTTCCTTTTAGAAAGTGATCTTAAGATATGGTAAACTGCAAAACGCCCGCCAATAATCCATTATTATTCTATGAAATACCTAGTTTCGAGAATTTCACATGGGATTTATATCTCTGATCTTATGCAAACCAAAAATAATTTGTATGAATATCATCTTTTTCTTAAACATCACTTTAGGAACTTTATAATGTGCTTTCTCTTAACACACCAGGAAGCCAATTAAATTTAGCGTGGGAATTGCGAGACGAGTAGACTGAGAGTAAGTTTGGCAAGAGCGTTTGCCGTAAGGGCAATACTGTCAACTAAATGTGGAATGCTTCCAGTATGATTCAACAGTGCAAATTGTACGTAAATTCAAACGATAAAATTTCAAAAAATTGCCTCCGTTCATACCTCTGTCATTCATCATTTCTTTTAAATGGGCCTCAATTCTTTCTCTTCTTTCGTTGCCTTAAAACCTTTTCATGTATTTCATTAAAATTCTCACAATTTATAAATGAAAACAATATTTAATGACTCGTATAAGAAAATTTGTTCAACTTCCCCTATTTTGGTATGATTTTGTAAGACAAGTCTTTCTAATTCAATTTTACGAAAGTATAAAGCCTGCAACCAATAAAAGTGAAGTTTACGTGTATTTACTTTGAATTTTCCTGTCTGGGGTCGAATGAAGGCTTATGAAAATTAGCATCTGCATGGGGAGGACAGTTAACAATCTTTAAATTTTGAAAAGTAGACAACGAAAAAATGATCTTTGTTGTTAAAACTTTTACTCAAGTTTTTAATAGATATGTCCTAATCCACTTTGTAAGCTTTGTATTGATTAATTTACGTTTTATTAATAAATATAATTACTTCATTTAGTATTTGTTTTTAAGAAAATGTACAATGTTTAATGCACAATGTACTAAAAATAACAAATGCTAATCATAGCAGAAATCTAGAACAGTTATAACTTTAAAGTATGGGGATTGTACCAAAATGGATCAAAATTTCCATTATTTTCAATCAAATACATGGTGAATGACGTTGCGGAAATTACAGAGTTGCCTGAATGACATTAAACCAACGGATTGCCGTACCATTCACAAATTATAGCAAGCGATAGACGACGAGGTTCACACTTCATGAACAATATTATTTTCTTATGGTTGAGTATAAAAGTTGGAATGTACATACCTACGCAGGATATCGTTATTGACGCGACTGAACTCTAGACACATAAACCTGCCTCCAGGTTGCAGAACTCGATATGCCTCCTCAAGAACCTTCAAATATCAAATCAACATTAAGAAGGATGAAATAGTCAATCAGCAATAACCCTGTATTTTTGCATCTCAAACTACTAAGTTTAATTACATATTACAACAAATCAAACACATTTAATAAAATCATAATCACATCAAAAGTTAAAAATTCTAAACTTGGGATTAAACATTTCTTGTCTTCAATGAAAGAATTACAGCAGTTTTAAAAGAAGAAATATAAGTAAGCCAAAACAATAGAATCAGTTTAGTCATAATTCAACATAGGATCAATATAAAGCATCAAATAAATAATTATCGTAAATTATGGTTAGAAAACATTTCCCCTTTTTAAATAAATCAAGATTAATAAATTCTACCAAATATGTGGTAAATAATCAAGCTTAAGCTTCAGTTTTCTCTTTCAAAGTTTCAACGTTTAGTATATGAATAACACTATCTTCGCAAAATCCATAATATTATCATTGTGTTTGACAACAAATGCATTTAATAACATTTTGTAATTTCTGTATACTTGATCACGCTTTCTATCCATCACTATTTAATCAAATGGTTAATGGTTTTCAGTTCATGGCTCAGTATTCTTTCACTTTAATAAGTAAAAACCTTAAGATATAAAAAATGGGAAAGTTCAAAAAAGCCCAGACACAGTCGCCTGAAATTAACAGTCAATTAAATAAGCTTATCAATAGTGTTGGTGGTTACCTCTCCAAGGCAGTATTTTATCTGTGAAAAAATTTTCAATTCTAACTAGAGCTTCTTTACTGTCGGGTTAATTTAACACACTAAAATACAGTTTATTCTCTACAAAAGTAATTTTATACACTAAATAAAACACATACAACCAATCAGCAAGTAAAGAACACAAGAAGAATACAAACTTTATAGTGAATGAAATGATGTCCAGAATGTTTCTATATTTATCTTCAAAATATAATTTAAAATAATATATCAATAAGCATGATTATTGTCAATTGACAGCCCAGTTTTAAAAATATGATCTCAATGAGAATTAAAAAGAATAATTTCTAAATCATGGTTGTATAGAGAACACTCCTCTCTCAATAATGATGGAGCTTAGATTCACTCATTTGAAAATACATCCAATCTTTTATGCATGAATTGGAAGTATATAAAAATTTATTTCTTAGATCTAATATTAACATGAAAATATTTGCTATAGGATTTGATGTGTGCTGGATACATTTACAAATGAACTGCTAAAACGTAGTGTGTATGAAGATGTATTTTAGCAATTTTAATTATGATATCAACATTGAAAAACTATTGATATCTTCACTTTTTAGTACTAAAATTGGTTGATAAATTTTATGAAAACACTTTTACTACATTATCCTTTTAATTGTTTGGGAAGAAATTTCCCTCTTAAAGGATTACATGAGTATCAGCATTTCATGCAGTGAAATTTCCCCATCAATGGGGATCAATTTGCAATTTTTTGACAGCCATAAACTCAAACATTTTGGCTACAGCAGAATGTATGGTAATGGACCCACGAGGGTGGTCTGAAAAGTTTCCGACCTACAAAAGATACAAGACATTTTTTCTGAATTTTTTTTTTATTTTTCAACATAGTCTCCTTGTAACTCTACACACTTCTCCCAGCGATGCTCCCATCTCTGTAACCCATCCAAATAGTACTGAGCATTTTTCTCTGCAAAATAATTGTTCACAAAGGTGATTGCCTCTTCATTTGACAAATATCTCTGTCCTCTGAGCACAATTTTTAGATAAGGGAACAAAAAGAAGCCGCTTGGGGCTAGATCTGGTGAGTAAAGCTGATATTCGAGCAGTTCAAACCATAATTTGTGGATTTTTGCCGCTGAGGTGTGAGGCGGTGCGTTGTCTTGGTGAAACAGGATTTTCTTTTTCTGCAAATGTGGCCATTTTTCTGTAAGATCTTCCTTCAGCTTGTCAAGTAATGATGCACCTGTAATGGTTTTTCCTTTTTGAAGATAATCAATTAAAATAACCCCATGACTATCCCGAAAAACAGTCACCATCACTTTCCCAGCTGAAAAAAGTTTTTGGTTTTTTTGGAGCCGGTTCCCCCTGTGCTGCCACTGTTTGGACTGTATTGTTGTTGCGGGCGTATAATGGTGTATCCAAGTTTCATCTACAGGAATTAATTGGTGCCAAAACTCAGATTTATTGCGCCTAAACTGCGCCAACAGAGCGTTGGAAATGTTCATTCGAAGATGTTTTTGGTCTAATGTGAGGAAATGCTGCACCCAACATGCGGGCAGCTTTCTCATGCCTAAATGTTGATTTAATATGTGACAAACATGTCAACAATAGACTATTCAGCTTTCTAATAACCAGCATCATGGAAACCTATAACATACTCTTTGAATAATTTAGTAAAATAAACTATGGTGATTTTTCCTAAAAGTACTGGGAGAGGATACACATAATGTCTATTATAGTAATCACCGCCCACATTAAAGTCAAAAATCATTTGAACTTTCCTACAACTACTCTTGCTGATGGATAAAATGATGGCTAAGAAATATAACAAACTTATTCTTCCCTATGGAGAGAATATATGGAGGAATACATGTTGAAATGAAAGAATACTTAGTAATTTCCATGAAATTTCGTGGAAATTACTAAGTATTCTTTCATTTCAACATGTGTTCAGAGTTCCACAAAGTGACGCTTGGTCATATTAATTTTATATGGAGGAATTGTATAGAGCAAAAGATTAACTGCCTAAATTTTGTGTAAGAAGAGCAGATAGACTTAGACATTATCAGGGAAGAGCACAAAAGTAATATATGTGTGTTCCACCAGATGTCAGGTGAATCAATAGAAAGGGAAGATTGGAGCAAGTAGCAGCATCCATTCTAAAGATGAAAGGCACTGGGTGTGGATGGGATTTGATTAAAAAGATGAAATGTCTGACTAGAAATGGAATGAAAGAATCAACTGCTTTATGTTGTGAAATATTTAGAAATGAAACATTGGCCCAGGATTTCCTACACAAGGAAATTATTCCACTGGAAAAGAAGAAAAGTACAATGAAATGCGAAGAACAAATGATGATTAGTCTAATTGTATGTACAGCAAAGATATTGCTCAGAATACTAAAAAGAAGACTTTTCAGGAAAATATCATTGCAGAAGAAGTCCGAGTTTAGGAGAGGCCTCAAACAAGATGTTTGATGAGAACATCTAACATAGTAAGAATTTTGGTCTGTTGAATGAAGCAGATGATTTGTGGTTCTGAGGAAGGGAAGCAGAGTGTCTTAGATGACATATTTATCATATGGTAGAAACAGTAAAAAACCATGTATTAAGCAGAATAGCATTTTCCGAGGGATGGGGATTCAGCCAGATGATGTAGTGATTAGAAAA
Organism: Pachydiplax longipennis; assembly: GCA_036926295.1. NCBI lineage: Eukaryota > Metazoa > Arthropoda > Insecta > Odonata > Libellulidae > Pachydiplax > Pachydiplax longipennis. The sequence goes on along the minus strand of JAVFKF010000040.1, from coordinate 1,719,092 downwards.
AAGAAATTAATAGAATACTATAAATGGGTCTCGATCTCTAAAGCTATTAAAATTAAGAGTGAATGAAAAGAAAACTTAGTTATTAGGAGTAAAAAAGAAATTCAAATAAATTAATCTATTATAATAAGGTGTGTGTGTGTGTGTGTGTGTGTATTTTTCGCCCTACGCTACTTTTCATTTACCTAAATGTCCCCAGTTTGAACCCAGACAAGAAAAACCATTCTCATAAGAAACGAACGTAAACCTCACTTTTATCGGTTGCAGACTACATTTCTTTCGCAAAATTAAATTAGAAGTAATAGGCTTATGAAATCGAGATAAGCACCAAAAGAAGGAAAATTGACTAAAGATTCTTATTTTGGTCGCAAAATACTGTTATCTAGTCAAATAGCAAGAATTCCTTTTAAATAAACGAAAATTTTGTGAAATTTTGAGGCTATAAACAACTAATCCCCTTGACGACTGAAACAATTGTTGAAGCCGAGCTAATGCATTTTTCCATAAGAATAATCGGGGATTTTAGGTCCATATGAAAGTAATGGTTAGAGTGAATGATAGAATATGTTAATAGGAGGCGATAATAAACTGAAATTTTAATATTTCCAGTTACGAACAGTTTGCAGTGTCAATTTGAACATTTAGTAGTATCTTTTAATCAGCTTGACTCTGTATACTCTAGTAGATAAATAAAAGCAAAATCTAAGATGTCAAACAGTAGTGCTGTCTAGGAAGAACAGTGGATTGTTGGGTTCAAATGGAGAATAGCAGTATCTATGGACAACAAAACTATCAACAAGTACACAGATGGACACAGCTGTAAGAAACACCTTATTAAAATGTGAAAGTCGGACACTGAGAATTAAGGAAAAGACAGGGATTGAAGAATAAAGAATGTGGATTAGAAGATGATCACTAAATGGACAAAGGGAGAACAAAACAAACAGATGGTAAAAACACACTTTGCGGTATTCGCAGCGTTGGTTATTAAAACACGACGTTTCGCTGAACTTGTCGTCAGCTTCTTCAGGTGGAAGGAACTACCGCAAAGTGTGTTTTTACCAATGGAACCTATAGCGAAAGCCTAAGAATTAAAACAAACAGATATTAAAGAAAGTGGCCAAGGAAAGAAAATGATTAAATCGCATAGAAAAAGAAAAACTGAATTTATGAGACATAGTATAAGGCACAGTGGATTAAAGCATTTGCAGCAAATTGTCTACAACTATTGTAATAGGAGCCATTCAGGCTAAAGAGTGCCTGAGGAATGTATATTTGGCCTTCTTTCACAGTGTACACATTACAATATTTGTACATGGGACGATAGCTTTGGAATTGATAAAATTTCATTACTTTAAAGAAAAGGTAATGAGGATTTTGGGTTAAAATTAAGGGACACTGTAAGCCAATCTTCATGGCAGAAAGTGTCATGACTGACATTAATGACGTTGTGCAAACCAATGTTTATGTCTAAATTTCAGGTGATATTCATCTCTATAATACCAGAAATGTACATGAAATTGATACACCTTAACGTAGACTGTCATCAGGTTACTGGAGTAAAACTGTTCAACAAAGAATTTAAAAATTGAATTAATTAATAAATATCTCCATTCATCTTGGCTTCTTTGAAATCATACCCATTCTATAAGGGAATTTTTGATGTGGTAGTGTAATATGTTTTTTCTTTCCTTAGGTCCATTGCTATTTTTGTACGGCTTTTCTGGATAAACAAAGAAATGTTATTAATATTATAACCAAAGCTTATAAAGATAGGAACCTAGATAAGAAAGGACCAAGGAAAAACTATCTTGAGGACATAAAAAAGAATAGAATGTTCCAATTACAAATGAATGGAAAGAACAGCTTAAAGAATGACTAAGCACTAGCTCAGTTTATGAAGAAGCCAACCATGTACAATAAATACTGTTTAAGATACTTTTCAGAGAACCAAGTTAAAACCATATAATTAGAAGGATATTAAACATTTTCAATTCTTTTACATCAGAAAAATGAGAACAGCTATTAGGCTCTTTAAGTGAATGTGCTTTACACCTAAATAGTGTAAAGGAATCTTCTTTACTTTATAAATGTATCTCAAACTATTTTTGCGTAATGCCTTATCATCATACTTTTTTAAGAATGGACTGCTTTACTTAAAAAAGGTCATCTTCCTTTGATAATTAATTTATGCAATTTTACAGTCCACAATAAAGTAATTTTTACCATACAGACAATTAGGGTAGAATAATCTACAATTTTTAGCTAAACGACTAAGGCTGAGGATTGACTACAGCAGTACACCTAGGAATGTGAAGGTGAGCATCTTAAGAGGTATGTATTTTATGTAAAAAGTGGCCAAGACTGAGAGAAAACCGTGCATTAAGTTGGAATGTGCCTAAAGCAAGAGGGGTAAATAAATGGGTTTCATTACATATATAATGTACTTTTTTGGGTAATGGTATAGCATAAATTTATAATAAATACCACTTGCTTCTAGCAATACATAGGAACAAATAAGTTATCACATTACAAGTATCTTGCATGTTAAATGACATAATATAAAGTTATTACCCTGCCAATGGCATTTCATACTGACAGTGGAATGTCAGTTAGAATTTCCTTTCACAACAACCAAATTGGAATTCAAGAGATAAGAATATTGATTATATTAATTATGAAATGCTTCCATCTGCCTTGCAGTTGATGCAGCATAGTGACCTCTAAAATTAATGAGAAGCTATCCCTACAAACTTGCTTCGGAATACTGACATCGACTCACATATCTGCCAACCATTATCTCTCTAGAATGTACTGTCATCAATTTAAAAGATTCTCAATCTAATGCAAGAAGCGTGAAATGATTTGAATGAACAGTTAGAAAAGGATGCAATTTAAGTTAGGATAGATACAAACCCTTATGGAGGCCATAATTTTTTCTGAATATCAACTGCAACATCCTCAATAATCCAATTAAATAAATGTAAGTCAAATTAGGAGTTCCAAATTAAAATCTGCCATATTGTTTTGATCTTAAGGGAGAAAGGAGGGAAATAAACATTATTGTATTTTTAAAAATTAGGATTTGAGACATCATTCCTAGAATGTAAAGTATATGAGTCATAAAATGCAATAAAATTCCTAGAATGTATAGTATATAATGTCATAATGTGGCTGAGTCACCAAATTCTCTATGAAAATCTAAGGCCACACTCAACAGGATGGGAAAGTCTACAATCAAAATTCATAACTCCAACGTGATTATGAAATTTTAAAATTTTTGATGATTATATCACCAATATCACATTACCCCATCAATATTAAAAAGTCCTTTTTTAAATTATAAAAATCTGATAAAGTGTGCACATGCTGTAGTTTCTAAAACATGTTAAATGTAAATTAAATGTAAAATTAAATAGATAAATTGTATTAGCATGAAAAGTCAACATTCTGATTTTGAATAACCTGAGGAATGAGGCTGAGATGACTCTTTGCCTTCCCCAGTCAGAATGCTATAAATGGAAAAAGAGGAACGGTACAATATCACAGATATCAATCAATCACGAGTTGCCAACTTGAATACAATTTTTAACATCGCTCATACCTCCGTATTTCTTATTATCACAATCTTGAACTCCACTGAGACGAAGATGGAAAATTAAATAAAAAAAAATTTCCTACATTCAGTGAAAACAGAAGTAAAAAAAAATACTGCATGCATTTGAGTAGGGAAGCAAAAGTTCAACTTCATAAAAAAGAAAACATCGATGAAGTACCGTAGAATATAAGAAACATCCAATTGTGATGGATTACTGACTCACTAATGTTTCTAAAGTAAATGTGCAAATAACTTTCATCAAGATACTGATTGCAGACCTCTGGAATGATATTTCTAAGAACACAATACAGTCGCTTAAACGAAACAGGGTATTTACATATCGCATCAACCATAGAAATAAATGAGAGATAATAGATTAGTGACATTGATTTGGTGACTTCCCGGGAATTAAATGAAATTACACTGGAAACCATAGCATAATACTCAAATCTGTGATAGATAAGTACCTTTTGGATGTGGGTTACATTCCTTATGCCGAAAGCAATAGTGTATGCAGAATATGAATTGTCCTCGAATGGTAAACTTTCTGCATTCCCGAGAACCCAGTTAATTTCATTTCCATAACCAAGTTTGATTGCTCTCTGTTTTCCAACTTTAAGCATTGCCTCATTGATGTCACATATTGTTACTTTCTTCCCTGAATAACTAGAATTGCCCAAGTCCGAAGATTTCAATCCTTCCACCACCTCCAGGTATTTTAAAAATCTGAATGAAATGTCACCTGTGAATGTTGTACGTAGCGGCTTAATTAGACTGCATAGGCAAGTCACATTTTTACCCAATTTTCAGTAACTAAGTAGTCTTATTTAAATCACCTGTTCCGCCAGCAACATCAAGTAGTTTAGTATTTGAAGTCGGAGATAATCTTAATATAAATTCATCCTTCCAAATTCGGTGAATTCCAAAGCTCATAGCATCATTCATCTTGTCGTAGTTTTCTGCTACTGTCTCAAAGACTTCGTGAACTAAATAGTTGAAGTAAAGCATAACTTAACATGTTTCTTACCAACAGGAAAAAAGTATAAGGAAATTGATAAAACCTTTTCGTTCCTTTTCTTCCTCCTTCACCGTCTGGAAGCCGAAATGGGTATCATTCTCACTGTATTTTACGTTCTTTTGGGAACAGTTACGAGATAAATAAACAAGAAAACTATTAATGCCATTCTTCTTATTACTAAAGTGCCTATAAATAGTATTAACATGAGCATATATCCGAGCTGTAATCATTTTTAACCACGTAATTATTTCAACATTCAAAAGTTCACAGTCTTCACAGCAACTAAGGAAATCGTATCTCGTAACCTATGCTTAAGTCACGTCTGACGATATTCAATTCACTACTGGCGTCGTCTGCCGATACTACCGGCATTTTCAAAGATTCTATCTCTAAATTATTTTCAGGTAACTCGTTCCCCTCAAGCGTGACTGACGTTGATTCCCCTTTGAAATGTATGAGTATCATTTACGTATACATGCGGTACATTAAAAATGTCATTCTTGAGGTGTTGGTGAAGAAGACAACTGTCCATTGGTGCCGAGAAACAAATAGGAAGTGATGGTGAGTAATATGCTGGGAATGTCAAAATAAGTTTTTGAGGATACAGCGAAAGATAAATGTATATTTGTTTACATTTCATAAAACATAAGCGGCCGTATTCAAAAACGCCTAACCCAGGGTTAAAGTCCACTTAACCCGGAAGGAATAGCTAACCCGTATTTAAGAAGGCGGACTCAGCGCCAATCCGACTGAGTTGACCGAGGGATAGCTAACCCTACTGTTTGCCGGTCTAACTCGAGGAATAGGAACGCTCGGCCGCCATTTTTTCTCGCTTGTATTGGTAAGATGTAAAAATTAATTCATAATGGGTTACATTTTCTCTCTAAAAGCTTCCGTTTCTTTGGGAAAATTACGTATTTTTTTAAAGCAGTTTACAACGTGGTTTATCTCAGCGTTTTCGGAAAGTGTAATAATTGAAGTCACGCCGTTCGTAGTGAGCGTACATCTTTCATTAATATGAACAAATAACATGTCTTGTATTTATATTATGGTAAATTTATCTTACAGCCTTCGGTGGAATTGAAAGCAGAGTCGTGTCTTTCGTCTCAGTAAAGTTTCTCATCTTTTGTGTAAGTGAATGAAATATGTTACTGTTAAGTTATAGTCTCGGAAAGGATGTTTACATCCATTGCGTCGGATATTTTAGCTACTATTGTGTTATAGAAGACGTGTTCATAGTGGCGAGTTCTCGAACATCTTTCGTTACCTTGATTGATTAAGCAATCGTTAACTTTATTAATGAATTATCATGTGTTTTTAACATTAATGTGGTGTTGAGTCCTTCGTCTTCGTCAAGTTTCCCTTTCTTAGTGTTAGTGATTTAAAGTATGCTACTGTAAACCATACCGTAACAATGCCCAGTGTTCATACTAGGAGTATCAGTGTATTGTTCATTGCGACCCAATGCTTGCGATTAATTTAAATCCATGCTTTCAAACTGCAGCATGGAGCATGTCGAGTTGTTGGAGTGCCTGGAGAGGTTAGAGGGGATGGAGAACTTGTAAGAAATTAGAGAATTCACTTGCTAATTGTAATTCCTTCGTTAATGAAAATGGATTAGATAATAATTCTGAGTTTATGCTTACTCTTATTATGGTAGAAATAGTTGAAAATTACAGTATAATTGTCTGTTGAGGATCTACATGTACCACTCCATGCCCTATGAAATGGAGATAAAAGATCTGAGTCTGAGATTGGATACAATGCATCACACATCAGAACCAGAAATGTGGTGGAAAGACTGTTTGGTGTGTGGAGGATGACTTGCAGGTCTCTATATAGAGGCCTGATTGCAGATGTCAGAGTATGCAGGGCTATGATTGTAGCCACAGCTGTGGTGCACAATAATAGAAGAGATTATCGAATGAAAGGCAAGTAATTATTTACACACCCATTATATATTACCCCTTATATATAATTGAATTATTTATGCCTGAGGATATGGAAACTGTGAAAAATGCCTAGCTGATACTACATGAATTCATTCTCTCAACAGATGTGGACAGTGATTTCAATGATGAATTGGGTGGTGAAGAGGATGGCGAACAGGAAGATGAGGCTCATATTGAGGGAATAGTTGGGCATTGTGGAAATGCATTCAGGAGATGGTTCATTGAAAAGCACTTTCTAATCTTTTCGGACTGTTTCCTGTACCCCATGGTTCCCTGCTGAACGACTTCTGTCTGATAAGTATTCTTCCATCATTAATGAAGTGTCTGAAGCACATCAGCAAATCTCTAAGTTCTAATCTAGTAATTAGTTATTCTACAAACCTTAATAACTCACAAGGACTAGTACATTGGTCTTCTTGCATGTAAAACTTACAATCTCAATTAATAGGACTGATATTTACAACATTCAAACATTTTCCTGTCTTCAGACCAAAGTACTGTTATGAAATTACTCAACTAAAGCTAACAAAGTAATTTCTATCCTTCTCTATGTGTGAGATAGCTGAGAGACTTTTGATTAAAGCAACAATTATTACCTTAGCTTTATTCCTCGTCTGATATTAAACTTAATGAATTCCAATGTAATACGGATAGAAATCCTTTAACACTCATCCTTGTATGACGTTTGTCAATAACTATGAATATATCTCATCTGACACTTTTCTTTTTTCTCGTTTCACAGTTATTCCTCAATGACGTGATGCAACGCAATGATGAAGATTTCTTATGTTAGTTTTAATATATGTGTTCTTTATGTGTATTTAACAAATATGATGATTAAATATTTAACATTGATACTTTTCTACATATACATGTAATAATTATGTCTTTATATATATATATATATATATCTATTATATATAGCTAACTCTCCGGATATACCTATATATATATATATATATTTATAGGGGATACGAATTCTGACCATGTTCCACAAGAGCCATCGACGTCAGATTTTTTCGACGTACTGGCCCTACACTCTAGATGCCAGAATAATGCAGACTTCGACGCTAGCTATCATGGGTTCGATGCCAGAAATTCCCAAAAATCGCAATTTTCCCATAAGAATGCATTGCGCGGATTTTTGAAAATTATTTTGAGGCACTTATCGGTAAGATAGAGTAACCAAAATTTCGGAGGTTGAAGTTGAGGTAGTCTTCTATGCTTCTCATGGAAAAAATGTGGCCAAATGACAGTGAGTTCGACGCCAGGTGGATGCAAAATTCTTCCATAAGAAATGCATTGCGGAAATCTTTTTAAATGGCTCCCGATAAGCTGGAAAGATAAGACCCGGAATGGTGACAGAGGCGTGGGACCTTCCCGATAAGATATTGAATCGAAACTTTGGAACAAGTAAGGATGGCACTTATCTAATATTATTTTGCTGTCTTCTCTCACGATCGGGTTCTTAGTTCGTCGCCAGGCGGTCTTTGGCGCGAAGTTTTAAATTTGAACTGAGGCAGTACTTGGTATGATACTGTATTCAACGGATAGCTTGCAGTATGCAAGCAACTTTTACTCGTATATATATATCTATTATATATAGCTAACTCTCCGGATATACCTATTTATAGGGGATACGAATTCTGACCATGTTCCACAAGCGCCGTCGACGTCAGATTTTTTCGACGTACTGGCCCTACACTCTAGATGCCAGAATAATGCAGACTTCGACGCTAGCTATCATAGGTTCGATGCCAGAAATTCCCAAAAATCGCAATTTTCCCATAAGAATGCATTGCGCGGATTTTTGAAAATTATTTTGAGGCACTTATCGTTAAGATAGAGTAACCAAAATTTCGGAGGTTGAAGTTGAGGTAGTCTTCTATGCTTCTCATGGAAAAAATGTAGCCAAATGACAGTGAGTTCGACGTCAGGTGGATGCAAAATTCTTCCATAAGAAATACATTGCGGAAATCTTTGATGATTTTTTTAAATGCCTTCCCGATAAGCTGGAAAGATAAAACCCGGAATGGTGACAGAGGCGTGGGACCTTCCCGGTAAGATATTGAATCGAAACTTTGGAACAAGTAAGGATGGCACTTATCTAATATTATTTTGCTATCTTCTCTCACGATCGGGTTCTTAGTTCGTCGCCAGGCGGTCTTTGGCGCGAAGTTTTAAATTTGAACTGAGGCAGCACTTGGTATGATACTGTATTCAACTGATAGCTTGCAGTATGCAAGCAACTTTTACTCGTGTATATATATATATATATATATATATATATATATATATATATATATATATATATATATATATATATAATTATATATATAATTATATATAATTTATATTACAATTGTTATATGAGAATTAGTAATTTTACTCTGACTGACTTATCATTCTTTCAAACTTAACCTCCTTTTTAATTTTTTACACTTTATTTGTAGCTTTGCATTTGAATATTCTTATTTTTCCTTGGCACTGCTTTGTTATTTATCTGTGTTTTCGCGGTATAATAAATACTCTATTCTGAAATAAGAAACTGTTACAATTTCTTTTGTATAATTCCCTTCGTTTGTTAAGAACTTTAACGAAAACTAGCTTCTACAAGACAGGGAAAGCACAGCAACGAAATACATTCCCATTTGGGATCTTTTATTGAAGTTGTCGACTTGAAAGAAAGTTATGATTGTCATGATACCTTGTTTCTACTTGAAAATATGAAAAGAATTTTTAAAAACTATCTATTATAATAAATACCAAATTACGCATATTATCACTACGAAATAACGAAAAGAATAAATAAATCGTATTTATTCCTAATAGCTGAAATACAGATGTTGATTTGACGGAGTACTGATTTTCAACTTTTTTTCCGACGTTGCCACTTCCTTACACTCGAAACCCCCGATCAAGTTATTTCACCTCTCTGAATACGGGCCAGCTAATCGGATCCCTAACCCTGCTTAGCTTAACCCGGGATTAGCCCTCTCTCTGAATACAGCCGAGGTTTTCCATACCCTGTAATCTTTTGTGTCTATAATTCTGACTTTTCCAGCCATGTCAAAGGAAGGACTGTTTCCTGCTGCTCATCTCCTCCATTATTTGGTGCAACATTGTACATGGTAAGGAGCTGATTATGTTATTTATAAACTTATAACTGCTGCTGAAAAGTATAGTAATAAAAGATTTTTATTTCTCTCCTTTGTAGGAATAACTTCTCTCTCATAGGCCTCTTGGGGATCTCTTTCCATTAAAAAGAGAAACGCATTCCTGCTGTTTACCTCCAGGGTGAATGTGGAAATAACAGCTATTACCAATTTTATTGGACACCAATGTTATCATATTAAAATTTCGGATCATCTCAAGGATAATTTTTAATTATTGGTATTGCCGTGTTATACCCATTGGTCCTTTTTAATTATATGGTGATGTATGTTAAACAAGTGATTAAATGTAATATATTTTTGTGTTCTTATGACTAAAAAGGCTCACATCATGCAGTTTCCACAGCATCTTGGTGTAAGTCCTAACCATGCTGCACTTTTAAACATTTCTATGTAGAATATGCATATTAATTCAAATAAACCACAATTCTTGATATAAAATTTGTTTTCTTCCATATCTTTTGAATTAATGACGGTTTTCGGAAGCAACAACTGGAATTAAAAGTCAATAGAGCTGTATAATAATATATGAAGGAACTCATCTTACGGGGTTATTCAAATTTCCACCTAAGACTATGACAGAGCCATCTATGAACGCTTTTCCAAACTACGAAATTCAAAAACTCTTTCATGGACCAATGTAAAGGAGTCGACATACCCTGATCCGCCACTGGCGTCGTCTGCCGATACTACCGGCATTTTCAAAGGTTCTATATGTAAACTATTTTCAGGTAACTCGTTCCCCTCAAGCGTGACTGATGTTGATTCCCCTTTGAAATGTATGAGTATTATCTATGAATACATGCGGTCCTTGAAGGCGAAAAGTCGTTTACTAGAAATTTGTTATCAAATCTTACTTTCTTTATTCTAGCCGATTTTGCAAGAATGTTTTTAATACACCAGGAAAAGATCTTACTTTCCAAATCTAAAATTTTACGTAACGAACATGATATAATAAAACTATTGCAAATTAAGAATAAATACTACCATATTTGCAGGAGTTACTTAATAGCATCGGTATATCTAAATCATTGTCTATGCCCTTGTGGTCTCCTGGGGGGTATTCCTTAACTCGATTCCGATAGGAATGTCGGCCATGTTGTCGGAAAGTAAAAGATTCCGACTTGACGTAATCCCCATGCGATTCTATAAACTCAAAGTCGGAAAGTGGACTAACCTCAGACGTCGGAAACAGTCGGAATCTTCTCGACACCGAAAAGGTGTCGGAAAGCTAGGGACGGATTCCGTGCGCATGCGCTCTAAGATAAATAGCTTATTGCAGCGCGCATCTTTAAGGTATGTTAAGTAAAATAAAGCTATCTTTTAATAATAAATTAAAATAACCGTCCATAATTCATATGGGTAAAATGATGGGGACGCTTGTAACCCATTACATATTACCCATTAATATATTTCCACTCCATAAGTTGCAGAGGTAATGCCATCCTTTCGTTCGCAATATTTACGTACAACATAATTAACATAAAAAAGCATAAACGAATTCAATTGCAGTAATTTTACTCCATAATACCTTCGTCACCGCAACTTCATTAAGGAAACGACAAAATTCTACCATGAGCCTTCTATGGCTACTTAAGTCATGTCTGTATGATTTCCTTCTGCTGCCGGGTATGTTACTTCATTCTTCATGTGTTGATTTGCTTGCCTTCCGTTGGTTGGGATGAAGCACGTGACCGTCATCTTCGGAAATATTCGGCAATTTCCTCCTAATATGGGTTAGGCCGTGCCTCCCGTTGAAAATTGTAAGTTTCCGATCCGACTAGCCTACGGAATCGGAAAGAGACGCAAAGTCGTAAAGTGAGTACGGATTGATCTTGAGTCGGAAAGTTGAAAAGTGATTCCGATAGGAATGATTCCGACAAGTTAAAGAACACTACCCCTGGAGTAGTATTCTATAACTTGTCGGAATCATTCCTATCGGAATCACTTTTCAACTTTCCGACTCAAGATCAATCCGTACTCACTTTCCGACTTCAGGTTATATTCCGCGTTATAAACATTACAATTTAATTTTGACTTATACTTTCTGTAACATTACTCGCCAAACAACTCTATTTTAGGTGATGGCTGGTATGATATTTAATGATCGGTATATATCTTTAACATTGAATTCGAATCGGGAAAAATAACTGCTAAAATTCCTGTTGAAGTCTTATAATATCTACATAACGATATAGTCATATAATATCTACATAAAAAGTGTAACCATCTGATTATACTTTTTATTAATAGATACTGAAGAACCTGACTTATTACTGAATGAAGATTCATTTCTTCAAATTCAAAACAAGGAAATGACAAATATTCCATTCATCGTAGCAGGACTAATCATTCTCTAACCGGAGGATAAAAAAATTTATGAGGGATAGCCTTTACGTGGGTCTCATCTTTACGCATTTTCAACAAATTAAAACTAATTACTTCTAGATGAGATGTTGAAGCACGAACTTAGACAGCTTCCTAACTATGCATGGACAGGCATGTTGTGAGAGTTTAGTAATGTACTGCTGCCAAGATATATTTACGTGTGCACATTTGTATCGGGTGTAAAAGAAAAATCCTCCCACGTCTGTATGTTGAACGGCGTAAAGGACTCGCACATAATTCATACCATACAAAGTTTTTCCTGGATTAATGGCACTCTTCAAGTATAATATATAACGTCTACACTTGCGAACGGTGTTCTCGCGACAGAAGCAACAAACTAAACGAAGCTAGTCAAGACCTAGGTCAGCCAAGGATCTTCATATTTTTGGTAAACTCATGCACTCAAAATATGTAATGGGTTACAAGCGTCCCCTTCATTTTACCCATATGAATTATGGACGGTTATTTTAATTTATTATTAAAAGATAGCTTTATTTTACTTAACATACCTTGAAAGATGCGCGCTGCAATGAGCTATTTATCTTAGAGCGCATGCGCACGGAATCCGTCCCTAGCTTTCCGACACCTTTTCGGTGTCGAGAAGATTCCGACTGTTTCCGACGTCTGAGGTTAGTCCACTTTCCGACTTTGAGTTTATAGAATCGCATGGGGATTACGTCAAGTCGGAATCTTTTACTTTCCGACAACATGGCCGACATTCCTATCGGAATCGAGTTATAGAATACCCCCCCTGATACGTTTATCGAGCGGCCTATCCATTTTTTCATGACAAACACCTTTAGATCTGTCCCTTCAAATTCTTCACATGATACTCATGATATCTCGTCTCTTATCAAGAGGCGAGTATACATATAAACCTTTTTACATCTATGGATATGATCAGCCAGAAAAGAATCTACAATTTCTAAATTAATATTACTCTAGATGGTTCTAGTTTGAAACTGAAACAATGGTTATGGAGTTTTATTTGGAGTATGTTATCATCCACATGCAACATCTGCCTATTATCGGTATTTCCACTGGGAAAATTACAGGTCGATAACCTGCGACGAGCAGCGTTAGGCGTAGTCACACTAATAATACAACAACAATCATACTAATGTACGATTAAGAGAGTTGCTATCTGGAGGGTATTTCTTACGAAAGGTAAGTTTCAATCGTTCTCATTAATAAGTTTTAGCGATGTAGTGTTCAAGTTTACAAACAGACGGAAAAGAAACAAGGAAAGGGTGAAAGGTAACTTAGCACGTAAAGTCGTGCGGATTAATCCAAAGGAAGAGCAAACATGAAAAAAGCCTGAGCTGACCCGTAGACGGAAGAGGGAGAAAATAAGGTAAAAATTCAAAAAGATTCATTTAAAAATTTGTAGCGTCTCTATCACTGTAGCGAGAAAATATATAAAACATTACAGAAAAATACAATAAATACAAGAAACATTACAAATACAGCTTCGCTGATTCGTTGAAACCGATTAGCCTGGACAATTCTCCTCACAACTTGATAGACATGAAAATAATGAAATTTCACTTTTCGTACATTTAAATTTACATTTAAATTTACATTTACATTAAAACCCTGCAAATCGCCACTGGCGCATTCCAGGGGACCGAAAACCAGGGCTGTGGAGTCGGTGCACAAACCTCCGACTCCTCAATTTTTGTACTATCTTACTCCTTAAAAGCGGAGTCATGGTGATTAATTACAGAAAGGTATGATAAATTAAAGAAATAGGATAAATCTTAAATAAAAATGTTTACAAAATTAAGAATAAATAGACCGCAAAATATATGTTTGAGCAAATTACCTGAACAAAACAATGCTGTCTAATGAAAATATACAATAAACTGTTACATACTTAATATTTTTAATAAAGTTATCCAGCATTGGTCTTCAGTAAAAAAGTTGCCTCTATCAGATCCTCCTTCATGGATGCCCTCAAATCTGATCTAATTATTTTTAGAGCAGAGAACAACCTCTCAACACCATTTTGGGTTGTGGTAAAGCAGTAACTACTATGGCAACATCTCTCACAATTTCAGGATATAAGGGAATGGTTTCTTTCACTGTTAGTTGAACAATCAAAATTTTCCACTTCTTTTAATGCAAGTGAGAAATTTATCTGAAATTTATTCATATTGTTTTCTTTGGGTTTGGAGGAATCCTTTTCTATGCGGCGAAATTTTACACATTCCAAGTGATTCAAATATTTTTCAAAATCAAGTTCATCCTCAGTTGACGAGGGGGAAGATTGGCAGCATCACCAACTTCTTTTTCCTCCTCACATTCCTGTATTCCATTCATCCTGACAGCTACCTCAAACAGAACATCTTTCTCTTTAGTTTATCTTTCCGTCCAGGAGCGGCGCTAGTATCGTGGGCCAGCCTAATAAGTACTAAGTTTATAATAAAACAATGAACTAAAAGTTTTTATTCTGAAGCAACCGGAGTCGGTAAATTTCTGCCGACTCCGACTCTGACTCCGACTCCACAGCCCTGCCGAAAACCCTATCTACCCTTATCTGCTGTTGGCTTCTCTAATACTTCGCGGAAAAAATGACAAGAAATAACTAATTGTCCTGGCAACTATTTTCCTGTAACGCTTCATTGTTTTGTCTCGAAGATCACGTACGCTACTAACTGGTATAACAATATCAACTGTCTCCTCCCCGAAATCCGTAGCGATAAATTTATTAAAAAGCTTCCTACGGTAATCAAGTCTTCTATCACTAAGCGAATCCCAACCGAGGGATTCTATCATAACTGAAACACTGCTGTCAAATCTGAAATCTCCCTTAACAAATCTAGCTGCCCTAAGTTGAACCATCTCAAGGCTGGAAGTCAATCCCACTTCGTGCGGATCCCAAATCGCGCAGCAGTACTCAAGGAGAGGTCGAATCAGGGAGAAGTACGCTATTTCTTTTACTCTCCATGAGCAACCCCTAAGGATTCTACTAGCTAAACTTTGCATCCTATACACTTTACCAACTACGTTTTGAATATGCTCTTTGAAGGAAAAACTACTAGTGAGCGTAATACCAAGATATTAATGATTCTTCTCGAACTGCAACGGATATCCTGAAATATTATACGGTATGTGGGTAACATTAGTGGAACATGTAAAATTGATAGCAACGCACTTCTTTACGTTCAACTCTAACTGCCAATCCCTGCACCAACCTGAAATAAGATTCAGATCGTTCTGTAAGCAAACAATGTCATCTGCGCTTGCAATATCTCTATAAATAACAGTATCATCTGCAAATAGCCTAGCCTTGCATTAAACATTATCCACTATATCATTGATATAAATTAGGAACAGAACAGACCTAATACACTACCCTGCGGAACACTGGATGTGACGCAAACCTCATCAGATAAAATTCCGTCCAACGCAACTCGCTGCGATCTGTTTCCTAGAAAACATTTTATCCATTCAATAACTTGCTGATTAATCCCATAAGCCATCAATTTATGAATTATTTTTACATACGACTTTATCAAAAGCTTTTTTAAATTCTAAAAATACAGCAACTGTGCTAATATAGTACCCTTATCCGATTCCCTTAACTAATTCGTTCACAAGAAGGGTCTTTAAGGTCTTTATTAAGGCGAGATTGAGACTGAAAAGTCTCTTCTTCCATCTAACCTTTCGTCAATGATATTATATACATACAAATTTTTGTGTAGGAGAATAGAAATAGAGGAAAAATTTAGAAGGAGTGGATGTAAAAAAACCTAAGGTGATATCTTAGGAAAAAAGATCCACTGCAGGAGAAAGTTGCAGGAATACACTATCAGAAAATAATAAATATCACAAAAAAAGAATAAAACATTGAAATAATAAAAATTGTAATGAGAATGAAACATAATAAAAAGACACGAGAAATTTAACAGTTAATTAAAACTGTAAAATTAATAAATACGAATGGAAATATTTTTTTATAAAAAGGACCTAGGAACAAGTACAAGGACAATAATATATGTATAATAGTGCAGTGAGAAATGGACATTCATCAGAGTGTTGATCAGTGCTGAAGTAGTTATATTGAGGGAGGAGCATCAATTGGATGACTGATTCTCTAGAAGATGAGAGAGAGACATTTTTTCTTGAAAGATTGAAATAGATGATTTTATATGAGATGGAAGGGCGTTCCAAAATTTAATGGCAGTCACTACAATGGATTTGTGAAACATCTCCGTCCTATGATTTAGAATGAGTAAGTTTTTTCCCCCTGCTATTGCAATTGTGAATATATTAAAAGCTGACAAAGTCAGAGAAGAGGTATTCCGGATTTTGCGTTTGCAAGACGCTGAAAGCTGACGTAAGAATATGAAGTCTTCGACGAAGTTCGTGTTTAATCGAGTTTAAGATATTTTTTTGAAGGCATCAGAAATACGGTCATACTTTTTAAAGTTAAATACAAAGCGAACAGACGCATTTTGGGCACGTTGCAACTTAAAAACCTAATTCTTGCGATAAATCTTGGTACACAATGTCACCATAATCAAAATGAGACATGATTAATTAGTGTATCAGTTGAATTTTAACAGAGGGCGTTTGGAAACAAGCATTAGAAACCACTTTTTGTTTACGATCGTGTAGATAAGAAGAAAAACAAACCGTTGCCATTTGCCATTATTCGTTTGATGTCATCATCGAGCCACGGAGCTCAAAGTTTAGAAATTCTGACTTTCTTTAAAGGCTTATTTAGTAAGGTCATTAAAATTTCAACTTTTATTTAGAAGGTCATTTAAAATTTCAACTTTGGAGTCGACATCGCAGGGAAATTCTATTTCATACCATGGTAGCCTAATTGCGTCTTCTAGCATATCTGACTCATTTAAATCGTTTAGATTACGGTACTGAATATATTTCTGTTTATTTTTCCTAATCTTGAGTGAGTATGAGACGAATAGAACGTCATGATGTGAAATTCCGGGTGCTGGTATTCGGCTTTTTCCGGATTGGCAGTGGCAATGAGATCAATCCACGTCGACGAAGTGAGAGTATTATGAGTAGGTAACAGCGGAAGAATGGTTAAATTACGCGCATCGAAGGAATTGCGAATAAATTTAGTCATTGCTATCAGAATTTAGATTTGCGTTGAAATCGCCGGTGACTATTATATGATCGTAATTGTTACGCAGATTCGATAGTTCTTCATCGATATCCAACAAATGCCCAATATTTGGTGGTCGATAGATGACGCATAGAAGGATTTTTTTATGCTCAATAACTACTTCTAAAAGTAGAAATTCAGGTCTCTTACAATAGTTAGGATTGCTGCTAGAGATGATTTTACAACGCAAATCGCTCTGAACAAAAATACCAACCCCTCCTCCTCTTTTACCGACACGATCGTTACGGTATAAACAATAACCGGGAATATTAAGATTTGAAAATTGAATCGTTGGATTGAGCCATATTTCACTAACCGCGATCGCATGAACGCCGAATTCAGGAATAATGGAACGAAGTTCGTTAAGATGAGGAATAAGACATTTAGAATTCAGGTAAAGAAGCTTAAAGGTATTCTGGTAAGGTAGAAAATTTTTCTCTAAGATATCCTTTGTTGAAGAATGGAATGGCTTATTGTGAGTATTACGAGGAAATATTGAGTGTAACCTAGAGTGAGGAGCGTGATCTTCGTGAGGGATGGTGCCTTTGGGTTGAGAACGGACTGAGGGCTAACTGGGTATCGCATTCACTTACGAAAACCATGTTGACATTCACTAATAGCCCCTTAATCCCCTAGAAAATGCATAATTGAACTGGCAATAATATGTTCAATTATCTTACAAAAAATTACGTTAAGGATATGGGACGATAGTCCTCCGGTTTTGAGGAACCCCCTTTCTTAGGAATTGGGGTGATATGCGCTCTTCTCCATGAGATTGGTACAACGCCTTCATCCAAAGTTTTCCTATAAAATACGAAAAGAAAGTGAGAAAGCTCATACGCCAGTGTTTTGAGTGATGGTATACCTTCCGGTCCGGGCGCTTTCTTCTTGTCAACCTGTCGCAACACCTTTCCTATTCCATCCACTGACAACTCTATCGGCCCCATCTTCGAAACAACCCTAATACAAAAATCATTTGTGCATCCATTGTCTAAAGTAAAGGTTTCCTGGTAATGTCGATTAAGTAAGTTTATTATTTAAGTAAGATTTATTTAAGTGATTAAGTAAGATTATAAGTTTATCTACCGAATCACTAACTGTTAGTCCCTCATCATTAACAAGACTAGATACTGAAGACTGACCTCCACGAGATTCTCGGACATATGACCATAACTCCTTCTGGTCGCTTCCTAAAGACTCAAAAAGGGTTTTAGATCTATATTCCAGGAACTCATTCCGCGATTCCTCCTTACTCCCGTACCTCTGCGTATTTCTGTCGCTCAATTTCAAAGTCAACTCCGATCTTCTCCAGCCTCTTCATCCATGCATGTAAAAACCTTTGCCTCCTATGCAACGCCCGCAATTTAGGTTTCATCCAATGTGGTTCCTTACGCTGCCTCACGATTTAATTGGGACGAACCTAGCTAAGCCTTCTTTAAGTATACGAAGGAACTCTATCCAGCTATCCTCAACGCTATTACTACTCGTAAAATTATAAAAGTCGTCCCTGTTAACGTTGATATAATCCCTGAATTCCGAAAAATTCGCCTTACGAAACATATAAACCTGCCGAGGCGGCTTGAGTGATTTTACTATATTCGTTTTAATTGCTGCAGTAATAATATCGTGGTCTGAAATTCCTTCTAGTATATTTATCTCATCAAAAAGGTGCGAATGAGACGTAGCTAGTAAGTCCAATACATTCCCTCGACCTTCGCGAATCGTCCTCGTAACCTTCTTGTTAAGTTGATCTAAAGCATGGATCGTAAAAGTATCTATTAATTTCTGCGATATATTCTTCTCCCGACCTGAATATGAACTCGATAAATTATCCCAATTAATATGGGGAAGGTTAAACCCCCTCCTATAACGATGATAGGATCCCTCATTTTCTTCAGAATGATATCTGGTGATTCGGCTAGTTCCTGTATACATTCAATATAACTATCAGGGGGCCGATAAAACGAACAAAAGAGTACCTTCCTTCCGTTCCGTCCAAAAACCGAACTCCATACCATTTCACTTGTACCGTTTCCTAGAAAGTCGACGCGTTGACTCTTCAAAGATACTTTTACAGCGATAAATACCCCTCCGCCTATCCTACAGAGTCTATCTTTACGATATACAATATAATCCGGAGGAAATATCTCACTCGATTCAACATCTTCGCTTAACCAACTTTCCGTTCCTATCACAATATCCGCGCAAGTGATTCTCGTGAGGTTAAGGAATTCGGTCTGCTTATTCCGTTTAATTCTGCAATTTACGACTATAATTTTCAAATCACTCGCATTTATTTTGGGAACTATTTGTCGTAGAGCTATGAGACAAACTGCATTGTATTTCTATTATGCTGAAAGCCCCACGAAAACAATTCTCATCTTTATGAAGGTTCGGGTTCGAACCCAGAACTCCACTATACGTTTCCATAAGGAATGCCCGTAAAGTTCGTTTTTGAACCCTGCAGGCTTTATTTACTTTTACAGAATTAAATTGGAAATGATGGTCCTATGAAGTCAATAAAAGTACTAAACGAAGGTAAATTAAATAAAGAGTCTTATTATTATCGTCAAATACACTTTTTGAATGTAAATTACGAGTACTATAACAAAAGAGGCTCCGTGACAACTGAGCGCGTCCCATTTGAGCGCTACGACAACTGAGCGCGTCTCCTTCTCAGGCGTTATTAATTGATCGAATATACGGAAAATAATATCAATTTTTCACGCTGAGAGGTACCTTTTCTTACCGATTACTGATTAAACTGCATAGGAATCGAAGCTGAAAATTTTATCTCTGTTCTGATAACTGCTTTATGTTTCGTTAGCAAGAATTGGTTAACTGGTTCCAAGAATCTGGTTAACCAAGATTCCTGGAGATTCGGTAGATTTTCTATTAATCATAGCTACACAAAAATCTAGCAAATTGTCCGTTATATTAGGATAAAATAAGAAATAAATCAACCTAGAATATATATTTATCAATGAAAGCTTTAATAGTTTACGTAATTATATATTTTAATCTCCTATCAATGATAACGACGATTTCAATTCTCCTACGTATAAAGAAAATCAACTTAATCAATTACTTATAATCTTCTTATATATAATTAGCGAAGTGTCCGTCCGTCCGTCTGTCTGTCCGTCCCCCCTTTTATTTTGGAAACTATTTGTCGTAGAGCCATGAGACAAACTGCATTCTATTTAACTGATTAACTCTTTCTATTTAACTGATTAAGTCTTTTACCGGAAGCTGTCCTCTTCCTAATTGAATCTGGACCAGGGAACTTTAATCACTCTTCTTTAAGAAATGAACGGAAAACACTGGACTTTCTTCGATACTATTCCCTATTCTTTTTCTGCACTAGAAAGTTAGAAGAGACGCTCTCGTAACACACAATGATATCTATGAAAATTTGTATGGGTTCCACTACAGACCATATATTGCATCTCTCTTAAGATATATTTACTCAAGATATGGAATAACTCAATTTCCAAATAATTGATTATCGTATCCTGGTACGATATGTGATTATATATATATACGAGTAAAAGTTGCTTGCATACTGCAAGCTAATTGGTAAAAATTTACTATAAGTTCCCCTTATGGGTATCATTTTTGAAGCTTATCCAGCAAAATTCTTAAAAATTACAGCAATGCATTTCTTACGTGAGAAATTTTCATCCATCTGGCATCGAACTCACGGTCAAAGGTAACCTTTCTTCCACTGGTTCTATAGAAAAGTACTTCAAACGCAAATGCTGTGATTTTGAATAGTCTCCTGCATAGAGAAACGCCTCAAAACAATTTTTAAAAAATTAGTGTAAATGACCGCCTGGCGTCGAACACAGGACCCGTTCGTGAGAGACAATGGCATGGAAATGTTAGATAAGTTCCACTCTCACGTGTTTCAAAGTTTCAATTCAGTATCTTATCGGGAAGGTCCTAAAATGAGATTCGAGAGAGAGAAGATCGGGTCCTAAGTTCGTCGCCAGGCGGTCTTTTGCGCGAAATTTTGAGTATTGTTTTGAGGCCTTTCTTGGTACGGTACATCATTCAACTTACAGCTTGCAGTATGCAAGCAACTTTTACTCGTATATATATATATATATATATATATATATATATATATATATATATATATATATATATATATATATACCATATGTGATTTATGTACATCTCAGCATTTTCCAGTTTCCAAAATAATACGAAGTTCTCCTCCAGGAGATTTAAATCCCACCGGATTTAAATGAAGCCTTAATAGTGATGTACGGTATTTGTGGAAAGAGAATTGAGTAAACAGTTGCATTGGAATCTATCAGTAAAGGTTTGCTTGGGACCTATTTGGGTCTTTAGATTTTGATTTAGATGAGTACCCCGCAAGCCGCCAGTGGCGTATGGCAGGGGGTGTAATGACACCATCTTAGTATTCTAATCGACCCTATTAGCTTCTCTAATAGCTCGCGGGAAGAACGACCAGAAATAACTATCTGTCCTTGCTATTTCCTCCTTATAACGATTCTCTCGGAGATCGCGCGCACTACTAACCGGAATCAAAGTTTCATTCACCTCGTCCCTAAATTCGGAACCGAGGAACTTTTCGAAAAGTTTCCTTCGGTAATCGTTTCTTCTCTCCTGAAGTGAATTCCAACCGAGGGATTCTATCATGGACGTAACGCTACTGTCGAACCTGAAATCTCCTGTAACGAAACGAGCTGCTCTACGTTGGGCCATTTCTAAATCTGAAACCAAACCTACCTCGTGTGGATCCCAAATCGCGCAGCAATATTCGAGATTAGGTCGAATGAGTGAAAAATAAGCTATTTCTTTTACTCTTGTTGAGCATCCCTTCAGCGTTCTACCTGTTAGTCTCTGTATTTTGTTCGCCTTACCTATTACATCTCGAATGTGTTCTTTAAAAGATAAACTACTACTGAACGTGATTCCTAGATATTTATTATGACGCACGAAGTCTAAGGGATGTCCTGAAATTTTGTACAGTGCGGGAGTAACGTTTGTAGAACGCGTGAAACTCATAGCAACGCATTTCTTAAGATTCAGATCAAGCTGCCAATCCTTACACCATCCTGCTATAACGTCCAAGTCATTCTGTAGTATATGTATATCATTTTCTGACGAAATCTCTCTGTATATGAGGGTATCATCGGCGAACAATCTAACTTTGCTCTTTACTTTATCCGCTAGGTCGTTAATGTATATGAGGAATAAAATCGGCCCTGGGACACTTCCCTGCGGAACACCTGATGTGATACTAATTTCGTTGGATAATATTCCGTCTAACGCAACTCTCTGGGATCTGTTTTCTAGAAATGATTTTGTCCACCTGACCACCTTTCCGTCAATCGCGTAGGAACTTAACTTTTGTATAAGCTTTTCATGGGACACCGTGTCGAAGGCTTTCTTAAAATCTAGAAAAATTGCGTCTGATCTAACTCCCTTATTTGCTGCCTTAGATACGTCATTCATAAAGAGGGCTAACTGGGAATCGCATGACCTACCCTTACGGAATCCATGCTGGCTCTGACTGATTGCTCCATTTTCAGCTAGAAAGCGCATAATTGAGCTGGCTATAATATGTTCCATAATTTTGCAAAATATAGAAGTCAGTGATATGGGCCTATAGTCGTCTGGTTTTACAGTACGCCCTTTCTTAGGCACCGGAGTGACGTGTGTTTTCTTCAAAGACATTGGGACAGTACCCTCATCCAGTGATTTCTTATAGAATACCTGAAGAAGGGGGGCAATATTGTCGGCTAAAGTTTTTATGACAACAGCGGGAATACCTTCGGGTCCTGGCGCCTTTTTCCTTTCAATCTCTCGCAATAACTTAGCAATTCCATCAGCTGATATCTCTATGGGACTCATCTCTGAATCAATGCGCACAGGAAAGTCATTAACTTGGCCATTGTCTGCAGTGAAGCATTTCCTGTAGTGCTGGTTTAGCAAATTAGCTTTTTCTGTTGGTTCATTCACGGTGACTCCCTCTTCGCTTATTAGGTTAGGCACAGAAGACTGACCTCCTCGAGTCTCACGGGCATACGACCAAAACTCTTTCTGATCTCCCCCTAGTAATTCTAACAAGGTTCTAGATCTGTATTCCTGATATTCTTTCTGTGCTTCTTCTTTACCCAGTTTACGTATTTCTCTATAATTATGCTGTTCGCGCTCAAAATTATCTCCAGAAGCTTTGAGTTTTCGTAATCGCGAATGAATGACTCTCTGTTTCCTATGCAGTGCCCGTAACTTAGGTTTCGTCCAACGCGGCTCTTGACGTTCACGCACGTTTTTAATCGGAACGTATTTAATTAAACCTTCTTTTATTTCTAACCTCTATCCAACTATCATTTACTGAATTACGATCCATAAAGCGATAAAAATCGTCCTTGCACGCGTTTATGTAGCTTTTATATTCTGAAAAATTTGCTTTTCGAATTACATATACTTGCCTCCGCGGCTTAAGAGATTTAACCGCTGCTACTTTAATATGAGCCATTATGACATCATGATCTGAAATACCGTCGACTATATCGAGACTAGTTATCATTTGTGGGTGGGAAGTGGCTAGTAAATCAAGAATGTTACCTTGACCCGCCCGGTTCTTTCGAGTTACCGTCATATTCACCTGATCTAAAGCATAAAACGAGAAGGTATCGATTAATTTTTGCGAAATTTTCCTTTCTCTGCAAGTACTAGAGCATGTGAAATTCTGCCAATTAATATACGGAAGGTTAAAATCTCCACCTATGAAAATGATAGGATCTTTCATTTTCTTACAAATTATCTCTAATGACAGGGATAGGTCATCTATACCATTAATACCGCCGTCGGGAGGACGATATAAGGAGCAAAAATGACCTTTACTTCCGTTTTGTCTCAAAATAGAACACTAAACCATTTCGCTTGTGTTTTTACTTACATACTTTTCACGTTGACTGATTAAATGATTTCTGACCGCTATAAACACTCCACCGCCTGTTCTACAGAGTCTATCCTTTCGATATACAACATAGTCGGGAGGGAAAATCTCGCTCGACGCGATATCCTCACTTAACCAACTCTCAGTTCCTAGTATGACGTCCGCGCATGTAATTTTCGTGAGATTAAGGAACTCTGGCTGCTTGTTTCGTATGCTTCTACAATTCACGACTATTACCTTTAACTCTTTTTCCACGCTTTTACAAGTCGGGTTTCTCGTTGATCTAACCTTCAATTCATCCGAAGCCATTTCCTCATCATTAAAACTAACTCTTTTTACCTGAATTGGTTCACATGTAACTGCATGCCTATTACTGTGGGTGTTCAACTCGTTGAATATGCACCCTAATCTTTTATTCTCGCTCTTAATATTGTAGTCTACCCTAAAAAAACACCCACATGCCTAAAAACCCTACCCGCTACCTTCTCCGCAGACTCAGACGTATAGTGCACTCCGGAGCCGTTCAGGGGTGCCCTACACGAGTCAAGGACGTTGCCCAGGTCGACAAAGTCAACTCCCTTGCCCCGACAGAAATCCCTCAGCCGACGGTTTAGACCCACCACCCTACTCCAAACCGTGCGACCTCGGTCAATCCGCGGAACAATGCTGCATATGGACAGCCCAATGCAGACCCCAGACGACTCCCGGACGCGAGCAACCTCAGAGACTAGGTCCTTCAAGGAGTCCAAAATCTCCTCGGAGCCACGACACGAGGCATCGTTGGTGCCAACAGGGGCCACCACACGCAGCGAGGAGCAACCCGTCTCCCCGACCGCCGCCCTCAACTCCTTCGTCACCTGGGGCACCGTACCTCCTGGTATACACCTGGAGAACACCCGCTCCACAACTCCCTCCCGGCGGGCCCTTCGCCGCAACGGAGCCATCATACGCCGGACGTTGGAGCTCCCTATCACTAACACTCCCCTCCCCCCACGGCTTGCCTTCGGCCCAGCCTCCGCCATGGCAACGGGCGAGTGCGCTAGCGCAAGATCTGCGGAGTCGTCCACCGACAACACCTCAAATCTATTGCTAACAGCGAGCTGTTCAGCCGAAGCATCACCAGCACACTGCTTTCGCAGCACAACACCACGTGCACCACGATCGGAGACCACCTTCCACTCGGCAGCCTTCCGGGACGGACAGGCAACGACCCGCTCGGAGTCCTCCGCAGAGGAGCCGATAGGCTTGTCTACGTACTCGAGCAAGCCCGAGGCACCTCTGAGGCGCGACAAGATTCGAGACTCTTGACGGAGGGTCCTTCGCAAGCCGAAACCAGCCCGAGCCCTTCGAGCTGGGAACGGAGGTCCGCAACAACTCTCTCAAGTTCCGTGAAGCGAGACACAAGTGCCTCACATTCAGCGGCACTCAAGGTCGAAGATACGGGAGTCCTCGGGGAAGCCATGCTAAGCTCAAAAACTTCTAACTGAACAGTTGAACTTGAAATAAACTATATGCCCACTAAGTTGGTTTAAACGTGAAAACAGATAACGATAGCTACCCTCGGATTGGACTACTGACTGTGACGAGAGACCTGAGAGCTTACTTAAGAACTGAGCAAATATAAGTATAAAAAGAAACGATCTTTAGAGTGACGCCAAGTAACAATGAACGAATTCGATATTGAAAACTCCAAATAGATGACTATCAAACGATTAACTAAATTGTGATGCGAGAAAGCTAGAATTCCTTTACGGATACACAGATACCCTAGGCGATTACAAGTAAAAAAGTAGTCAAGAAACAAAGTCAAACTAAGAAAGGGAGAACTGAAAAAAAGATAAGAAATAAAGAAAGACAGTAAGCCTGTTGCTACTCAAGACTACTCCTTGGGATCTACAGCACTGCTAACCCAACCGCCAAGCTGCAAAACACCGGGTAATGATGGCTCAACGGCCGATTGTCAGTCACACTGGGGGTCCTCTCGGGAGCTCAGGGAAAACACGTCCACTCTCTCCGACTCTCAGGTCGTTAAAAAGAAAAAGGTCTTTAAAGCTCCATTATCTTCTGTATTCGTATAAAAGCAACTTAAATCATATTATCAATAACAATAAATGCATACAAATAAAATCCTAGAGTTATATTTATAATGATGTATTATCCAAACATTATAAATATCGTTCCTGGTTCACTTTCATAGAGTGAAAGATTAAATTCATACCTATATAGAAACGGAGGGAGGGTCGGAGGGTCTTGACCCCCTATATTTGCTTCGATTATGACAATATTTAGCCTTGATTTAATTGCACTATGCCATAAAGAATTAACATTTGTACATGCTGAATGCCTTCCAAGTAAGTTCTTGTCGACTTTCTTTTTCTGTGCAAATGTAGCAACAGCGCGCACCGTTCTCCCGTAAGAAATACACGGGCCCATATGATTTACGTGGTGTCTTCATGACGTTGGACGGTCTATAGCAACTATGTTATATTTACGCGTGCATTATCTTTGAATGTGCTAGATGAAGTGCCTTTTGGTTCTCAACAGGAAATATGAAAGCACGATTAAATTAAGTATCTGATTACAGAGGAGGATCTGACTTCTCTCATCCTCGCTTAGTTACATGGAAAAGGCTACTGAAAACGAACTATTTCACTCAAACCTCAACATCTTATAAAAGTTCTCATACATATGCATCAACAATGATACTCTGGAAGCAGCGGTTTAGCGTATGGCAGGAGTTGTAAACGCCAGACTTTGGAATTCATAACTTTCTGCTTCAGCATCGTATTTTCTTTGTCTATATTTTAACGTCGATTTTAGATTTCGACTCCAAGGTATGACAAATTTAATTATACTGAAGATTTTCATTTTTAATAGCCAGACGCATTGAAAAGAGCTAAGGTGATTGATGTAAGATTCTCTGCAAATGTTACAACTATAATTTATACCACCTCCATATTCCCTATCAACCTTCAGTTATGGAGATTTTTTCCCACAAATCAAATCTTTCTTTTTCGTTTTTTTCCTTTTTTTATTCTCTTAGTATTATTTTGAATCTTTATAACGATATATCTTCATACGAGGTTAGGTGGAAGAGAGGCCCACTAGGGCCTAACCTCGCCTAATAAAGGGTCAAATAAATAAATAAATTTTCCCCGTTGAGAATCGACATGCACTTCTGCAACTTTTATATAAATCCTATTTTCCTTCCCTTTGACGGCTTTTAACTAAAATATTCCACTCTTCTAGTAATTTACTTCCATATTTATACAATCTTAAATTAATTTAATTTCTGATACTTAATCGGTAGTTCATTGTTCATTTCCTAACTTATGTCAAGCTATGAAATTAACAACTACGTCTGGGAACAGATTAAAGCATTGAAAACAATATTTATAGCAAAGCAAAGCAAACAATTATTGAGGAGGAGCTCGATTAATATTAATTTAATTAATTGACGATATTACCTATTTTTTACATTTTTGTTGTTGAATGACTTAGTATAAGCTAACATAATTTTCGTAATTCACTTTAAAAGATAGAGATACATAGGTCCGATAACATGCATCTAAACATTGTCAACTTTATATTATCATTCAAATATTCCGAAGGCCCAATTTCAACTGGAATGATCATTATTACTATTTTAAAAAACAATTGGAAACATCTTCACAAAGTTTGTAGAGAATTATGATGTGTCTAGGATGAAGGACGTTAGGGAAGTCCTTGGAGTGAATGTTGGAGAAGTGAATTACATATAGAACCAAGAATATTAAGGTATGATTCATGAAAATTAAAGGAATAGTCTCATGTAAGTCTGGTTACCATCCGTTGGTTTCTATTTTTAACGTATTCTTCCATGACTCCTTTTACCCATCATTCAAATTGATAATGATTATTCTTTTAATTTTATACATATTATGCACCATTCGAACGATTCGGGTTAGATAGCTTACTTGAGGCATTCATAAATCGAAAAAAAGCGATTAAATCATGATGACGAATTATTATTATCAGTTTACTTAGCGCATGGTTCTGATGATCGTTTTTAGTGTTAGGATGGAAATTTTCGGATAATGAGTTTACCTATAATTTAATTAATTATAGCTTTTCATTACATCTCAATTTTCCGTTACACGTTTGAGCACTGAATTCTTTTTGGTTACATCTCTTCTCAAGATGTAATACTGCAAGGTAATATAATTATATGCCATTCTTTCTGTCTGAAGAAAACCATTAGAATAGCAGTTACTTATTACTCAAATAGCCAACGAAAGTACTGGAAATGTCCTTTCAAACCAGGAGTTAACTTGTAAATCTGTAATATGCTAGCGTAGAACACCTGGAAATATATGCAATATGCAAATCAGCCTACGTTTTTAATTTGCCATACTGAACAGTTGGTTTGTTAACCATCTTAAATTGGATTTCTTGTAAAAATTCGTGAAAGGTCTTCTACCTCAAAAATAGAGAGTTGAATATCTTCATTCCTCTAGGGAAAGCCAACGGCGTACGGTACAAATCGCGGAATTTCCCATCTTACTTTAGATCGGTCGCTGCCACCATACCCTAACCTTAGATACCTGCTCAGCAGGGGTGCGGTCGGGAATCCTCATTAGCGCTTTGAAGCATTCGCTACCCCTGAAACATACGACCATCTACTACATGCCGAAAAGAGATTTTTTTAATCTTAGAGCAGAGTTCACCTACACCCATCGGCAATTCTATGGTACCTTTGAAAAAATAGACAATACCTTTCGATGGACGAAACAAAAGGAAAAGAAATAACGAAAGGAATGAATAGGGGATACTCCTAGGGCAAGGGTGAAGGGGAAAGTCCTCCCTTCCCTCTGAAAGAATCAGTAAAACCTCCGACACGAATTTGCCAGAAATAGCGCCTAATCTCATATCAGAATCATTATGATTCATCTGAACCTTCATCACGAATGCCTGGTGGAAGTAAGACCAGAATTGCTTGTTGATACATATCCTGAAATTCTCTGTATGGCAGATTAATTTAATTGTGAAGAAATCCAGCCAAAGGTTGCACTACGGGACAAGAGAGAAATTTAGCATCAGATAAAGATTGGAACAACATAATTTTGTAAGGAACATGAACTTGATTTAATTAAAGGGATTACTTGGTTTACTTTACAGTGAAATGTTTTGTAATATTGTTTTTTCAGAGTTCTATTCTGGTTAACTTAGAACGATTCTTTTTCAGTATATTCGTGGCAAGTGGTATCGAAAAGTAAATGCTTCCCTTCGCACCTATTGTATTTCTATAAGTTTCATATGCACTAAAAAATAAAAATTTGGCGGCCACCCCATAGGGAATTCGACCAAAAGCCACATGGACAGTCTTCAAATTAATTTTGTAATTTATATAATATCTGTTCCAATAAATTACATCCATGAAAGCGAATTTAAGCACTTTTTCGTTTTTGAAATTTGTCTGATTTTGGCTACTTCTAACGGAAAATCTAACGAAATATTCAAAGACAGATCTCCTTTTGAAGAAAGATTATGTAAAATGATGAGACGAGAAACTAAATCAAGATATCATTTCTAAAATAAGTAAGAGAAGGCGAAATTATCAAATAACAGTCGATTCCCATTATTTTGTTGAAACAATATGTATGTAGAAGATGGATCGCTAAAAGAAGTAATTGAAGAGCAAAGACAAAAGTTTTCGAATTTTATGAGGAGTACTTTTGATGCATCTACTCATGCTAAGTTATTGTTTAAAAGCGAAACCGTTGAAATAAATATATATTATTATTATCAAGCCAAACCGAGTTAGTTATTTAAGCGCCAATAATAATAAGAAACTAAAGTAAAACAAGTTTAAGACGCTATCCCGCTTAATACTCTCTCGTTCCTTTCACATCAAACATATCCTCTACTCCATTATTCCTAAATGTATCCAATATCCTAGTCGAGAGGCCAAAAAGTTCTTATATTATTCTTCCTTAATTTTCCCTCCGGCAAAAATTGCTCGGAGAAAGAGCAAAAATGATCAAAATTAAGTAAAATAGGAAAATGCTATCTTTGTGCGAAAGATTCATAAAAGTATATGACTAGGAGGCATTACAGAAGAATAGTTTTCGGACATCTGCATACGTCACAAACATATCAAATTAAAGATGATTCCGTTTCGTTTTTAAGACATAAATCAATTTTTTAAATATATAGTCAACGAGCTCTTTCTGTCTTATAAAATAAATAAAAATTTGTGATGTTTTCACTCGGTTCCCTAAAATCTTCTTCACAATTCAGTTTAAAGTTACAATGTTTCAGGTGGAAGTTTACAATAAACTCTGAGGCGATGATAATTACTTCACTGCGTTACGCTTAGAAATATTCATCCAGTCATCATTACATTTGTATATACTTCATTTTGTACTTTGCCTTCTTGTTTTTCTTCTCGATATTCTCCTTTTCTTTTGTCATTCGCTTTATATCTCAGTATTTGGGCATCGTAACTGCATTTCTTCGGAAAAAGGCTATCAGATGGCCTTCCACGAAAGAAATGTCCCAAGGTGGAGGAGGCAAACAAAATAGAAACATGTATCTCAGAAAAAAAGAGGATCCGAAGAGCATTCCTAAACATCATTTTGCTTTCAGGAGATATCCGATTAAAAATACCTTTTCTTGTCGTCAATGGCGTACGCAAAAGAATATTTCAATTTCTTTTTCTCTTCATTCACATTTCACTTCCATTTTATCTATCTTAAAAATCCTATTATAGCTTAAATAATCTAATGAATAAATGGTTTTTGGAGTAGTTTCTCTTCATTGTATTATTCTATGATGTTCCTCGGAGCGGCCCTAATGAGAGCGCATCTTCTACGAACGTCTCAATTAATTTAGTATATTAAGTCTTTGATTGAACCTTCTAAAGAGTCCCGTCATGTCTGCATCTCATCGATTCGACATAGCAATTTCTTACAAAACGCTTTCTACCTCTCGTTGTACTTTCCCTAATTTGAGATTACAACATAATTCGGTGCAAAAACTGCATAATCAAGGTGAGGCCTAAATAGCACAAAGTGAGAGTAGCATCGCGCGAGGACTTTTACATCGCTCCATTTCTTTTGGCTTAACTTGACACTGAAGCACTCACATAATCGAGTTACATCGCACCAACCATTCACTAGGTAGTCATGTTCATCCTCACTTAACACGGACAAATGAAACACTTTGTATCAAATTAATACACCACCACACACGACCGGTAGTCATCATCAGGTTGATGACTGGAATCTACGGCATTATACATCGCAAATGATATAATATCCGAATTTTTTTCCTCTGAAGTTTTTACGATTTTATCCATCTTAAAGTTGATGTATAACTTCCACAAAATGATGTGTACATTATTAGTTTTAAAAAATGTTGCGTTTTATTACGTAGTTGCCTTTTATACCATGAAAACAGCAAAATATTCCAAGTTTTTGAGAACGAAAACATTTAATTCTTGAACTTTTATTCAAAGTCTAATTTTGAGCCATCTACATTACTTATGTGATATTATTTGTAAAATGTATCGCTGAATTTCGATTTCCAAAGTTAACTGATCTTCTATGAAATGTCCTTACCCATGTATCTCATATGGGATTGTATTTCCCACATATTCATTTAAAATTCGAATCGCCTCAGAGAGACTGGTTGTTTGTAAGCACAAATTTAGATGAATTTTTCTTATTTTTATCTCGCAGTTTCGAATCTTAAACAACCAAAATAAGAAACTTCATTCAAGATTCTTTCTTTTGTAGCTAGTGTCAATTTCGTAGGACCGTTATTTCTGATTCAATTGTGTTTACATTTACATTTACATTAATACCCCGCTAACCGCCGTAAGGCGTATGGCAGGGGGTGTGAATACACCGAACTCCCTAACCAACCATCTGGTTTGCGTACCTAATACTATCTGGAAAAAGAGACCAGAAATAGCTATCCGTTCTCGCTATAATTTCGCGGAATCTTTTTGACGTCTGGTCTCGAAAACTACGCTCACTGAGTACGGGAATCACGAAGTCGCTTATTTCTTCATGTAAATCGCTACTCAAAAATTTCTCGAAAAGTTTATGCCTATACTCATTTCTTCTATCCTCGAGGGATTCCCAGCCGAGGGTTTTAATCATCTCTGACACACTGCTGTCGAACTTGTAGTCTCCCTTGACGAAACGGGCCGCTCTACGTTGCATGCGCTCTAGCTCTATGATCAATCCTTTCTCATGTGGATTCCACACCGCGCAGCAGTACTCAAGCAATGGACGAACCAACGAAAAGTAAGCCACTTCCTTGACATTCTGTTGGCAACCCCTGAGAACGCGATTACATAGCCTCAGCGTCCTATCAGCTGACCCCACTACGTCTTGAATATGCGTTTTGAACGATAAGTTACTACTGAAAACAATGCCTAAATATTTGTATCTACTTACGAATTCTAATGTTGTACCGCTAATAAGGTAGGATGTTTGTTTTAAGTTCTGGGACGGGGAGCGGGTCATGCTCATCGCTACACACTTCTCTATGTTCAAGCCGAGCTGCCAATCTTCACACCATTTCGAAATAGCGTCTAAGTCACCCTGTAGTATGGAAGTATCTTCCGCATTTTGAATTTTCCTGTATATGAGTGTGTCGTCCGCGAAAAGCCTTACCTTACTTCTTACATTGTCTACTATATCGTTAATGTAAATTAAGAACAATATCGGTCCAATGACACTGCCCTGAGGAACTCCAGATGATACTTCTACTTCATCAGAGTAAACGCCATCTAAGACTACCCGTTGAACTCTGCATGTGAGGAACGACTTAATCCACTGAATAATATGATTTTCGATTGCATATGACTCTAGTTTCTGGAGTAACTTTGCGTGTGGTACTGTATCGAATGCCTTTCTAAAATCCAGGAATATGGCATCTGTCCTAAAACCTTCATCGGCTGCTCGCATTATGTCATGATTAAGAAGTGCTAACTGACTCTCACATGAGCGACCTTTGCGGAATCCGTGTTGACTGCGTGTAATTGCATTACTATCACCAAGGAAGCGCATTAGATAACTGCATATTATGTGTTCTAGAATTTTACAAAATATCGAAGTGAGCGATATTGGTCGGAAATCATCCGGTTTTGACTTACGCCCTTTTTTTGGGACTGGAGTGATGTTCGCTCTCCTCCATGAGGCAGGAACCATACCTTCGTCTAAAGATTTATTGAAAAACACGAGTAGGAGGGGAGCAAGCTCGTTAGCTAGCGTAGAAATAACGAGGGCAGGTATACCTTCTGGCCCGGGGGATTTTTTGCTGTCAATTTGCAATAAAAGGTTCTTAATACCTGCTTCATTTAGTTCTAATTTACTCATTTTAGCGGTAATACGAGTAGGAAATGCATTTACGTGACCGTTATCTGATATGAAGCATTTCTTAAAGTGTTGGTTTAGAATATTAGCCTTTTCACATGAATCTGATACGACGCTACCATTGTTGTTTATGAGATGCAAAACGGTCGATTGTTTGCCTCTTGTCTCTCGTACGTAAGACCAGAATTCCTTAGGATTCTTTTTCAGAGATTCGCATAGCGTTTGAGATCTATATGTATCGAACTCCTTACGTGCCTCAATCTTCGCTGACCTCTTGATATCTAAATATTTACGACGTTGCTTCTCGTATTCTATACTATTTAATGGAAAAGTCTTCATAATGGAATGTAAAGCTCTTTGTTTTCTTTGGAGTGAACGTAGTTTAGGCTTGACCCATCGCGGCTCTTGCCGATCCCGAGCCACTCTTGTCGGAATAAATCTAGAGGTACCTTCACGAAGGATTCGGAGAAACTCAGACCAACTGTCGTCTACTGAATTCTTCTGAATGAAACTAATAAGGGGAGCACTTTCTGTCTTTATAAACTCCTTGAACGCGGAGAAGTTGGCTTTCCTAAAAATGTATAATGTACGAGGGGGCTTCAGAACTCGGAATGAATCTATCTTAATCGAGGCGGCTATTATTTTGTGATCGGAAATACCTTCACTGACGGAAATTCTGTGAACGAGATGAGGATGGCTAGTAGCAAGGAGATCTAAGATATTGCCCCTACCAAGAGTAGTCGTTCTGGTCGCTTCTGTATTTACTTGTTCTAGAGCGAAGGCCGAGAATAAATCAATTAATTTCTGCGATGCGTTTCTATCTCTACTATTACTAGCGACGGACATATTCCTCCAGTTAACACAAGGAAGATTAAAATCACCTCCTACGAAAATAGCTGCTTCGGGTTTACTCTTACGGAGTTTACTCAATGCTTCGTACAGATCCTCTATGGGCTCGTCATCGCGATTAGGAGGGCGATAAAAGGAGCAGAAGTACGTTTTTCTGCCATGCTTGTCAGACACTGAGCACCAAATCATCTCAGCACTATCCTGGCATTGGAAGTTTTCTAACTGACTCACCAAACTATTTTTTACAGCGATAAATACTCCTCCCCCCATTCTGCTGTCTCTATCCTTTCGATACACAAAGAAGTCGGGAGGAAAAATCTCACTAGAGGCTATTTCTTCGCTGAGCCAACTCTCGTTTCCTAGTATTATATCTCCGCATGTATTTTTAACCAAGTCGAAGAATTCCGCTTGCTTATTGCGAATACTTCTACAGTTAACTACCACTAACTTGATATCCTTATGACTATCACTCTTGAGCTCGGCGGGTAAATTCGAATTATAATTATTGGAATGACATCTATCTAACTCCTCACCATTTCTAGCTGATATTTTTAAGTCACTTATGTCGCCTTTAACACATCTCGTTCTGCTTTTCTCATTTCCGCTATTTTTTATCAAAATAGAGCCATTTACCGAAGCATATTTACGAGTACTAATATCCTCTGCTGAAATTTCTCTTTTACATCTATCATTAACATCCTTTTTAGATGGAGACTCCCGCATATTACTATTCTTATCTAAGTGGGTGTTTTCCTTCCCTAAGCTAAGCTCTATACAAGGACTAATCGCGGAAAAATTTTCATTAAAAACGTTGATCTTTTTTAACCTAAAAAAACACCCACACGCCTAAAGACCTTACCCGCTACCTTCTCCGCAGCCTCAGCCGTATAGTGAACTCCGGAGCGGTCAAGGGGTGCCCTGCATGAGTCGAGGACGTAGCCCAGGTCGACAAAGTCCACTCCCTTGCCCCGACAGAAATCCCTCAGCCGACGGTTCAGACCTCCCACCCTACTCCAAACCGTCGAGCCTCGATCAATCCGCGGGACAATGCTGCATATGGATAACCCAATGCTGACCCCAGACGAGTCCCGGACGCGAGCAACCTCGGAGACCAGGTCCTCAAACGAGTCCAAGATCTCCTCGGAGCCACGCCTCGAGGCATCGTTGGTGCCAACATGGGCCACCACACGCAGCGAGGAGCAACCCGTCTTCCCGACCGCCGCCCTCAACTCCTTCGTCACCTGGGGCACCGTGCCTCCTGGTATACACCGGGAGAACACCCGCTCACACACTCCCTCCCGGCGGGCCCTTCGCCGCAACGGAGACATAATACGGCGGACGTTGGAGCTCCCTATGACTAACACTCCCCTCCCCCCACGGCTCTCCTTCGGCCCAGCTTCCTCCGTGGCAACGGGCGAGTGCTCTAGCTCTAGGTCCTTCAGCACCTCAAACCTGTTGCTAACAGGCGCCGGTTCAGCCGAAGCATTCCCAGCACACTGTTTTCGCAGCACTAGGCCGCGAGCACCGCGACTGGAAACCACCTTCCACTCGTCAGCCCTCTGGGAAGGACAAGCAACTACCCGCGTGGTATCCTCCGAAGAGGAGCCAATAGGCTTGCCTACAACCGTACTCGGGCAAGGCCGAGGCACCTCAGGGGTGCGACAAGCTTTAGGGCTCGTAACGGAGGGTCCTGCGCAAGCCGAAGCCAGCCGTAACCCTTCGAGCTGAGAGCGGAGGTCCGCAACTTCTTTCCTAAGTTCCGTGACTTGCGACACAAGTGCCTCATAGCCAACGGTTCCCAAGATTGAAGAAACGGGGGTCCTTGGGGAAGCCATCCTAATCTCAAACACTCCTAACTGAGCTCTTACAAAAGAAACTTGATAGACTGTAATAGGATAACAAGACCTGAGTCAAATATACGAGAGAAAAATAAAGAGTGACGCTTAAATATTATAAAATTAACTCGAAATTGACGCTCTCGTAGAAAATAAACGAAAAAGTTAAACTAAACGGTTGACCTGAGACTACAGCACAACGGATTCAATCTGTTTAAGAATCTCAAAAAGGACGATATATATTTCTTTAACGAACTAAATAGAAAGGTTTTGTGAAAAACAACTAGAAGTAACGATAAAAACTCTCTACTTAAAATATAGATGCACCTCACGAAACTAAGCACTTAGAGGTTAAAATATATAAAAGAGATACAACAATTCCCCTTCAACAAACTAGAATACTCTGAAAACACTAATTAAATTAAACACAGAAAGAATATAAATAAAGAAAAAGTCTTAGTTGTACTCAACACTAAACTGCGAAAGTTAATTAAAGTGTTAAAGAAAAGAAGTCTGTAACTTAAAATGTAAATAACGTGAAATTCTTATTAGATTATTTTCGAGTCGTCCGGAGTCGATTACATGATACTTTGTGCAAAAAATATTCATATATAGTAGCCCATTGGACCTCTAAATTATTTTTGAATTACATAGCAATCTCATCGGAAAGTGCGTAAAGTTAATTTAAGAAATTGCTTCCTTCCTTCCTTACGGGAACATCGAATGGATAAATACATGCACAACGGTGAATAGTTTACTAGATTGCAGTCGCTTGCTGCGATAAATCTAAAAAAAAGGTCTCCTTTTCTTTTTCTCGATCCACCCAACTCAGTTTACTTTGTACGCAGACGTGTTCTCCTGAACGTCATTAGCGACCCTTTGAGTGCCTACCTCTCGGCCAACTGACCCACCAGTAGCCGGCGATTTTTGATCTTGGGGAGAAGTGCTGAGTAGAGCGAACGCTACCTTAATCTTTTTATTTCCTATTTTTTTATTTATCTGTGTTTCTTGTTTTTGCCTGTTTTTTTTTCAGCGGTGCTACCTCTTGATTTGTAGCTCGATTTCTCACTGCTAACAATTTAGGTTTACTAATAATTTGAGTTAGGAGCGTATTTCCGTTTCCTTGTTTACCTTCCATTCTTAAACCGCGTTTGCAGTCTCATTTTAACTTAAACTTTCTCGCATATA
This sequence comes from Pachydiplax longipennis, assembly GCA_036926295.1. Classification (NCBI taxonomy): domain Eukaryota; kingdom Metazoa; phylum Arthropoda; class Insecta; order Odonata; family Libellulidae; genus Pachydiplax; species Pachydiplax longipennis. The sequence goes on along the minus strand of JAVFKF010000040.1, from coordinate 1,681,646 downwards.
TCTATCTGTTACACGTTTTACTTCACGTTAGTACTACTAAATACATTTTCTCTCCTTTAGTTTTAAAGCCTTGGTCACTACGTAAGTGCTTTTCTCCCTTTTTGCAAGCTTCAGCCTAAGGAAACCCTTGCGTCTCAGGTAGAAAACAGCGGGTGGTAAATTGTAATTTTACGAGCAGAGCCGTAGAGTCATTAGCATTAGGATGGCTTCCTACAGGTCCGCCTTAGGAGTGCGCTCGAGCGAAGCAGAAACTGACTTTCTAAAAGCACAGATCTGTGAGCTTAAGGGTACGATCAGGGAGCTCCAAGCGTGGATTCTAAGGAGTGGGGTCGCTCCGATGGGTGGAAGTGGGAGGCCCAACTTCGCGGGGGCTCGTCCCGCGCCGATGACTCGGCCAACGCCGAGAGTCAACGCGGGGTGGACTGTCGGGGGGAAGGCGCGGCCCACTGCCAGTCATTCGGGGTCGGCCACATTCCTGGAGCCCGAGTGTGTGGTGGTTACGAGGAGCGGAGGAGCAACGCGGGCTGGTAAGGGCACTGGGGAGGTGACGCCGAACCCACCCGCAATAGGTTCTCAGTACTGCAAAGTGCCGATGAGCCGATTCGGGACACTAAGCCTGCGCCTCCTCCCTCCGTAGTAGCTGCACCCAAGGGAAGTCGGAGAGGGAAGGAAATTGTACTGATAGGGAGCTCCAAGGTGAAGCGAATAGTGGCTCCTTTGAGGAGAAGGGCAGAACGGGAGGGAGGTGACTTGAGGGTCACATCCTGGTGTGTACCCTCAGGGCAAGTGGCCCAGGTCACGGGTGCGGTTTGTGCGGCGGTGTCGGGTACGAGCTCTTCTCTTCAGAGTAAAGCGCAGTCCCCGAGTGATAGTGACATAGAAAGCGTCTGGTGCACGATATGCCAAGTAAATAAACCAAATATCAATATATGCGCGTTCTACCGGCCACCGAACTCCTCTCGACAAGTTTTACGAAATCTAAACGATGAAATCAATCACTACACTAGCAAGAATAATCAAAGTATAACTATCATAGGGGGTGATTTTAACCTTCCAGATATCGACTGGAAAAATCATAGCGTAAAGAAAAGGGCCAAAGACGCTGACTCATGCAAGAAATTATTAAACTTACTTCAGAAAAACTCGTTAACTCAAGCGGTAAAATCACCTACAAGAGGAGAAAACATTCTCGATCTTCTGTTAATTAACGTTCCAGAGAGATTAAAGAGTATCTCTATTGATGAAGGGCTTGGCGATCACAAGGGCGTATACGTAGACATCGATATGAAATTAAACAAATTTAAGAAACCTAAGCGTAAAATTTATCTATACCCCAAAGCGAATTTTGAGGGCTTTAAGGCATCACTGAACACAGATTTTAATTATTTCGAGTCACGTGTAACTAATATGCCCACCGAAGAAACCTGGAAAATTTTCGTCGAGTCAATGCATAAATACATAGACCGTTATATACCCTCGAAATACTCCAAAAACGATTGCGAACCTAGATGGTACAACAGCGAGGTTAGAAAGGCTCTTCGTAAACAGAGAGCACTACATGGAAAAGTAAAGGCTTTTGAGGTGATCAGCCTGATTTGAGTCCAGCGATATCACTTTTGTTAGAGAAACACAAGAAAGCGAAATCCGACACCAAGAGTGTTATGCGTAACGCCCTCCGTAATTTCAAACAGAAACTTCTAGGGGAGAGCCTGGACGAGGACCCTAAGGCCTTCTGGTCTTACGTTGGAGAGGTACAGGGAAAGACTCAAACAGTAAGCTCACTTAGGGATAGTGAAGGTAATTTAACTAGCGATTCGAAGAAGAAAGCGAATATTCTAAACGACTTTTATCGAAGCGTATTCACGTCTGATAGTACGACAGACACTCTCCCGGAGATTAACACATCCGTGTCGATGCCGAGTATATCCTTTACCGAAGATGGGATCATTAAACTCTTACGCAAAATTAAGCCGAGTAAGTCGCCGGGCCCCGAAGGTATTCCGGCTAGAGTATTAAGGGAACTGGCAGAAAGCGTTGCTCCGTACCTCAAAATTATATTTTCCAAGTCAATAAACGAAGGTCATGTTCCGACAGATTGGAAATTAGCAAATGTCACACCTGTTTTTAAGAGTGGGTTAAAAGATGATCCAGGAAACTACAGACCCATCTCATTAACTTCGCTATCAGGAAAAGTTATGGAACATATCGTTGTCAGCTCGCTCATGAGATTCTTAGATACTAACCGTTTCCTCAGTAAGAACCAGCACGGTTTCAGAAAGTCGCGATCGTGCGAAACACAACTTGCGCTATTCGTTCACGACATCTTAAAGTCTGCCAAGAGTAGAAAGCAAGTAGACGCAATTTTCCTCGATTTTAAGAAGGCTTTCGACAGAGTCCCCCACTATAAGTTAATTTACAAATTAAAATTAGCGGGAATTAATAAAGAAGTAATTGACTGGGTTAAGGACTTTCTTTACGAACGGGAACAACAAGTAGTACTTGATGGCGTTATTTCGAACAGAGTCAAAGTTACCTCAGGCGTACCTCAGGGAAGCGTAATTGGTCCTCTTCTTTTCCTAATATATATTAATGACTTGAGTGAAGAGATAGATAGCAATGTTAGGATATTCGCGGATGACTCGGTCTTATATAGAGAAATATCTAACGATGACGATCGTATTTCTCTATCTAATGATTTAATACCAGTTCAAAAGTGGTGCGAAAAATGGGAACTAGATCTCAATGTGAGTAAATGCTCCGTAGTTAATTTCTTCGAAAAGAAAGAATTGCGTCATAATTACCCATACGTAATAAATGGATTAGTCATAAATGTAGCAGAATCAGTTGAGTATCTTGGGGTAACTCTTACCAATAATTTAAATTGGAGCACTCACATTCGTAAAATCTGCGGTAAAGCTAGTAAAAAGCTCGGCTTCATAAAGCGTATTGTCGGTAGATGCGATGAGAAAGTTAGAGAGCGATGTTATTTCTCCTTGGTCAGGTCCCATCTTGAATACGCGGCAAGTATATGGGACCCAGCGGATGAAACGGGTACCCGCTAACTTGAGAAAATTCAGCACAAAGCGATACGTTTCGTTAAAAAATGCTACGAGAAAAAGGTAAGCGTCACGAAGATGCTCTCAGATGCAGGTTGGGCATCATTGAAAGAAAGGCAGTTAGAAGCTAGGTTGTGACTTCTTAAAGAAGAAGAAAGCATGTTTCCCCAAGACGTAGTTGATATTATGCAATCCCCCTGTTACTTCAGCCGATTCGATAATGTGAGCAAAATAAGAGAAATAGACGCTAGAACTAGTCGATTTAAGAACTCATTCTTTCCGCGAACAATACGCGATAGTAATAGGCTAAAAAAGTAGCTCAATCGATTGGTGTTTACACCCCCTGCCACATGCCGAAAGGCGGCTTGCAGGGTATTCATGTAGATGTAGATGTACGCATATTGAGTCTCAAGTTTACCAATCAGAGGATCCTTAATTTGGTCATCATCATAGGTCATTCAATCCATACATTGTTTGACTGCAGTCCTCTATTCCTCTCTCTCTAGTGCTAACTCTACTACGTCCTAATATCTCTTCTTTCTTATATCTCTCTTTAATTGGCTGATATATTCATCTCTTGGTCTTTCTCTAGGTGCTTTTCCTTCTATTTTTCCCTCAAGTACCTTCCTAACAAATACATTGCGTCTCAAAATATGTCCAATCCATCTAGTTCTTCTTTTCCAGATGATACTCCATTTTGTTTTAACTTCGTCTATTCTTCTGTATATTTCTTTGCTTCTCACCTTATCTGTCCATTTGATCTTCAACATTCTCCTCCAGCACCATGTTTTGAAGGCTTTTCTATTCTTCTCTGGTCCGCTTTTCTAATGGTCCATGTCTTTGATCCATAGAGTGCCACACTCCAGACGAATGTTTTCAAGAATTGTTTCCTTGTCCGCCTTGTCTGTAACCGTAACACAGTCTCTCTCTCTGACCGTCGAAGGGTGCGGATGTGCTGACTTTCTTTTTAAGAACCGTTTAGCCCTAAATTTTGAAATTTACCTGTGAGGATGGCGAAGAGCAGGGAAGAGGTTGCCTCCATTGCTTCGAAGACAACCCGAAGATCCTCCAGGAACGCGCATAACACGAAGGACATCTACGCAATGCAGGAGAAAATACTAGCTTTGGTAAAGAAGGAAATCCACGAAATCGTGGATTTGAAATTAAAAAGGCTCCGGGAACAGGTATAGGAGCAGGAAAGGATGCTCTCGAGCAATATAGCCGCCGGAATTGCCTCGTCTTGCATGGCCAGCCGGATCATGACAGGGAAGATCCAGTCGAGACGACATGAAAAGTTTTCGAAGAGTTAAGTTAAAATCTCTAAAACCTCCATCGACAGGGTTCATCTAGGCGATCGCAACCTCAGTCAACAAGAACATAGATCGATGATCTTAAAGTTTGTTTCATACTTGGAAGCGTTCGGAGGAATTAGAAGCGGCTTCGGAACACCGCGATCACCGTGGAAACGGCTTCTCGATGAAGAGGATGTTTGGACGGAGGGGTGATTGCACCCAAAAGACGAAGGCCACTAAAGCGGAGGATATGGACAAAGTAAAGAGGATGTTCGCCATGATGGAAATATACATTATCTTTCCCCTTACTCGTCCGGCCATAAGCTAAGTAGAGCTCTGAAATTTTAACAAATGTCCTTTTTGTTTAATTTTATTTTGAATTTTTTCTCTTTTTCTTTTCTGTTTGCTTCTGTTTTATTACTTTAGATTTTTTTCCTCAAGTTATTATCTATTTTATTCTTTTGAATCTTTTAAACCCTTTTTTTGTTTGTATAGTTGTATCTTTTCCCCCCTCCTTATTCATTTCTTTTCGCACTACTATCCTTGGAGTGATTAGCGAAATTGACTTGTGATATATTTACAAAATCTCGTCGAGCACCTCACACTTATATTGCTATTATTATTGTTAAATATATCTCTATAGACAAAAATAATATACTGTTCATTTCTAACTGCGTGTAATAGCAATGATGTCAGTTTCTTCTAATCCTAAGACTATTGTACGTCCGTCAAGAATCAAGAATTTCGCCTCTTGCGGAATCTTATCTGAATCATTATGCTACACAGTTCTTCCTCTAACAACGTCCTCAATCCCGACTTATTCTTTCCTAATGATGGAATACACATTCAGTCACCTTCTTTTTCCGCTCTTACAACATAGTGGTCAGTACCACAGAGGGTCTTCTAAAAGTTGCCTCTCTTCACAAAAATCTCTTTTAGCTATTCGTGTAAATGCTCAAAGTTTATTAGCACTTATCGATGAAGTTAGAACAACTGTAAAAATTGAGGGCATTGATACTATGGGAGTTAGTGAATCGTGGTTACATCCTTGACTTTCTTCAGTATTCCAAATTCCAATGTAGTAAGAAATGGCAGAATTGGAAATTGGGGTAGAGGTGTTAGTGATTCGTGACGGCCTAGATCACAGAGTGATTTCTCAACAAAATTACTACTCTCGCTCTGAATACATTATGGCTGAAATTAAATCCAACTCCTGTAAACAACTGTACTGTGTTGTTTATCGGCCGCCTAAGGTTAGCTATCTATCCGATATTGAAGATGCTTTATCAGATGTTCTACATCATTATTAAGATACCACAGTTATGGGTGACTTCAACACTAACCTTTTCTACTAAACTAAAAGATAATCTCAAATCTAATTATTTAATCCACTTGTTCAACCCCTTAGATTTTAATATACTCCCTGCAGAACCTACTTAAAGTAATAAAACATTCTGCAACGCTATTAGACTCTTATGAATGAAAACTACGACATCATGCGCAACCACAGTTTAATAATTAAGCCATATTGCATCTTGCGGGAAAAGAACGACAGCCAAAGAAACATGAACACTGCCGAGTATGAAAGTTTGCGTCACGGTTTTATCGTGTGGTATGTTTGAATAATTTTGCATCATATTACTTCCCGGTAGTTTTAATTTAAGATCGACAATATTTTAAATTCGATTTGGGGTATTATGATTAGGTTTTGGAGTATTCATGGAAAAATTAGAGAAATTAATTACGAGTCATGCAATCAAAATAATTAGGAGTTGTTTTCCGAGTATTCAAATTTATTATTGTGAAACTTTCGTCTGTCACAAATTTTCTATATATCTAAACCTGATATCAAATTATATTTAGTGTTAATATTTCACTCATTGATTAGATAATATTCAGTATTTAATCATACTTCTGAGTAAAGAAAAGGATGTCCTGAGATTTCAGAAAACTCACCAGCAAGAAATACAAACGAAATAACGAAAGCCCAAGCTTTATTCCCAATCGCTACCTCCGAAGCACAAAAATGTATTATTTTGCCACATTAACCATGTAAGATAAGTATTTTAAAAATTATCATTAGCAAAACTTACTTTAATGAATTTTAAGTTATTATACCCGAAATGGAATACGACTGAACACCATATTTATATGATGCAGAAGGTATGTTTCGTTGTTTTATCTTGGTTATTTAACTGACACATCATTGCCGGTATAAAAGGAAGTGGTATTTTTAACGACTGAGTTTAGGTAAAGCTGGCAGTGATATTTTGTATCTTTACCATAATTAATTTTGTTATAAATGCATTGAGTGAATTGAGATATTCGAATAGGTTAAGATACATTTATCGTTATAGTGATGACGCGCAGTATTCGTGATTATACTGCTAAAAGAAAATTTTTAAAACATTCGATAACATTTATACTCTCACGTTTTCTAATATAATAGGGATTTTGTTTGGTTTCATGTGGTAAGGCATTAGAAAACGCAAAGCTTTTTATTTGGCCATTGAGTTTCGTTACTGGATGTGTAGATAGCGATATCTATCGCTACAAACAAGGTATATCGAAATAATAAAGAATATGAAGGTGTGTATTTTAGGTATGTTTTAGTTTTTTTGTGTTTGTTTGTGGCCATTAGTGTTTGCTGAAGTGTATTTGGGTGGGAAATTGAGTATCAGTGTCCTCTGCGAAAGTTTTGCACGGGGAAACTAGTATAAGGTAATTGCTGTTCGTTTTGGGGTGTAGAGTGACAAGTGGGAAAGGCGAGGAAGAAAAGATTTCATGTGTAGTCTTCAGAAGCGAATCCGAAGGTGCTCCAAGTGCATCATGGGAATTCGCCAGACTAATTCTGGTTCCTCCAATTCGACGCCAGACGGTCTTTTGAGCTATTTTTTTTAAATTGTTTTGAGGCAGTTCTCGCTGCGATAGAGCAATCGAAATAGCAGATCGAAAATTCTATTGTGCCAATTGAAGAAATGTTACCAACCGACCGCGAGTTCGACGCCAAGGTGCTAAATTTTCCGATATATGCATGGCGGTAAATTTTGACGATTATTATGAATGCTTTCCCGATAACCGGGCATGATATAAAACGGAAGGTACATAGAGGTAATTCATAAGTTTAATATACGCTATTTTCCGTTCCTCTGACGGGTTTTTGTTCGATGTCAGAGCGTCACTTCTATTCTACCATGTATTTCAAAGGGGGATAACGGAATCTTATATTAGGACCTTCCCGATAAGATATCGAATCGAAACTCTGGAAAAGGTCAGAATGGCACTTATCTAACATTAATATGCATTTGTCTATCACATGCGGGTCGACACCAGGCGGTCTTTCGCGCGAATATTTGAAAATATTTTAGAGGCGTTTCTCCGTAAGATAGAGGATTCAAAATCACAGACTTTGCATATGTAGTGGTCTTCTACACCAACAATGAATGAAACGTCACCAAATGAGCTTGGGTTCGACTCCAGGTGGATATGAATGTCTACCTTCAAAAATACATTGCGGCGATTCTTTCGATAAGGATTCTTTTGAATACCTTTTCCATAACCTGAAAAGGTACAACCCAGAATGTAGACAGCGGTTATAATATACTTTCATATGCGCTGTTTACAGTTTCCCAGATAATAAATAAGATAATAAATCTTATTTTCCGAGAAGGTCCTGGTCTTAATGAGACATTTCCAAAGAAGATAGAAGTCCGTAACCGGGTATGTGAGTAGTAGTCAAGAGTATGTTTTACAAAAGCAGTTTACCGTTTCCCTGATGGCTCTTGGTTCATCCCCAGGGTACTAATTGCATTCTACCATACAATTAAATGGTAAATTTGTAATATTACTGTATCGTTTCGAAATTCAGCGTACAGTAGTGTGTTCACAAAGTAAGGTGACTTTTCAAATTTCGCGGGCTACGTCCGTTCGATTTTCGAATTTTTTTATGTCATGTTGGTACACTTGTCCCGAACATCTGTACAAATTTTCAAGTGTATAGCATGTTTAGTTTCTTTTTGACATATATAAAGGTTAGATGTATTTTGGTGTGCTCGGCGATTTTCTGCTCTCAAAAACAATGGATCAAAGAATTTGCATCACATTTCGTGTAAAAAATGGAATAAAGTGCTCCGAAACACTTAAAATGTTGATACTGGCATACGGTGAGTCTACTCTGAGTAAAAAAAACGTTTATATGTACAAGCTCTTCCAAGATGGCCGAGAAGATGCCAATGACGAACCTCGCTGTGGATGCCCCAGCACGTCAACAACAGATGAAAACGTTGAAGCAGTGAAGAAAATTGTTTTGGAAAATCGTCGAATCACTTTCCGAGAAGTTGCTGAGGATGTTGGCATATCGGTTGGCTTGTGCAATGAAATTTTTTCGAATATTTTGGGCATGAGACGTGTGTCAGCGAAGTTTGTTCTGAAACTGCTTAATTTTGACCAGAAGAATCGTCGCATGAGCATCGCTCAGGAGCTGCTTAATGACATCAATGATGATCCTGATATGCTCAAAAGGGTTATAACTGGTGACGAATCATGGGTATATGGTTATGACATTGAAACCAAAGCCCAATCGTCCCAATGGAAGAGCCCAGGAGAGTCAAGACCGAAAAAAGCACGCCAAGTTCGATCAAATGTCAAGGTTTTACTCACTGTTTTCTTCGATTACCGTGGAATAGTGCATCAGGAGTTCTTACCACAAGGTCGTACGGTCAATAAGGTGTATTACCTTGAAGTTATGCGTCGTTTGCAATTCGAAGAAAACTTCCGGAATTGTGGGAAAACAATTCATGGCTTTTGCATCACGATAATGCACCTGCTCACTCATCGTTGCTTGTGAGAGATTTTTTGGCCAAAAACAACACCACAATCGTGCCTCAACCACCATATTCACCGGATTTAACCCCATGCGACTTTTTCCTGTTCCCAAAACTGAAGAAACCTATGAAAGGACGGAGATTTGCAACGATTGAGGAGATAAAGACTGCATCGCTGGAAGAGCTCAAGGCTATACCAGAAAGTGCTTTTCAGAAGTGTTTCGAGGATTGGAAAAAGCGTTGGCACAAGTGTATTATATCTATGAGGGACTACTTTGAAGATGACAACATGAATATTGATGAATAAATAAATTGTTTTTCATAGAAACATAAAGTCACCTTACTTTTTGAACACACCTTAAGAAGGGTCTTTACCAAACTTAATCGGCGGCAACGTTTATGGCAATGGAGCCTGGTTCGACTCCAGACCGGGTATATTTCCCGGTTTTAATCATCACTTAGCAGAATTTAGGAATGCTTTTGCAAGCAATTCCGAGAGTAATTGGATGTTTTGATAAATATGCAAAGATTAGCTTGCAGTATGCAAACAACTTTTACTCATATGATTATGTAGGTATATCCGGATAAGTAGCTATATATAATAGATGTATTTTTAACTCGAGTATACCTGCTTTCAACTTGTGTATTCCACCAATTGAAATGTGGGATTGCAATTCATCTAAATCTCGATTGAAGAACTCAGCGTTTCTGAGGTTCCAACGATTAGATTCGATTACATTAGAATAGTCTCACAGTTGTGCATAGGGTGGGAATGGAAGGGAAAAAGTGGGGTGAGGGCCTGCCGAGGCTCTGGACATCAGCGCCATTCCTCCAGAGCAGCTTCTTCCTCAGAATGCGCTTAACATCTTCGTGATTTTGCACGATTATAGTGATTGTGTTACACTTAATTCTCATAAAATATTTCCATTCAAAGATAAAGAATTGAGCTACACCCAGACTCAAGGTTCATTTTCGTATTGCCTTACACAGCAGGGTGCCACGTGATCGAAAATGATCGATTTTTTGAAACGTTTACTAATTTTTTTCTACGACATGCTTAAATTTGTCTACATGAACAAACTCTCAAGGTCTAGCTCCATCCTTTAAGTGTTGAATAGTGAAGATGTAGATATTTTATTTTTATTAATACCTACGTATCGATTTGAGAAATAACAATCCAAAAACGCATTTTCGGGCGAGGTATCCAATCCCCTTAATCATGGACAATTAGCGGCACCAGGAATTTCAGCACATGATCTTATCTAAGTTAACCAATCAATCCATACGAAAAAGTATGCTCCTAAAATTATAACTTATCGTGACTTTAAAAACATAGATATAAATAGGTTGCAGGAAATGGCTTCCAATCTACCTTTTCAGGATATATTAACTGCAAATGATATCAACAGTAAAGTAGAGCGACTTTATGAACTGCTCACTCGCTTAATAGACGTGCACTCGCCACTTCTAACTAGACGCGTAAAAGATAAGCCTACTCCATGGATCACTGACTCCATCTTATGTCTAATGCGGGAAAGAGACTTAGTCTTCACCTATTATAAAAAATTTAAATTAATATCTGATTATGATAGATTCAAAATTCTTCGTAATAAGGTCAAAAAAGATATTTGAAAAGCCAAATTCAAGTTTCTGATGATCTTCTCAAGTGCTCCAATGGAAGAGCTTTAGGGAATGGTTTATTTAAAGTTGGAATAGAAAAAAATAAGTCTTCTCCTTTCCCTCAAACATACCTCAGAAAGCTTAAAAGATTATTTCATAAACAATTACACTCAAATCACAGGATTCACTGCACACTCTGAAGCCCTTCTAACCAAATCAGAGTTCAAATTCACTCCTACAATGAAGTGATAAGGTCCCTGTTATCTATTGAATGTACAGCCATTGATGTGTAAAATATACCTATCACTATTATTCACAAAATACTTCCTTTGATTCTTCCTTACATTGTACACATATATAAATCTCTATCGCTCAGGGCATCTTCCCAAAACAATGGAAAATTTCCATCAGACACCCTATTCTTAGGAATAGGGTGTATGATCAAATCCTGAATCCTCTTCCACTATTGTGGATTTCCAGCCAATGAGTATACTTCCTTTGCTATCCAAAGGTCTTGAACATCTTGTTAATCAACAAATTACACAGTTTTTATCAGCAAATAATCTATTTGATCTGTTTCAATCAGGTTTTAGGTGCCATCATAGTACTTCTACTGCTGTAACTGAAGTCATGGATGACATTAAATTTGCAATTGACAGCAAGAAAATCACATTTCTAGTCCTTTTTGACCTCTGTAAAGCATTTGATTCAATTTGATTGGTGGATATAGATTTACTCCTAGCCAAAATAAAAGCATACAATTTCTCCGCACGCACTCTCTCGTGACTTTCCTCTTACCTTGCTGGACTGTCACAATAGTGTCTCACTAACAGAACACTATACCCTGTTGGAATGAATTATCACGTTCCCGAAGGATCTGTTCTTAGGCCTTTATTATTAACCCCATATATTCAAAACTTATCTTTGCAACTAAGCCATTCATCTTACCATTTATATGAAGAGGATTTGCAAATATATCTCTACACTGAGCCACGTAACTATCACAAAGCCATTGAAAATATAAATCAGGATATCTCTAGGCTGAGTGGCTAAAATCTCTAACACTGGAAATAAACCCTGCCAAATCCCAATGATCTGTGGACACTTGAGGATTCTTCAAAATATTATCACTTTAATATACCAAGAATAAAAATTTATCAGAAAGAAATAGAATATAGCTCATCAGTTAGGTATCTTGGCATCTTATTGGACCAGTCCCTCATATACGACACACATATCACCTAAATCAGTAAGAAAACTTGCGCTGCACTTCATAGCATGAAAAGATTGAAACACATACTACCCATTCTATTAAAAAAGACTCTTGTTCTATCCCTTATTCTCTCTATTTTTGACTATTGTGATATTGTCTTAAATGAATTGCCAACCTCGGTATCTTCTAAGTTAGACCATGCCTTCAATCAGTCTGATAAATTTATCTTTAATGCCAAAAGGTCTGATCATGTTTCCCCACTTGTAATGCAACTAAAATGGCATTGGCTTGATGCAAGGCACAAACCTCATACCCTCAGTTTTGCACACAAAGCTCTTAATCAATGTTGCCCAAATTATCTATTCTAATATTTCCAATTTTTAAACCATAATCATACACAAGGAACTCGCCCATCAGGAAAGCTATTTGTGCCTGATATGGAGTGTGTTTCTGTATGGGTGTGAAACACCCTCTTCAAGAGTGACTGTAAAAGGATAGAAGCTTTTGAAATGTAGATATGGAGAAGAATTCTGAACATAAGATGGACTGACAGAATGAGGAAGTGCTGAGAAGAATTGAAGATGAAAGGATATCGATTAATCAATAAAAGAAAAGAGATTGGATTGGACACACATTAAGGAGGAATTGCTTGTTAAAGGAAAGGATTGGAGGAACAGTAGAAGGAAAGATAAAAAGAGGAAGGAGAAGAATTAAAATGATCCATAGTTTGAAGAATGATAAAGAAATGAAGAGAAGCGCTGAGGATAGAGAAAGTTGGAAGAATGATACCTGAGACCTGCACAAGCAGACTACCAGATGATGATGATGAAGGTCATATTTGCTTTCAATTTTTGGTCAAAGCAGCTTCCTGGATAGAGGAAGATCCAGGGTTTGATTCCCAGTCCCGTCAGACTTTTTTCAGGTCTGTTTCTCCTTGGGATTTCAATTTTTCTCTTCCACATATTAGGATTTTTGTTTTCTTCTTTTTCTTTTTCATGTTATATCATGTTGATCCATTCAGGGATGCCTGCAAATCATCTTTATTTTTTGCTATCACTGCAATTTCATCTATAAACCAAAGCATGTTAATTTCTTTCCCATTCACCTTTCATGTTCATTCCTTCTTCTAGGTATATATTGAACAATGCTGGTGAGAGGCTAAATCCCTGTCTTACTCCTTTATTTATTTTAGTTTCTATTTCCTTGCCATCTTTCTTCCTCAGAGTGGCAACTTGGTTTTTGTAGAGTTGGTTGATTATTTTTCTGTTATTGTGGTATATCCCTTTGTTTTCCAGTATTTGGAACAACTTGTTCCACTCCACATAGTCAAAGACCTTCTCCAAGTCTACAAAAGCCACATACACTGTCTTGTTGACACGTATCATCTTTTCTATTATACTTTTAAGTACTTTGGATGTATGTGAGAGCACACTCAATGTTCTGTACCACTCACATCTCTCAGCTTTTGTTCTCTTTGGTATCATGACCATTATACTCTTCTCAAAGTCCTCTCGTAGTCTTTCACTTTTGTAGCTCTCCTTGATAATTTCAAACAGAATATCTTTCGCTTTTCATTTGACTGCTTTGATAATCTCTCTATGTATTTATTTTCCAGGAGCCTTGTATTTCTTCAAGTCCTTCACTCCTCTCTTGAATTCACTTCTCATTATCTCTGGGCCTCAATCATCTTCATCCACATCACTCTCGTTCACTAATATGTCTTCGAGAAGTTTTGGTCTTTGATATAATGTTTCAATATAGTCCTTCCATCTCTTTCCTATGTCTTCATTTCCTATATTCCCATTCACATCTCTGATTTTTGTGCCTGTAGTTTTTCTTTCTCTGAAGTGTCTTTTTACTAACCTGTATGCTGTTTCAGTGTTCCCCTTCCTCATGTTTTCATTTATTTCTTCGCAGCTGCTTTAAATCCATTCTTCCTTAGCTTTCTTTGATTCTCTTATAACTTGGTTCCATAGTTTCTTGTAGAGGACTCTCCCATCTTCACTCATGGAGTTCTTGTATTTTCTTCTTTCTTCCATAAGTTCTATTATCTGCATTATTATCCATGGACGTCTGGTATCAGTTCTGTTACTTACGAGTCACCCTTCTGCTACTTCTGTGATTGCCTTTTTCAAGTCATTCCATCTTCCTTCAGAGTTTGTATCACTCCCATACTCTTGCTTTTCATTGATGGCTGCAGTGAATCTTTCTCTAGTATCCTTTTCTTCCAGAGCTTTTATATTCCATCTTGGTTCACGTTTCATTTACTTAATCATTTTGTGGTGCAAACGACTCACCATGGCTATTAAGCTATGATGATTTCTTTGATCTGTTCATACATGTCTTCTATTTCTTCTTCAGAGTGGCTGGATTTCGGCATATATACCTACAATATCACTGTGTCCGTGGGCTCTGCTTCTATTGTCCGTTTCAAGCTTCCAGTCAGTATTGTCTTATGGGAGAAAGGCAAAGCCTCGCGCGCCGGGTCGCCTTTACGCGGAGCTACGGATTCGGACGGGTATAATTACGATTCGTATTTTACATTGATCGATTCAAACTTAAGTTGTGATGAAATTTGAATTAAAATAACTCTATCAACTCAACAGTGAAAATTTTATGCATTTATAGGAGAAACAACAAAGTTAAAAGCGAAAATTGAATGAACTGCCGAGTTTTCACCCGTGAACATTTTTGCAACTGCCATTACTCTCTTGCAATCCAACATAAAATGCTGATTTTCTCTTCCATTGCTCATTGTATCATCTGAATGCATAAAAGTTACATGAGATTAATTTTAGAGCAACCAAATCTTAGTAAAAAATTATTTAGTCGGAACGTAACTCAAGAAAAAATTCGTGAATGTTGATGACGTTGAAATTTCTGTAAAGCTGTGAGGTTTCGAAGCGTCGGCGATTCGAAGCGCGAAGCGGATTATGCTCTTTGATATAAAAGTCAAAAACTCAAGTTCTATTCAAGATATCGCATCGAAACAAACTGCAAATGAAAATTACAACATATATCTCGATTTCTCTTGAGGCAAGTTCTTCCTCACGTGAGAAACCAAAAATTTTTAGGCGACGTATAAATTGGACTGGACGACGAGCCCTCCATACTGACTGGAATCTTGAAATGGACAATAGTTTGATCATCAGCAATCTCTTGCTGTACTGCCAATAGGGCTTCACTCTTTTTCCCCACTCCTTCATTATGATGCCAACCCCTGCTATCTTTTTGTCATCTCCTGAATATATGATTCTGTGTTTGTCACTCCAGAAGTAGCCTGCTCCAACCCACTTTATTTCGATAACTCCCAAGATGTCTAGTCCTAGCCTGTCCATCTTTGCATTTTCTAGCTTACCACAAATTCCTAAGAATTTTACATTCCACGTTTCTATCCTGCACTTATCATACTTGACCGATGTACCCCTCTCAATGGTCCCCACCCGGAAATCCGATTGGGGGACTATTTTACTTCCGGAATATCTCACTGGGAGAAATGCCATCATGTCATAGTTGAAGATGCAAGGCTGCTTTTCTTCATGGGAAATATAATTGGGGTGGTTTTCCATTGCCTTCCCCAATAGGGTTTTTTACGTGACCTCTTCACTTAATGGCCGCCCACTGGGGTGCCTTTGTAGCCGCCTCACAGAGGTGGACTATCTTTCGTCTTTTGTATGGGTAGGAGCAATCGAAACTGCTGTAAGAATCCTTGTAGCCCTCCAACCACGCTAAGGTTACACTTTTTAAAATGATGAAAATTCCATCATTCCCTTCCTCACTTCGAGATTAAATGAGGTTTTAAATTTTTGTTTCTTTTACATTAGAAAAAAGTTAAGTATTTCTCGGCTCTTTCATTGTTAAATAAGTACATTACACTTTGAAAACGAAATGAATCTTCTTTTTTCCTCTGCTTTCCGCAGTAGTATGTACAATAAATAGAGGGCTCTTATTGTGTAATTCTGGTCTCCTTCTCACCATATATTTCCAAAACTTTTCTGCTATTCAGACGAAGACTTTCCTCCTTAATCTTATATATAATTAGCGGAGTGTCTGTCTGTCTGTCTGTCTGTCCCCCCTTTATCTTGGAAACTATTTGTCGTAGAGCCGTGAGACAAACTGCATTCTATTTCTAATATGCTGAAAGCCCCACGAAAACTATTCCCATCTTTATGAAGGCTCGGGTTCGAACCCAGGACGCCATAATACGTTCCCATAAGGAATGCACGTAAAGTTCGTTTTTGCACCCTGCAGGCTTTGTTACTTTTACAGAATTAAATTGGAAATAATGCTCCAACGACGTCAAGAAACGTACCAAATGAAGGTACCAAATGAACGTACCAAATGCGTACATTAAATAAAGAATCTTATTATCGTCGTAATATACACTTTTTGAATGTAAATTACGAGAAATAAGACAAAATAAACGAAAATTTTGTAAAATTTCGCCGTAGTAAACAACCAGTCCCCCAGACGACCGAGGTGATTGTTGAATCCGATACATCGATTTTCCTACAAGAATAAACGGGGATTTTAAATCCATACCGAATTAATGGTAGGAAAAAACGTCCGATTATGAAGTCCATGAAGAGGAGGCGATTTACTGAGATTTCAGCGAATGTAAACTATGATATTTAAATAGCAGGAACATAATTACAGCCTTTTTGAGTTTTTCTTTAACGAACCGATTTACAGAATGACCCCTTCTACGGACTACACCTTGACGTGGTGAAGGGGCTTGCGTGTTCCTATGACCTAGAGAGCTATACTGGCTGGAACTTTGTTCCTGGTAGGGTCACTCATGCCAGAAAGGTCAATAGGTAGGGGCCAGACGAAAGGTAGTCCACGCAGCGTCTGTACCTCAGTGAGGCGGCTGCAAAGGCGTCTGTACCCCAGTGGGGCGGCCTATATGAGTGATGGTGTCACGTTAAAAACACTGTTGAGGAAGGCAAGGGGAGACCACCTCGACTATCTATCCCATGATTATGATGTGCCACAATAATTATATTGTCCCTGGCAAAAACGGGACTCAGCCCACTAGGGAGAGTGTCGTGCCCGGCAGGGTTGGTGGTAAGGCCATCCCGGTCGTCATTCCACGAAATCCTTACCCAACGACACAAGAAAAGAAGAAGATGACCAAGGAAACCAGAGTAGGGACCTGGAACGTTAGAACGATGCTTAGGAAAGGGAAGTTAGAAAACGTAAAGTTAGAAATGAAGAGGTCCAACATCAACATTCTGGGGCTATGCGAAGTACGGTGGAAGGATGGGGGAGATTTTTGGAGCGATGATATGAGGGTTATATTCAGTGGAGGAAATGATAGCCAGAGAGGGGTTGCTATAGTGTTGGACAAGGGAGCGGGAAATGCTGTGATAGCCACCGAACTGATAAGCGACCGAGTAATGTCAGTAGAAATCAAGGCAGAGCCAGTAAACACTGTGATAGTGCAAGTGTACCTCCCTACTAGCGATTACACTGAGAATGAAGTAGATTTAGTTTATGAGCAAATAGAAGAGGTTATTGGAAGGGTGAAAGGCAATAAAAACCTTATTGTAATGGGGGACTGGAATGCTGTGGTTGGGCAGGGCAAAGATGGGGACGAAGTGGGAGAGTTCGGACTAGGAAAAAGAAACGACAGAGGACAAAAACTGGTAGATTTTTGCATAAGGAATAACCTCTGTATCACCAACACTCTTTTTCAACACCATAACAGAAGGAGGTACACATGGAAAAAGCCGGGGGACACGGATAGGTACCAAATCGACTATATTCTGGTAAGGAAGAGGTTTAGAAATAGTGTTAAAAACTCGCGAAGCTATCCTGGTGCTGATGTAGACTCGGATCATAATTTAGTAATGATGAAGACCGAGCTTAGATTCAAAAAGATTTATAGGGCAAAAACCGCACCCAAATGGAACGTAGAAGCCCTCAGGGGTAGGAAAGCTAGAGAGTTTCAAGAGTCAGTAAACAGGGCTCTAGAAGATAAGGAAAGGGAACTCACTATAGATGAAGGATGGGAAATGATCAAAACTAGCATTAAAGATAGTGCCCAAAGAACCATCGGAAGGGTCACACAAAGCAAAATCAGGAAACCATGGGTGACGATAGAAATGATAACAAAAATGGAGGAAAGAAGGAAATGGAAAAGGGTCAACACAGAACACGGGCGTAGAATGTACAGGGCCTTAAACAACGAACTGAGGAGGGTAACAAATAAAGCAAGAGAATCGTGGTGGAAAGGCCAATGTAACGAAATAGAGAAGATGGCTGAAAGTGGGAGGGTCGACCTATTATACAGAAAAGTAAAACAATTAACGGGGAATAAAATTAGTAATAAAATGGCCACTATTAGGGATAACAAGGGAAACATCTTAAGGGAACCAGCTAGCATAAGGAGACGATGGAAAGAGTATGTAGAAGAATTATATTCGAAAGACATGAAGCCTACCCACATAAAGATTGAGGGCATACAAGAAGTAGAGGAAGATGATCTTGGGCCGAATATACTAGATAGTGAATTTGATAGGGCATTGCGGGACATGAAAGGGAAGAAAGCAACGGGTGTGGACGAGATTCCTGTAGAATTTCTGAAGAATCTTGGGGGAAAGGGTAAAAAACAATTCTATAATTTATGTAGGAAAATTTACGACGAAGGAAAGTGGCCAGAGGATTTCACCAAGTCTATCCTGATACCGTTACAGAAAAAGAATAATGCCTTAGAATGCCGGGACTATCGAACAATTAGCCTAATATCTCATGCGGCAAAAGTTATTCTTAGGGTCTTGAATAGAAGAATCGAGGGAAAAACTCAAGAATTCATAGGTAATGATCAGTTCGGTTTTCAGAGAGGGAAAGGGACGAGGGATGCAATTGGGGTTATGAGGGTTCTCGTAGAACGAAGCTTAGAATTTAAAAGGGACGTTTGTGCATGTTTTGTTGATTTTGAAAAAGCCTTCGATAGAGTTCAATGGCCAAAACTGATGGTGATACTAAAGAAAATTGGTTTGGATTGGAAAGATAGGCGTTTAGTGCAAAATTTGTATTTAAATCAGACCGCACGAGTAAGAGTTGCTAATGGGGAATCGGAATGGGCAGAGTTAGGGAGGGGACTAAGACAAGGCTGTCCTTTATCACCATCTCTTTTTAACTTATATGCAGAAGAAATGATCAAAGAAGCTTGGGATGAAATAGATAAGGGAATAAAGGTTGGTGGGGAACTTGTGAAGTCAGTAAGATATGCAGACGATAAAGCTATTGTGTGCGATTCGGAAAAGGGTTTGCAAATCCTAGTAAATGCACTAAACAATAAAGCAAAGGAGTTTGGGATGAAAATCAATGTAAGAAAGACTAAGATTATGAGGTTTTCAAAGGGAAAGAAAGCTAAGTTAACAATAAGGGTGGATGGGGAAAAACTAGAGCAAGTAGATCAATTTCCATACTTGGGTAGCCTTCTTTCTAAGGATGGAAGATGTTCGACAGAAATTAGAAAAAGGATAGCATTGGCAAAGGAAGCTTTCATGAAAAGAAGGGAACTGATGACAAAGGGACTTGATAAAGGAATCAGGAAGAGATTGGTAAAATCCTTGGTGTGGAGTGTAATGTTGTACGGGTGTGAAACGTGGACGTTGAGAAAAGAGGATGTCAAAAGATTGGAGGCTTTTGAGATGTGGGTATGGCGTAGAATGGAGAAAGTTAGTTGGGTCGATAGAAAAACGAACGAGGAGGTTCTGGAGATGGTTGGGGAGAAGAGAGTAATGATTGAAGTAATTAAAAATAGACAAAAGAAATGGGTGGGTCAAATATTGAGAGGGGAGGGATTGTTGAAGAAAGCGATCGAGGGAAGAATGCTAGGGAAAAGACAGAGGGGAAGACAAAGACAAAAGTTATTAGACGAATTAAGGGGTGGGATAAGTTACCGGGAATTGAAGGAGAGGGAATTAAAGAGAGAATGTGGGGGCACATGAACCTACCGAAAGGTAGATCACTTTATATATTACAGAATGACATTTATACGTTCGTTTGTGGTGATCAAGATGACGAAGAAATATTACGTCGAGGAAGGGGAAGATTTTTGAGGGACAAAATTTTAACGCAAAATTGATCTTTAAAGTAGTGCGTTTGTGTGATTCTCACGAACTGCATAATGTTCGATGGAATGTCACCAAACGACGCCATAAGGGTGCGAAATTCTCATATTCAAAATACATTTCGGCGATCTTGAGTAATTTTTTTTAAGGCTTTCCCGATTACATGGAAACGTGGGACCAGGCATTTGAACCAAAGCTATATACGCCTTCGATATACGAGGTTCAGCGTTTCCATAATGATCCTTGATTCGGTGCCAGAGCTACATTTTGCATTCTACCATACATTTTAATGCCGATACACATCTGCTATATTGTTTTAATTTTTTTAATTATGGAGGAATAAGGTAATTTACATCGCATTGTGAACTCCGTTTCTCCCGCTGAAGTATCAACGAATTCAAACACACGTATACGAAGTGGGTAAGTGAGTATTATTTCTTTGGATTGTGTGTGTTTTTCGTTTCATAGTTGATATTCCTCTCCTATTACCGAGAAATTTAAAGAAAAACCAACGATTTCGTTACTCAGTTACTATTTGTAAATCAGGAAGATTATTTCAGAGGATCCTGCGCGTGATCCACTATGTGGTTTCTCATGCCTCCTTTCCTGAGCCCATAATATAAACAACCACCAACCATATGTTGGTTAGCAGAGCGGAATGAATTTCCTGTTGAAGGTTAATCTTTGAATGGTTTAAAATAATTTTGTGAAATCGACAATAGTTAGGTATCATGCAGCGTTGGAATAAAAGTCCTGATTAAGTCTTATACTGGAAGCTGTCCGCTTCCTAATTGAATCTGGACCAGGGAACTTTAATAACTCTTATTTAAGAAATGAACGGAATACACTGAACCTTCTTCGATACCCTTCCCTGTTATTTTTCTGCACTAGAAATTTAGAGGAGATGTTCCCGTAACATGCAATGATAACTACCGAAATTTGTATGGGTTCGACTACAGATCATGTATTGCATCCCTCTTAAGATATATCTTCTCAAGACATGGAGTCGAACTCGACAATGTTTTATTGCAAATTGATTATCGTATCCTGGTATGATGATAGCATATGTGAATTATGTGCATCTTAGCACTTTCAAGTTTCCGAAATAATACGAAGTTCTCCTGCAGGAGATTTTAACCCCACCGGATTTAAATAATTTCTAATGAATAATGTAAAATATAATTTATTTGTGGAATGGGAGTAATAGAAAACAATTGTTTTGGAATATATCAGTAAAGGTGTGCCTGGGACCTATTTTGGTCTTTAAAGCTCCTTTATCTTCTGCATTCGTATAAAAGCAACTTAAACCATATTATCATTAACAATAAATGCATACAAATAAAATCCTAGAGCTATTTAGAGTTATTTGTAAATATTTACTATCCAAACATTATAAATATCGTTCCTGGTTCATTTTCATGGAATTAAAGCTTAAATGCATACCTGTATATAAACAGAGGGAGGGTCGGAGAGTCTTGACCCCCTATATTTGCTTCTAAAGTCTTTGGAGAGGATAATTTCACTTTACAAAAATAGCATTACTAATTTAATCCTACATCTATTTTCCCCGTTGCGAATCAGCGGGCAATTCAGCTAGTTTCAATAATTTTTCACTCTACAATGATGCAGTTTTTAACTAACGGAAAATAATGGAATAATTGTGAGTAATCGATTAAGGTGGAGAATTGGTCTAAGCAAAGCATCGCGTCGATCACATGTGAAAGCCACGTAGTTAGCGTCTTAAATGTGCTTTACTGTATTTCTGTAACACTAGTAAACGAATACGATTTAATAAGTTGGTGTATAATAATTAACTTCAACATTGATAAGAATTCAAAAACATGAGTGGAATTCCTAAGGAAAATTTCTCCTGCGATTATTTAACTTCAGTTTTCAAAGTTTTGATCACACGCGAATAAAAAAATTGAGGAAAATATATAAAAAAGACCAAAATCAAGATATAGAAGTCCCAATGTCTGAATCACCGCCAGATAACAATAATTATATCAAATGTCTGACAAAGTAGAGCCACTTAAAACTTTTATTGGTCAAATATATAGTTTTTCAACTAAAAGTTAGCTATAATAAACTGATTATCTTGGAATACCAGTATTGAATGTGTATTCTTAATTCAAAATGAATAATCTAGGACTCAATAATATTTATGAAGAAGAGTTGTTTATCACCATAAAATTTCAGAAAATTTCGATGATTAAAACAGTAATCGCGATTTCGAATTTAGAAAACCCACGACTAAATAATGATAAACTTAATTCAACTTGAAATAGTTATTCATTATGTTATGCCACCCTGAATTATGCCGTATTAACATGTTGGTTGGCTCCTGGTCAGTGCTAGTAAAATCTTTCTGACAATATTTTAATTACGTTCCCAGTCGCTAGGAGCCGTGCGTTGCTCTTGTTAAAATTGTTGTTTTTAACAGTTTTCGTCTCAAAAATAGTTATAATAAATCGACTTCGGATTTTAACCTGAAAAAAGTTAGTTTTTGCGGATATCGGAGAGAGTGGGTGAAATAAAAGGAAAGCAGCAATCGATGTTCTTTTCGAAGATGGAGTCTAGTTGAGCGGCAAAAATCATTCGATGAAATGCATCTAAATCGGTGATCTATTTCGTCACAAATTAGATTCGAAGACGACAAATGAATACGCAATCAAGCTATCGAGGGGTTTCAGAAGCCATTTTTAATTTGAAGAGGAAGCCAAAGAGAGGAAATGAGGAAGCGCGTCACTTCTTATCCTTTTCAGACGTTATTAATTGAACGAATATACGTAAAATAATATTAAATTTCGAATGCTGGAACTATTGAGTCCTTTTACCGATTACTTATTAAAATAGATGAGATATTTAAATCAAATTTGCTTTTTACTCCGCATTCTTATAAATAAATGTTCTGAGCAAGAATCTTATCCTATTACCAGAATCATTTATAAAATTAAATTATTACATATTTAATCTTTTATAAATATTTATTACACAAGCTATTTTAGTTTCATGCTTATTTAGTTTAGATTCAATCCTATAAGATTCAAATAGTACTCTTAACTTTAACATTAGATGAAATTGCGTACAAAATCGGAACAAAAAGAATCGAAGAAAGATATTTATTTTGGTAAATACGCGGATATTTTGTAAAATAATGAGGTGTGAACATCCTCTTCTCGATGACGCAATAGTTGAATTCTAGTTCATGTATTTTCCTTTAAAAGGATTTTCCTGCGCTTGTTCCTTCATTTGATGCTACGAACATAATTGAGAATTTATGCTATTATAAACCTTAAGAAGTTGATAGGATGGGTGCACTTCATATGTAATATGCTCAACAAATATAATATTTCTACAGATTGAATACTCATTCTTTGATGACGCTTTCGAGCTTAACGAGTTTTTCACGAGTATTTTTTAAAAAACTATTGCCATACATGATAAGACGGTGATTGCGATATAAACTATAATAACTGCAAATAAGAGTAAGTTGTAAAGTAAAAAATGTAATGCCATACCCCAGCAATATACGTACAAATTAGAAATGTTCCAATGAGGCTTAATGTTCCTCATATTGAATATTTGCCTGTTCCCAATAAGTCATGGTATTTTAACAGTTATTTTATATATTTCATGCTACAGTCATGTTTCGTCCAGCCATATTTTAAGCTTGTCTTTCGCTAAGTCAACAAAACAGTTGCGATGGCTTGCTTAAGAAATTATATGAAAAAGTTTCTTAAGTTGAAGAAATACTGCAAATTTCACAATCTACCCAGCCTATCCAGACAACCCAAGACTCTGATGACTGCGGGGAAAGTATTGTCTTGGGGAAAACCGCTCTTTTTTGCGGTTACATTGTTTCCCATAGCGGATTTTTAGGATAAAACGTAAAAGTTTTCACCTTCATTTTGGATGAATTACGAGAATTACGTAGAATGACCTTATCGACGCTGTTGAGAAGATTTTGTCTTTATAAAAATAACAACAATAAGTAAAAAGAAAATGGAAGGAAATGTTGAATTTTTAGCTCGCAAATATTTCTAATACTTCCATTGCTCGCCATAACTCCATCATAAACCTCCCATTTTTTCGTCAATTTATCTATTTTTTCGCGATGATATCTTAAATAGGACCTATACTATACCTATACTTTAAATTTTTTATACTCATGGGCGTAATTTGCAGTGTCAGTGGCAGCTAATCGAAGACCGAATGCCCCGATAAGAGGGAAAAGAGCCGACAAGACCTAAAGGAGTATTTGTTGATTTGCTATAATCGTCATGAAGACACCACGTAAATCATATTGGCCCGTGTATTCCTTACGGGAGAACGGCGCGCGCTGTTGCTGCATTTGCACAGAAAAAGAAAGTCGACAAGATCTTATTTGGAAGGCATTGAAGACAATCAATTCTTCATGGCATGGTGCAATTAAATCGAAGTTAAATATTTTCATAATCGAAGGAAAAATTAGAAATTGATATTTTCAAGAAAACTGGGTGCAGATTATTTTTTTTTTTTTTGAATCGATGAATTTGGGCTTATCATTCAAGAAAAATTGTTTTTTCTGGTATCAAAATCCTCCTCATTAACTACTTTTGAAGTGAATTCAAACTAAATATTTCGAAAATTTTGGATATTCCTACGCAAAATTATTTACAAATTCTGATGAAATTTATCATAGTTCAGCGCATCTCCAAGTCTTATTTCCTTTATATACGGTATACATAGCTCTGCATAAAACATTAACGTCTTTTCTGAAACACCATTTGCCTAATAACAGGAATCCTTAAAACAATTTCATATGATTCCCATCGATAGAATAAAGGAAACCAATTCGCTTACAGGTTTAAGCCCTGAGTCTGAGCGAATCGGCAGTTACTTTAACAAAATCGCCTGAATTGTGATATTTAATACGGAGATAATTCTTAGAAATTTTCCTAAAGATAGTAGGAACTTTCGAATGGAATATAAATATTTTACCTATCCTTTTCTCTACTATAGGCTCTTTAAGGAAATAATTATGGTTTTTATCTTGCTTTAAATCTCCGAATGTATTTTTTAATTCTTCCGTTCATTTGGGCATAGTCTCAGCCGCAACTTTTAAGGGGCTATAATAACATAATATTTAAAGCTTGAACATGATATATTATAATAAAATAAATGTTAATTAGGACGAAAAACAAAATTCCTTTAGGTCATAAAAATAAAAACAACTAATAGAGTTCTGAAGGAGTTGCAAATTACATCTAAATGTGCATCGCTTAAGATATGAAATTTTTCATAAACCATTCTAGATAAAGGAAAAACTATGATATACATGGATGAATTTGGATTTAATTCTCGGGCGGGATCGATTGGCTTCACCTTGGTGACCATTGAAAGGGAATAGAGATTGGAGTTTTCAATGAAAAGATCGATCTCCCGAATCGAATTAAATCGTTTGCTTCGAATCGATTCGGGCACGAGATCGTATTCGAAAGATCGATCGGATCGGTTGTGCTCTCTCTTATTGGCTGATTTGAATCAACAATGTCTATTGGCTGGAATGGCCACATGACGCTGGATTTTTAGCATCTACGTCTGTAAATTACTTAAGTTGTACCTTTTCATTTTCGAGAAAATAATTATAATCCTTATAATTTTGTTACAATCTTTATTTGAAAGTTAGAAGATGATGACCTACGCATTCTCTACAATGTACTGGATTTATTTAATTAACTTAGAATGCAATTTGGGAGATTGATTAGAGTGTTAGAATGGTTTTCGCCCCTAAGCATCAACATATGAAAGCTCTTCTTTGAAAATAAACTTGGAAGACTGTGCAATAAGCATTTCCTAGCATCTGCCTTAATTCCCCCTAGGCCACGCAGACCTCGTTTCTCCGAATCGATTCTCATAGATCGGTTGGATGCATCGAATCGGTCCCAAATGATCGATTCAAAATAATCGAGAATCGGGTTAAAAGAATCGATCTTGAAGTAGAACGGATCGAATTCGCCCATCTCTAGTAGGGAATGAAGTATTAGGATGTTCTCTTGTAAATTTTGACATAGTTCACGAATTTTCTTTAAAGATTACTACAGAAATCTAACGGACGATTTGCTAGACTTTCTTTAATTATGATCAATGGAATCTCCAGGAATCAGAATCTATAGAGGAAGGAATAATCTTGCAATTAAATGATTATTTTTGATTACTCTGCCTGGAAATCGCTTCTGTAAACGCTGACAATATCGCAAGTGAAATATTTGGTTTCCGAATGAGTGGATTTTATTTTCAAAAGAATGCATTTAATTATTAAAGGAATAAATTTTATATGCAAAACGGTGGATTGGACTTCAAAAAACCCGGTTAATCAGTTAGCTGTATTCTTGCTAAAGAAACACAAAGTATTTCTCAGAATAGAAATAAAAATTTCAATTTCGATTCCTTTGCAGTGTAATCGTTAAAAAGGCTATCGCTCAATAGTTCCAGCATTCAAAATATAACATTATTTTATGCACATCCGTTCGATTAATAACGTCTGAAAAGGACATCGCCCTTCTTCTTCCAGCCGAGTCATCTCATCCGATTTCATTCTGTGTTTCATTAGTTCTCTATTTAATGTTTGTTTCCGCCAAATATCTATTGGAACCCGTCCTTTATTCCTTAGAAGATCCTTAGAAATATTTAAATTATTAAGAAATAGTAAAACTGCTGTACTATACATTCGGAATAGAAATAGCTCACGATGACGTAGCAAATTATATTGAGAAGGTTTTTCCCTACATACCCAAACCTTTTTGTGATTTTCTTATAATTTTTCTCTTTTAAAATTAAAATACTAAAATGAAACGAGCATAAAAGTGGGATAGAAGGCAACTTGGGCAAATTAATTGAATTGATACTCTTTTCGATTAGTCAATGGAATCAACGAAAGATGTATCAAATGTTTGCCTTCATCTCCAAATGGTCCCTTTTCTTCCTTGTGGTTGTTTCCGAAGTAATGGATTGATAAAAGTGGAATCTTCATTCGTTGGTTCTTTTCTTCGTTCACTATGATCTCTTTAGCCTCCACTTCCCTTATAATGGTGGATATTGGAGTGGCATATTTCTCTCTTGATTTCTCATATAGCAGTTTTCTCTTTATCCATTTGTTTCTTCTCACGATTCTGGTTTAGGGAAGGCGCGTGCATGGCAGTGAATTAAAAATGAGCTTTATTTACTAAATTCGAAATACATGATTGTATAACACAGGTTAAGACCGTTCCAAACGCATTATGTTTGGGGAAAGAAGCGTCTGTTTCTTAACAATGTTTAGAACAATGATTGCTTGATAAAAAAATGTTCTTCGTAACCACTTTGACCCGTGCTATATTGTTGTGCATCTACATAAATACTCAGCGAGTTGCCCTTCGGCGTGTGGCAGGGGATGTAAGTAAGTGTTTCATTTCCTCGTGAGTGGTTCTTATTATTTTTTATGACAGTTACAGAGCTCCACTTTCCGTTTTGATCTCGTTTGATGAGTTAGATTGAAATATTCAACATTCCATGCACGTGATATATATATATTAAATTTGCCAAATTCAGTATGTATTTATAGCGTTATCGGTTGTATTAATTACTAATTTAAAATTTACTTATTATGGAACTGCCTACTTTTCCGTGTTTTCGCGGATTTTCATTGTGGGTCTTATCCCATTCTTCTCTTTTTTTCACTTGAGAAGAAGATTTTCTCCTACAAATCTAAACCTAAATATATATATATATATATATATATATATATATATATATATATATATATATATATACATACACACACACACACATACATACACGAGTAAAAGTTGCTTGCATACTGCAAGCTAATCGGTGAAAATTTAAAATAAGTATACAATTATTCTCCGATACATATGTACCAATTCATATTCCAGATTTCCTCTCTCCATGCTATCGCATTTCATATAAATCCACGGCGTATAAACATTCATTCATAAACATTTCTTCCTTTGTTACTATAGACCACCTTATCTGATACAACACCGGCCTGAAATAATTTTCAAAAAATAGCGCTAAAGACCGCCTGGTGTCGAACTCCGGACCCGTGAATGAATTGCATACTAATATTATATACGAGTAAAAGTTGCTTGCATACTGCAAGCTATCCGTTGAATACAGTATCATACCAAGTACTGCCTCAGTTCAAATTTAAAACTTCGCGCCAAAGACCGCCTGGCGACGAACTAAGAACCCGATCGTGAGAGAAGACAGCAAAATAATATTAGATAAGTGCCATCCTTACTTGTTCCAAAGTTTCGATTCAATATCTTATCGGGAAGGTCCCACGCCTCTGTCACCATTCCGGGTCTTATCTTTCCAGCTTATCGGGAGGCATTTAAAAAGATTTCCGCAATGCATTTCTTATGGAAGAATTTTGCATCCACCTGGCGTCGAACTCACTGTCATTTGGCTACATTTTTTCCATGAGAAGCATAAAAGACTACCTCAACTTCAACCTCCGATATTTTGGTTACTCTATCTTACCGATAAGTGCCTCAAAATAATTTTCAAAAATCCGCGCAATGCATTCTTATGGGAAAATTGCGATTTTTGGGAATTTCTGGCATCGAACCCATGATAGCTAGCGTCAAAGTCTGCATTATTCTGGCATCTAGAGTGTAGGGCCAGTACGTCGAAAAAATCTGACGTCGATGGCGCTTGTGGATCATGGTCAGAATTCGTATCCCCTATATCTATATCTATTATATATAGCTAACTCTCCGGATATACCTCATATATATTATTCAGCAAGATAATTGAAATTTCTTTTAAATAAAGCCGAAATTTCTTCCGAAAACGGCTTATTTAGGAAGATATTTGAAAAATCTTCCAAATTAAGTCTAAATTTGCTCCAAAACGGCTTATTCAGCAAAATATTTGAAGAATCTTCAAATTAAGCCGTAATTCGCTCTGAAAACTGCTTATTTAGCAAGATATTTGAAAAATTAAGCCGACATTTGCTCCGAAAACTGCTTATTTAGCAAGATATCAGAAAAATATCTGAAATTAAGGCGAAATTTACTCCGAAAATGGCTTATATATGCATATATGCATGAAAATCCCCTATATATATATATCTATATATCTATATATATAGGTATATCCGGAGAGTTAGCTATATATAATAGATAAACGCCATTCTGACGTGTTTCAAAGTTTCGATTCAATATCTTATCTTGAGGGTCCTAATATAACATTCCGTTAACCCCGCCAGGTGGGTTCGAAATGCTTCCGTGAGAAATGCATTGCTGAAATCTTTCACAAATTCATTAAATGCCTTTCCGATAAGCTGGATAGATAAAACCCAGAATGGTGGCGTTTTAAAGCATTCTTTCAAGAGGTTCACCGTTTCTCTAGTGGTCCTTGGTTCGATGCAAGAGCGTCATTTCGATTCTACCATGCATTTCAAACTGGGATATCGGAACCTTATTTTAGGACCTTCCCGATAAGATATTGAACTGAAACTTTGGAAGAGGTCAGAATGGCACTTATCTAACATTAGCATGCAATTAACTCTCACGTACGGAGTTCGACTACAGCCTGTCTTTTGGACGATTTTTTTAATACTGTATTGGGGCCTTTCTCTGTACGATAGAGCATTCAAAATCACAGCGTTTGTGTTTGGTTTTCTATAGAACCAGTAGAAGAAAGGTTACAAATGACCGTGAGTTCGATGCCAGATGGATGCAAAATTCTCCCGTAAGAAACGCATTGCGGCAATTTTTAAGAGTTTTTCTGGATAAGCTGCGAAGATGACACCCGGGAAGGGGAACTTATTGTAAATTTTCACCAATTAGCTTACAGTATGCAAGCAACTTTTACTCGTGTGTGTGTATATATATATATATATATATATATATATATATATATATATACACACATATGAGTGGTGGATTAGCAGTATAAAACCCCTCCCGAAAATTCGAAACGGGCTAAAATACCGCAATAAGAAAAAATCCTTATTTACCGGTCTTTTCAATGCACATAATTCATCCTATTAGTGATCAAAGCAATGCTCCAACTAGCTTTTTTAACTTTAGTTAGTAAAAATATTTCTCGTGAATAATTGAGATTGTATCATTGTAAGTATATTATGTGTGACTCCTTAGAGCTTGCTTTTAGTGGTTACTTTTCCATTCATCCCCATTGGTAATTTTCTAATTGCATCATTACAATACAATGTAATATAACAATAACTACGATAATTAATGCAATAATTTATACCCCATGAATTATTTTTCTTTTTTGTCTGCGACCGTAACTTTGGAATATTTCATATTCTTAATAAATTAAAATGAGTAATATTATATTAATTAGGTAATTAATTATTAATATTAAAGTGTAGGTGCTAAAAATTGTTGTGATAGTGCTTTGGTATCAAATCTCGGCTTCAAGGTCAGCAATTATTTAAAAAGGGCCTTCGGTTTTCTAATAAGAAAAAATTTAAAATCTACTTGCTTCATAATGGAGTGAAAAATGGCCAGAATTACAATCCTTCAAAAATACTTGAATGAAAAGCAGACCATTCTTAAATCGCAACCACTCTTACCCTCCTTTCAGTTAAGCAAAGATTCATTTTTAAAGAATTTGTAATGTGCTGATTCTCGCGGTTTTCACTCTGTTCTCGTCTTTTACTCTATATACAAAATATAAAGGTTAAACTTCTTTCAGCGGGGAAATGACAGAGTTATTTCCTTCGAGTGATCACAAAATACGCAATAGTAAAAATGTTGCATTTGTCGGACTTCCAGATGATGCGAATCAATGATTCAGGAAGATTGATGATTCCAATCAATAAATAATAATCAACGGAATACCAACTTTCTATGATTGCGGCGAAATTTCCTTTCGTCGGATTGGTAAATATCTGTCTACGCCCACGCGCCGGCGTCCTTTTGTATAAATGGAGGCGTCTCGACGACTGAGCTTCACTTCGACGCCGACCGACCAAAGGTAAGTCGCCACATTTATCATCGAATTAAAGGTTCGTCAAAAAAATTAAGAAGTCTTAGTGTGCCGATTTCAGTCCTTTATCTATTCTAAGTGTAATAATCGTTGCTTTAATTAATAAATAATTTCGTGTTGAGTGGCAATGACGAGTTATCTCGTCATACACTGGAGACCCATTTCATTTCATGTATAATAACCACATGATAATTTATAATAATTTGTAACATTGTTATAGCATTTCGAATCGTTTAAACAATTAACATTACAAAGTGTACTTTTAAATATAAGAAAGTGTTGAATCGAATTTTATTCCACGGAATACGCGAATGTATAAATTGTAATCATTATAATGTTTCTATATATATAATTATATACTTCCCAGTATCATTGTATATTTTAAATATCAAATCTATATTTCGTATATTTAGTATTCGCCGTGACTAATTTTTAATTGCCACATTAATTTGTGCGTATATTCTATTATAAAAACGGATATTTTATAATAATTAGTTTTTATCATAACAAAATATCGTTTAAATTATCATAAATGTGGAATGATTTAATTTCTGGTGATTGAAAACGTATGAGTGGGCGAGTAATTTCAAAGGAGTGTTACCTAAGAAATTAATTAAATAAGTTTTATTTTGATGTGAGTCGATAAATAAAGTAATCGCGAAGGGTCGAAAGAAGGAGTTGATTTAACGGTGATTTCGCTCTCATTTTATTACCATTCCAATTCCATCGGTGTTTCAATATTCTCAGCTTATTTCCGTATGCATTTAGAAGATCGTATCAATGTGGAAATCGTAATGTATGATTTACAGTAAAACCTGGTTAATATACTTTGCATGTGAAATCCGCGTAATAAGAGGGATACCGGAGTATTAAAAATACTTCTTTTACGTCAAAAAACGAAAGATTTTTTACATTTCAATTTTTAAAGAAGTGCTTTACACCTAAAAACGGAAGAAAATCATCTTTAGTTTGGTTTATTTGCGATATATATATATTGCCAGCAAGCTATTGTTTGGCTGCCTTCTCATTATATTAAGGATGGTCTTCTATTCGTACAAAGAACTTCTTCCTTAATTATTGAATTTTTTCACAATTTTTTTCCACAATTAGGGGAAAATAATGTATATATTTTCGGAGGATTGGCGCGTTTACACGCGCGAGATGAGAAGCGTTTTAAACGGGTTTTACAGAATTTGAGTATTTGTTGGATCTGTGTATTTGATATGATTCGGCAGATGAAGCGTGTAGTGGTGGCCCTGGTGGTTGTGCTGTTGGCCATGATGACCTCAGCACAAGTGAACTTCACTCCCAGTTGGGGCAAGAGAGGAGGACAAGAAGGATGCAAGGCCTCCATGGAATCCATTCTATATCTATACAAACTCATACAGGTCAGTCATATTCCTCAAATTACCAACTCTTTTCTCACAATTATGGCGTCTTTTCTTTCTCTCCAAGGACAAGTCGATTTACATTACAACAACACGGATAATATCACAAATTTCTACTTATACAATTACAGAACATTTTAAAACCTCATCCAAAAACAAAAACATTTCACTAATTACACTAATTTACATTTTAAACTGCTAAAATGTACACAAATACATAAATAATAAAACATAAACAACATGGAACCATTAACTAAACGAATTTCCCTAGCATGTACAGATACGGAATATGAGACTAAACACTATATTAACTTAAATGTTAAATAATTACAGCTTATAGAGGAAATTAAAATTTACTTAATATGTATCATCACGGAAATAAATTTAACTTATAATAAATATACACCTTTTATTGCATACAGCTGAATAATCAAATTTCCATTATGATAGAAACTGAAGTTATAAATATAAAAGTAATGCGCAAAAGGAACTCGATAAAAATAACTGAACCTTATCGTACATGTAAATCACCGGAACTCACATCGCAGAATCTTCTTTGTAAGTGTATCTAAATCGCTTATTTGCACTGAAATTTTCCAAAAGTTTACCTTTTCTCTCTCTGATAAAAATGTGCAAAGGAGAGCCCATGAAACGTAGGCCCTCCACATGCATTCTTATGAGAGTTGTCCTTTATCACAAATTACACAAAATTTTCGTATTCTTTGTCCTGACTCTTGCGATTTCAAATCCAAAGCAATATTTCTTGACAAAAATAAGAGTCTCTGTCCAATTTCCTTTCTTTTGGCACTTGTCTCGATTTCATAGGACGATTATTTCTGATTGAATTTTGCTAAAGAAAATAAGTCTGGGTTTATCAATATGTATGTACTTTACGTGAATTTCCTGCGATGGTATTTTCTAGACGTCCTGAATTGATTACCTTATAATTTGTGCAAAAATATCGATTTTTAATAGCCTGTGGAAGCTCTAATATATTGCTAAATTGCCAATTAAATTGGTATGATTTTAAAAATTGCTTCATCTTACGGAAGTCACCGACAACGGGTTAATAAATATACACACAAGGGTGATTATCTTATATAGTAAATTCCCCCGTAAAAAATGACGGTAATAAATATAATTTATAGGAAAACGTACTAATATTATCTCATACATCTGATCCTTCTGAACAATTAAATTAATAGCTCGTTACTAATTCTGTGGTTTTACGCTGTAAATGAAATAGGATAACATTTTTTCTTTTACATTTTAACTCTGCAAACCGCCACTTGCGCATGGCGTAAAACAGCGAAAAATGAAATGAAAATTTTGAAATGTTCTATTTTATCCTCCGTAAAGTTGATGTCCACACAAAATATGGATGTGAAGAGTATTTTGGTCGCTAAAACAATATTCTTTACATTGGTTCCTTCGGAATGTTTTCGACATAAATTATCCACGCAAGAACGAAAGCATTAATTATTTGAACTCACAACGTGCAACCAACAATCTACAAGGTAGGTTATATTATTTTTAAGTTTATGCTGCTGAATTTAGATTTCCAAAGAATACCAATTCATTCCTCACCATGAAATTTCGGCTCTCTTTCTCCATACATTTCATATGGGATCAGCCTTTATCTACATCTACATAAATACCCAACAAGCTGCCTTTCGGTGTAAGGAAGTGAAAGGTGTAAACACCGAACGATTGAGCTACTTTTTTAGTCTATTATTATCGCGTATTGCTCGCGGTAAGAATGAGTCCTCAAAATGACATGTTCTATTTCTCTTATTTTTTCCTCATTATCGGATCGGCCGAAGTAACAGGGGGTCGCATAATATCTATTACGTCCTCGGAAAACGTGCTTTCTCTAAATTTGTAAATAGTTGCAACCTAGCATCTAATTTCCTTCCTTTCGATGATTCCCAACCTGCATCTGAGAGCATCTTCGTGACGCTTACCTTTTTCTCGTAGCATTTTTTAACGAAATGTATCGCTTTGCGCTGAATTTTCTCAAGTTCGCTGGTACCCGTTTCAACAGCTGGGTCCCTTATACTTGCCGCGTATTCGAGATGAGGTCTGACCAAGGAGAAATAACATCGCTCTCTAACTTTCTCATCGCAGCTACCGACAATACGCTTTATAATGCCAAGCTTTTTACTTGCTTTACCATAGATTTTACAGATGTGAGTGCTCCAATTTAAGTTAAAGTTAATAAGTTTTGTCGAAACAGTTTTCGCAAGTAACATTATATAACCTCCATGAAAGAAGACCTCGACGTCGTACGCAACAACAACAGTTTAATAAACCGGGATAAACTTGCATCTTTTGGGAGTAGAGCTACAACATAAGAAAATTGCTCGAATATAAAGGTTTGTGTCACATTTTAAGACAGGTTACATTATCTTTTCATTCAAACGACTGCTTTCTTTTAATTAAATTGCATGCACCCCAGTGACCATTTGTATGAAATATTGGCAAGGGATAGCTAGTAATGTGATATAGTAATTACTGTATTGGAAGAACCTAGTGTGAGGTTCGCGGAAAAAATTGTATCGAGATGAATTTCTAAAGGAAAGGTTTGATTTTCTCTTTCAGAGTGAAGCCCAGAAGATAGTTGACTGTGAGAAATATTCCAATTGACATCTACAGTGGCTTTGGAAACGAGTCTGCGATGGACATGCCTCACTGGCATTGTCTAAACAAATTGAACATCATTCAAATTGAAAAAGGTGTATGTACATTCACATGATTAAAATACAATGAGAGCTTAAGTTGAGATGGTGTTTCAATGATTTTAAAAATACCTCTTCCATTTGCATGTTCTTGGCCCGTCCTCAATGGACATAATGGCTGCCTCATACAGCGATTAACTAGTGTAGAACAAACCACGTCAAACAGCGCTCGAACTAATATGAAGGAAATTTTACCCTTTTTCTAAAACTAATACAGTAAAATCCGTACCTTACTATACCGCGGATTCGTGGGTTCCTCGAGATTATGATTATTTCCTTAGTAGCAAATTTCATACCGCAGTGCATACCCACGCGTCATAGCCATCATATTCAATGCCTAACTGAATACGAAAGAAAGGCTGAATGCAACTTTTACATTTTGAAAGACATTAAGATTTAATGACAAAGAAACGCTATCAACTCCAAAAGAAGATATCGGAGTATTTTAGAAACTTCTGTTAAAGTAGGGGATGTATTTCGATCAGAAGACATAATTTTCTGCTGTATTCTGTAAATAAATTAGCAAGACAGCTAAACTCTTTTCCTTCCTGAGATATTCAGCAGTTTTTTTCCTACATCTATATAAGTAAATTAAAGTATTGGCATCCCCACATCACAGAAATAAACCAATTTAATTACAAACGTAAAATTTTCGCGGTGCAGATGAATCGAAAGTTATGAATTTCTTAATGATTATCATTTTTAACAGCTGCAGTGAGGCGACTGTCTGGGAAAATATGTTAAATTAACGTCGAATGTATAGCTTAAAATGAATTTCCGCAATCAAAATGCATACTGCTTGTTTGCACTCTCCTGTGTTAGATTACAGCTGTATAACAACCTGTGGACAATAGGAATAATTTGTCTTTTACATAGCTACGTCATATTTATGTGTATTTATTGATCTTATCAATATCATTAAATGAATATTATTTCACAAATAAAGGTAATATCAGTTTAAATATGTTATTCCACGAAGTGAAAACCTGATTGAGATTTATAATCAATATTATCATTAATAGTTATTAATCTTCGAAAAGATTATCGTGTATCTTAAACAAGAATTGCGTCGAAAACGGATACTTGATTCCTTTTATTCCGAGACTTACGAGCGAAATATAATTTGGATCTCTTCACCAATAAAATGTCAATTTGAACTCTTGTAAACTTAACCCTAACTTGTCCCAATCCACAAACAAACAACTATTCTTCGTAATAACTGTCTCGCATTTCTGGAATTAACCGCAAGATCATGCTAAAACCCTACCTCCGCACTATCTTTTATAGATACGTAATTCTATTAATTGGATTTCAATTTATATTAATAATTTGTATCTGCATATTCATAACTTCTTTGTTTATTTATACACTAGTAAATTTCCCCGTCAAAAATGACGAGATTAAATTTAACTTATGAAATATGCATACATATCTGGTCCTTGATTGTCAAAAAATAAAAATAATCCCTCTAATAATTCTCCCTCAAATTTTAAATGATCATCCTGATATTTCGTTTACTCTGAGAATCCTTCAACTAACTTGCAAAATTTGCAGACAAATGATTTTCCCATTTCCAGGATCGAATTTTGGGCTGTGTATTATATTTGATGTTATTTATGAGTGAATACAGTATTTACATTATATACCTATATATTTACTTAAAGCTTATATCATAATAATCATCAATTTATATATGTATGTATTTTTATCAGATGTCAGCAACTCCCATAAGAAAGAAATAGAAGAAATTTTAGGACAGAAACATGAAATATAGGAATCCATTAGAGGGATAGTAACCTAGCACCAAAAGGATCCTTTTACGTAATTATTATAGATAATTACTTTGACAAAAAGTTGCAAATAAAAAAATCTCTTAGTTTTTTATATAAACCTGTCAAATAAAGCCAACCTGCCAATGCCAAAGGCATACAAGATTATGGAAGAATCAAGGTAAAAAAAAGTCACAGTTGTGATACCTATGTTATAAAGCTGAAAATGAGACCATAGATATGAGTGTAGCAGTTGAAAAGATTTATTATGGATGACTCAATGAACATCCATGCATTCCCTTATTTTATTATGATATAACAGAAAACATATTTAGTTCTTGTATATACCATACATATTTGGGTTATAGTAAAAGAATTTTATTGGTTACTTTGTAAATGTTTTTCGGTATTACTCAAATTACAAAAATTTTCTCTGGTTGTATATTATCCCAAATAGATTTCAAAAAGCTGATTTTATATCAATAATTATACCTTCAAAGATAAGTTATTTATTTCTGATGATCTGAGACAGAGACCCCTTTTTTGTATCTTGAGGTCTTGTCAGAAAACGCTTTTCAGATGAAGAGAGATTGATTCAGGAAAGAAGGACAGCAGAATTAAAAGCTACTGCTACCCAAAAAAGAGGGCAGCACATGAGTATATTAGATCAATTTTAACCAATTTTAATACAATATTCACCAAGGAATAGAGCTTCACATATGTTTAAAAATATTTCATTAATCTGTGAAGTACTTAATCTCTTTGCTCAAGTAGCCTATGATGATGTTTTGTTGATACATAATTATGCAATCATAGAGCCAAATGCCAAACCTCACCTTCACCTGTTTAAACTGACGACCAAGTGATCGGCGGGAGAAGAAATCAACCAAGTGTGAATGGCCTCATCAGAGGGTGGACAAGCAGGTAGAGGGAAGGACACCCTGGTGTCCTTGAGAGGCCAATAAGATCATCAGGATGGGGTAGGAAATGGGAAACCAACCCATTAATGACTCACACTGAGTTTCCTTGAACATTATAAATAATGGATTCTTCCCAAAGTAAATATTTTGGAGGTAAAACAATTTCCTGATCGGATCCCTGGGGAAACATTTTGCAAAGAACCATATGAGAATTGGAACATGGAATGTAAGAACACTACATAGCATAGACAAACTGGAAAATCTGGAGAGAGAAATGAAAATAAATAAAATGGATATAGTTGGAGTAAGTGAGAAGAGAAGAGGAGGAAATGGAGAAATGATGGGAGAAAACTGTTTTATTCTGCAGATAAGAATGGAACAAACAGAGTTGGTATAATGGTAGCAGAAAAAGTAAAGTGATCAGTTCAAAGGGTACAGTACATAGGAGACAGTCTTATAAATATGAGCTTAGAAAGTATGCCAGAAGACTTGCTAGTCGTACAAGTATATATGCCAACAACAAGTTATTCAGACAGTGAGATAAAAGAAATGTATGAGAGGATAGAAAAATAAATGGAGGAAGGGAAAAACTGCTATAAGAAAGTAATGGGGGATTGGAATGCGATTATAGGAGAGGGGAGAGAGGAAAATATAGTTGGAGAGTATGAAATAAGTAATAGAAATGAAAGGAGTGACAG
The DNA here is from genome assembly GCA_036926295.1 of Pachydiplax longipennis. Lineage (NCBI taxonomy): Eukaryota > Metazoa > Arthropoda > Insecta > Odonata > Libellulidae > Pachydiplax > Pachydiplax longipennis. The sequence goes on along the minus strand of JAVFKF010000040.1, from coordinate 1,643,038 downwards.
TTCTGTAATGAAAGTAAGATGATGGTGGTAAACACATGGTTCAAAAATCAAATCAGGCGACTATATACTTGGAAGGGGGCAGGTGAATGGTACAGATGCCAAATTGATTATATTATGATAGAACAGAGATTCAGAAATGGGATAATGAATGCATGTGGACTACTGGGACTTGACATAAACAGCCATCAAAGTTTGCTGATGGCAAAACTGAACATTGGGATGAAAAAAGTGAGGATGTCAAAGAAGAGAAACATATGGAACTTAGGTAAGACTGAAGAAATAGGAAAAGAAGAATTCAGTAAGAGAATTGGTAATTATTTGGAAAAGAATGAAAAGGAAATGCCAAAGAAAACTGGATAAGAATGAAAGAAAATATAAGAAAAAAGGCAAAAGAATTGAATGGTTATGTTAAAGGTGTGAGGAAAAAGAAACCATGGGTGACAAATGCAACAATAAACAAAAATAAAAAAATGAAATAGAGAAGGCAAGCTAAAAAGAGTGCGGATGTGGAAAGGAAATACGGTAAAATAAATAATGAACTGAGAATGCAAAAATGTGAGAAAGGAATGGCTTGATGAAGAGTGCAATGAGATAGAAGAACTAGAGAAGAGAGGAGGAAGCAATAGCAAATGCATCTAGAGCAGGGAAGGGAAAGAACTGTTTGGAGAAAAAGCTCTTGAGTTGAAAGAGTACGATATATAGAAGAACTGTAAGATTAGAAGGAGAAAACAGAAGGAACAGACATAGAAGATGAGGTAAAAGTGAACGAATGTTCAATGAATACAGAATATTGGAAAGTGAAGTAAGACAGGCTTTAAAGAAAATGAAGAGAGGGAAAGCACCAGGAGTCAATGACTTAACAGCAGGGTTGATGAAGAGTCTTAATGATAAAGGCATAGAAAATATAGTCGGTCTATGAAACAAAATATATGAAACAGGAGAGTAGTCTTTCTGAAGACTGTCCTGGTTACCCAAGAAGAAGGGTACAACTAAATGGACAATAAGTCTAATATCACATGATACCAAAATAGTACTAAGGATAATGAATAGAAGGATAGTAAATTAGATGGAAGAAGGAGAGGAACAATTAGGATTCAGAAAAGGAACCAGAGATGCAACAGGACTGTTGAGAATAATTGGAGAAAGATATTTGAGAGAGAAAGAGGGCTATGTCTGTTTTGTGGACCTTGAGAAAGCATTTGAGTGGATGAATTGGAAGAAAGTTATGGAAATAATGAAAAGGAAGGGAACAGTATGGAGAGATACAAGATTAAGAGAAAGGGTATACAGAAAACAAGGAGTGGGGGTGAGATTTGGCAGAGGTTTAAGTGAATGTTGTGAAGTGGATAGAGGAGTCAGACAGGAATGCTGCCTCTCGCCAACATCGTTTATCATATGTTTAGAAGAAATGATTGAGGAAACTTTCGAAGAGGAGGAAAATGCATGGGCAGAAGGATAAAATGCATTAAGTTGATGGACAAATTGGTGGTGATAGTTGAGGATCCATTGAAAAGGACAGAGTTAACCAAGGATATGAAAGATATGGAATAAAAATAAATAGAGGAAAAGCCAAGACCACAAAAATAGGATCAGAGGAAAGTATAGAAATAGTTTTGGATATAGAGCTGGTGGAGAGAAACAAGTATCGGTAGCGTAGTGGAAATTGAACGGAAATTCAGAAAAGAAATAAAAGAAAGAGTAGGAATGGCAAAGACGGTATTTAAAAGGATGAAAAGGTTATTAACAAGCAAGTTGGATATGAAATTGAGGAAGAGGTTGATGAAATGCTATATTTGGACCGGTTTTTTATATGGGTCTGAAATGTGGACAATTAGGAAAATGGACAAAAAAAGTCTTTTGAAATACGGACGAGGTATGTGGGAGGAAACAGAATATTGATGGAAATTGTTAAAAAGCATAAGAGTATTTGGATTGGACACTTTTGAAGGCATATTGAAGATGGCAGTAGAGGGAAATATAAAGAGAGGAAGAAGGAGAATGAAGCTTTTGGATGAGGTGAAAGAAAGAGAGGGATATGCCAAATTAAAATGTAAAGCATTGGGAAGAGAATTATTTGAATAAAATAAAGCCAAGGACCTGCCACTCGGCAGAAAACCTGATGATGATACATATAGAACAAATATCAATTCTAATAAGAAAGTTTCAATATTATAGATAGAGGAAGAATTGGTTGGATAAGGATAGAAATGCACAGCTAAAGAATTACTATTAGAACACATGATGATTTTTTTACTTACTGTTTAACACAATCATAAATATTAATGAATTGCTTATGTCACCTTCAAATGCGATAAAGATTCCTGATTCCAACTAAAGCAGAATGTGTAAAAATTACAAAAAATTCTGGTCTATGGAATCAGGCAAATGATTGGCTAAAGTGGGTTGGAGTGCCTCTGGGAATGGAAAAAATCCAAGTTTTAAGCAGAAGGTGGGTGTCTTAAGTAATACTTTAACCATGCATTTGTAATGGAACTGGGATCAAGAGAAAAATCACACATTAAGCTGGATATCTTGATGATGTGTGGTGCCTTATAACCTATCAAATGAATTGCAAATTTTATAAAAATAATACTGTAAACAATCTGAAGATCTTTTCTCAGAATGAACTTTATGTTTGATTTTCTCAAAAACGTAGATTTTGAAATTTTTAAAAACATACCACATTTAGGTAGTATCAGCATGTATTACTAGTAGGTAGTAATGGCTTAATTATCCAATTATTCAATAATGACACAAATTATAGAATGGTAATCATGGTTAAATCCACAATGCAAATTTGATAAACCAACAATTGAAAGGCAATAATTCAATTGGCTCATTTTATAACTTTTAAAATTGAGATAAATACATTATAAAATTACCAATGCAGCACAATCAGCCAACAAGAACACAAACCACATTATGCAACAGCAATTTCCACTGCAAATTCAATTCCTAAACTGAGAATTTAAGACTGAACTATTTGATTCAGAAAACAAAGTTTTATTAGAGCTTTGAGTCAAATTTTCAGATAAATTGCTTTTATAGTCACATATACAGCACTCCTTTTTTAATGTAAAGTATTTATAACTCAGTTTGCCAAATCAAAGAAAAAACATTCACATAATAGCCTCTCTCAAAATAGACCCCATGGTGCATTGAGGAGTATTTCAAAACTCTTATTTAGCTGAGTTCTTTTCTTTCTACTTTTGGAATGCCTAAAATATTTACGAGATTCCTCAACATTTTTAATGCTCCTAAAAATCTTTTGAGATGCAAATTTTTGAGAATCCAAGAGAATATGAGACAACGAAAAATTTTATTCACACCAAATATTTTTGGGGATGAATTTTTTCCTTGGAGTTATGTAAGCGTATGAAATTCACAACTAATGCTATCTATCTGAAGTTGCCTCTCCTTATCCCCAAGGATTATAATGTAAACAATTTCTTTTTAGCATTATAAATTTGTCAATCTTAATTGAAGCTTATTTATAGGACCTTTATCTAATCCAGTATTTACTTTGATCATCTATTTAATTTCCCCTTCTCTATATTTATATTAAAGACTGCAAACTTGAGGCATTCCTCAACATTTTGTATAGTTAAGTATTTATTTTATGACTATTCTCTATTTTAGATAGGATATATCAACTTTTTCTGCATTTTAAAGAGTTGTTAAACTTCAAAGAAGTTGGTCATATTGTCCCCACATGACTAATTATGGAGCTCTTTTTGATGCAACAAAGTAAGGGTTAACCTTCACTTGCTTATTATTAGAATGAAAAATATTTTTAGCAAGTTATTTAACTGGTTCTGTCCTTAATTTTTTTGCCCTTTTAGCCTAGTATTTCATATTACTTGGCAAAAATCCATCAATGCAACTTTTCAATGAAATAACCTAAAACCATTAGATTAATCAGAGCATAATTACCAGTTAAACACATTTGAGTTATATACATAACAATAATTTCCAAATTCAATGATACATATTCAGCAGAAACATGATGATTGATAAAATTTTATTCCAATTGTAACAAGAATACGCAAATCACAATGATTTATATGATGATGATTAAAAAATTGCAAAAAGATCTATTAAATATAAAAAACCAATTAAATGAATTATATTCCAATGTACTGAACTCCATACCTCCATGTAATTTTTACCATCCTCTTTATTAACTTTATAAAGTCTGACATTTAAAAAGTAACTTTTACACTACACCGTAAAAAGAGTGAAGGATCTCTCTCATTACAAAAATATCACTCCAAAACTGAAATTATTATCATCAGTCTGTTTTAAAATAATGATTATTAATTTCCTACCAACATCTCAGCATATATTTTTACTCAATTACGTATGTAACATAGAGAACAATAACAGTTGACTAGATATCTCAACATGTGATAAAGCTTTGAAACTACAAACTTCATTTCAATTCAAAAGTTTTATATATATATATATATATATATACATATACTTTTTTTGTGTGTATATATACGCAAACACATAACATGGCATACATTTGGAGGGAGTTATTAATGTCATTGATTGCCTCTCCTTAATGTCTGTATTGTTTAAAAATATAAAAGGATATCATCAACCAAACTCAAAAACATTAAATGTATAGAACAATATCAAGTTTTTTTACTCATTGGAGCCAAAAAAATTAGAATTATTTGAGCCAAAAATAATTCTAACCACATCTGCAATACAACCTTTTCTTACTTAACCATTACCTACCATCCTTAGCAAATGCTTCATTTATTCCAGCAAATTACGTATTTTATCAACTCGTTAAAATTATAAGAAATAAATATGTTTCCTGAATTACAATTGATAATAAGAATACATATGAGCAGAAATCAAAACTAATATAATGAATTATACAAACCACTTAGAAGGCACATTATTATTGTTATGATTATGATCATGTCCTTCTATCTATTATTCTTTCTCTGGAATTTCAGCAGCATTAAAACAAATATTTACAAATCTGGGAACATGTATATTAATTTTTGAAACCTTTTGAACCAGTTGACTTGTTGTAACAACATAAAATTTTTGAAAGACCCAGCATTATTTATAAACAGGTATGAGTGGAGGATGAAACAGCAAACAGACCATAACCTTCCAATTATGCTACTTTAGCATTTCTGACTCTTAACTGAAAAATTCACATCCCCTATTACAGACTGGGGCTGTTGTAAATTTACAAGAGTTATTTGCATTCATTAACATAGAATATTATTTGCTAATTGTACTAGGAAACAAAAATCATAAGTTTTGCTAATAACATACAACTTTGAAACAAAACTCAACTGTTAATATTAAGACCACTATTAAATTACTACTAACATAAAAAAATCTAACAAAATTCAAATCTCTTCTAAAGCAGTAAAAAATGTTAATATCAACAGAATTTAGTTTTAAATATATACAATCAGTGTAATGTAACATTTTCATTTCCTATGTAGTATTGAAAATAAATGCAACAAATGATTCTTTAGCAAAATGAAAACATATAATGCAGCCCCAAGTCAGGTAAGAGGAAGATCCCTAAAATAGGAGCCCTACTGAGAAGGGCCCAAAAGGGCAAATTACTGTCTCTGACTCAAGAGTGCTTCAGAACCTATTTTCCTATTAGAACTCAAACAAAATGGTATGCACAAGAAACTGTTTCAATATACCATTTCAATAATAAGAGAAGGTAGACCATGAGTGGTAGAAGGGCCTGAGGACATGGCAGAAGGCATGTTCTTTTAGTTTGACTGCTTATGAAAATAAAGATTTTCAAGCATAGCTTTTTTAGCCCATTATCTGCATCTATAGATCAGTTCTTAAAAAAAATTGCACTGTAAATGACTCTAATGTTTATCATTGTCCCAGTAGAACTGGTTATACAAACTGACTTACCATTCAACAAGTACCTCAAATACTGAAACTTTTCAATATATTTTTGCAAAATAATTCTGCCCCTTCAAAACGTTTACTCACAATTGTAAGCCCAATGATGAATCGTCATCACCATAAATTTAGCAATGACAAACATCTTAGTAAATTATTCACTCTTTCTTGCTTCATTGTGGAATATTTTATGGCCAGAAGTGGGTTCTAATATCTAAAACTGACATCTACCAAGATATTCATTCCCAAAAGTATGCATGAACAATTAGCATAAAGGCATACTAAGAGAAAAGAACATGAACTTTACATGAGTTAACTAAACATCACAATGAAAAACAGTTATCATTATGAAATTTCACAATTTACCAGATATATGAGAAAAGCAATGATCAAAATTTTTGACCTCAAGAGAGACCTGGGATCAAACTGAATCAATTTGGAATGAAACTCATTCAAACAACTTTGCAATGGCTTCTGCAGCCTTAGCTCGCACTCCAGCATCTGGATCAGAAAGCAATAGCTGAGACAATTTGGCTGAGAGAGATTCAATGGGAATGAGGTCATTCACAGACAGCTTCTCTTCTCTCTTTTTCACTTCCATACAGCCAAAAAATTGCCCTAAAATCAAGAGAAAATTACAAGAGATGCAGAGGAAGTAAGACCCATTTTATTTAAAATTACCTAAGTAGAACAATATTTAAAAATTTCACAACATATTTCTATGTGGTAAGGTTGTATAAAATATGTTAACTACTGTACTACGTCATTAGTGTTTCAGAGGTTCAAAAGATACTTCGATTGTCAAATATCCTGATGAGCCTCAGGTCAATTTTTCAAGTGGAGAAAAGCAGACACAGATCAATGGTCTTCTGGCAATCACTCAATGCACATTTTGGTGGCTTTGTCACCATAAAGGCATAAAAGGATTGCTCAGCTGCTTCTTATGCAACATCTGCCAAAAACACTTGCTTTAAGATGCTTTGACCATCTTTTGACCAAAATTAAGGAACTATTTTCTCTTGGAGAGCAAATGAGTAGCTTATCCATGACATTGAGAAAAATCTGCTGAAAATGGATGCACTGAATGAAGCTTTCAGAATGAGAGGCCAAATGCAGTTTATATGTGGACTATTACAGTAAAGGAATGTAAACTTGAATCTTCTTTCCACAAAACCATGTAAGAATCATGAGAATGTAATAATTACTCTTTATCAAACACTTGCACACATTATCAGATTATCTTTATGTCCAACAATTAATTGCTGGTTATTCAAATTTTAGAAAGATTAAAAATGTAATTTAAGCACTTATGAGATTGTCATAATAAATGAAAATGGCAGTTGTTTCAGTGAACTAAAGCATTGTAAAAGAGGCAGTCTCTGATAACCTAGTGCCAACCTGAGAAATCAAATACAGATGATTACAAAAATATTCAATTTCAAAATCATAGAATTGCCCTGCAACTACTGGTAGAAAGAAAGCAACTAGTGCAACATGTCCTTATTATTAATTAATAATGTCATTTACACTAAATAAAATGATTGTGTGAAACTAAAGGTTAGATTGGGATGATTAAAGTAATTGTTAACCCAAGACATTTAAATTAAAGATCACAAAGATACAACTTCACCTTCACAAAGATACAACTTTGAGCAAAGATTCTCAAGAGACCTCACAAAGATGGCCTCTGACTGACTCAGCAGTTGAAAAGATAAAAATATTGATCAACCTACTCTGAACAATTACAATCTAACATCTACTTTTTTCTACTAGCTAAATGGTTAGATTATTTGCATGCACTTTGCACCACATAATTTTATGAATTACATCAAAATTGTACTCATGAGTAAATTGATAGTTAACTAAAGAGAGATTAACAGATTAAGATTACAATATTTACTAAGCCAAAGATCCAGTAAAGGATATAGGTTTCATCAGATAAAATAAAACATTAACAACAAGTGAGATCCTCATTGACATTATTAAACGTTTTCTCCGTTAGGAAAGATCTAAATTTGCTCTTAAAAGAGGCTATTGACATATAGTCTTTAAGGCAACAAGGAATTTTGTTGTATAATATAATGCTCATGTGCCTGGGAACAAGATAGTTGAAGCTAGTTCATACAAAAGGAACGTGCAAAGAATTGATGTTTCGAGTCCTATGATGATGCACATCAGCATTTGTCAAATAGTTCAAATTGCATCTGGTATATGCCAAGGGTAAAAATAAAAATGCATGGGAGAGGCAACATTTTGAATTTCTTGAAAAGAGGAGGGCTAGGTGCATCAAACCGTTCATTAGCCATCAGCCTCAAAATTTATTTAACATATATACTCTTGAGGTTATTTATGTATACAACTAGCTGAAAAGTCCATTGATTCTCAACGGGGAAATAAAAATTTCTATTTACAGTTCTCCAATAAAAAAATCGAATGGTGTAGTCCATGGTGCATAAGATTGAGGGGTTTCAAATTTCATGATTTATCCCTTTCACCCATCCATCTATTACCTCTTGGCAACAGATTCCTCTTTATTCTTCACAAGACCCAACATTTTCCACCTTCGTATAATTTCCGGCTTGAATATTGAGGACTAAAACTCATTTATAAAATAATATTAATCCTTAAGTCAAAGAAAAGGAATTAAGATTCTGATTCAGACAAATGACTCTGGGATGCCCTGGCTCTGGCAGTGTTTTTAAATAGCAGGAAGTGAATCCTGAAATATCATGTTTAGATTATGTTAAATTCATGAGAATTTAAAAAAGCCATGAAGGTTCAATCTGTAGGAACCCATTTTTAAAACATCATTCGTTGCAGTTAAAATATTATATCATATTTTAAAATGCATGAGGGTTACTAACCAAATTTACACAAATAAATACAGTAAAATATTTATTCTACCATTATGCTAAGAAAATCACAATCATGCAGGTCATATCAATAACTCAATGTTCATTATTTAGCACTTTTATGAGTAGTATTGTTAAAAGTGATTTGACAGCAGAGGCCATTTCTCACGTGGTCTCCCACCGGGAATCAAGCCCATGACCGCTTTCATACTGCTTTCAGCACGTAAAACATGCTGCTCAAGTGACTATCCGGAAGCCTCTCTAATATTTTAGCATTAAAGGCCCACTAGTGCTCTGCAATAACTGGCCTTATCATTACAATATATATCCAAGTTGGTAAAATGTCTTCCACAATAATTTCGGTTCATCATCAAGCTTTTCTCATACAAACCCATCTGTTTCTTGATTTTAGTTATTTTAAACCATTTGAACCACACCTATTTCCTTAGCCTACAACAGAAATAGTAATGTCATAATTCTCTGGTAAAAGTTGCAGTTTATAATTCTTCACAGAATTGTAGTGGAAATAAGAAGGAAGGTCCCTGTCATCAGTAGGCCAGATAATACCTTGACAAAACATGGTATACACAAGTGGTTTACCTCAATAAGACCGTTTGGGCGATTTCACAAATGTATCTTGGAATACATATTCCTTTTAGAATATATAGGATATTCTTTTTAGAATACATATGTTTCACATTTTCTTCTTATCTCAGTTTTGTAGATGAATCCCCTTGAAAATTTTAACCCCCTTCCAACATTCTCCTCTTTTCCCGATGCTTATTTCGTTTTTTTCATTTAAATTATTAAGGATTTGCCATTAGATATGGTTGACTTTATCCATCATAATGTATCACTTCGTATGCATAATCATAACACATCTCTGGAACTTTATTTCGAGCTCTTATTTCAGTCGAAATGCCGCTTTGCCTAAAAATAAAATTTTCATTTTGGGCCTTACATTGCTTACGAATTATCTTAGCTTTTAACAACAATTTGCATATAATTTCAATTAATTTATTCAGCACAAAAATCCTATTTTTTCATTTCTTTTTATACTATACTTATTTTTATAAACTGTATTTGTAACTTGAATTGTATTTGTACTGTATTTGTAAAACTTGAAGTTGTACCCCTAATAGATTCGGTTCAATTTTTGTCATGATAATCCTGTTTCATCAACCTTTTTACCCATTGTAGTGTATGTCGGGTTACTTACTTTAGAAAAGATACCAAGAAACTAATTTTGGAAAATAAATCATTTAAGACTTACTAGTAGCTTATTTAATTAAAAGGTGTGGGTAACTTTAGTATCACGATGTTGATTAGATTCAGTCTTCCACTCATTTCAGTCACTTATATTTCACTTCATCAAAGTTATCCATTCAAAAAAGGATGATATAGAAAATTGATTAGGGATGGAAGTTTTAGTGGAAGAGAAAGAGCAAAAGCACTTGAAATGGGAAAGGGTTAGAATATCCTTTAGGATATCAGTATCCCTCAGTAAAAGAGCAAAATCATCCACTTCATGATTGAAACACTGATCATCACCAGGATAGGGTAAAAGAGGAAAAGGATTCTGGGGAGTGGGAGATTCAAGAATTCTCCAATAGCTGAATGCCGGGGACTGTCAGGCACAATTCATCAGAAAAGGATTAAAGCCAGGTGCGGTGGCCAGTTCTTAGAAACACCCAATGTGCATTAAATAGATTATGCCTCCATCATCAAGGGAGGTTAAATGCATAATGAAAAGAAAGTGTGGAGATTGAGGTATATGTAACAGTTTGTCATGTGAGAGGGGTTTTGGGGTGGGTTTTTTTGGTGTGATGCATGGGAAGAAGGCGGAGAACACGTATTCCAGAATTAACTCCTTTTAAGCAGCAGTGTCTAGAAGAGAGTATAATGAAGAAAATGGAATGGGCCCATTTTGAAGCATACACTTTCTGTCTTCTTGCTAAAATTTCTGGTATAAATTGTTAACATATCTGACCACAGACAGGAGACAGCAAGCCGGGCAGTAGCCCTGCGCAACAATGCCAAGGGGGTGGGGGCAAGATGTGGAAAGTAAGTTGAACTATTAGTGGAAAGTGAGAATCTTTGTATTAACAAACCCATTGAAAAACACATTCAAGCACTTGTAAAGATTGTAGCTGTACAAATGAGTCTTCAGATAACATACATACATTTATATACTAGCTGAGGCTCCCGTTGATTCTCAAGGGGTATATATAAATAAGCAGTAGATAATATATTAGGTAATAACTTGTGCAGAGGAGAATCTAATATCTCTCACTTAGCTTGGATCAATATAAATGTTATCCTAAACGAAAACGTTTAATCTCTTCAAACTTTTATAATTTGGATCCAAATCTAGAATCCATGATAAGAAAAGGAATCGTCTTAGATTTTCTTTCTTTAAGAGTTTCCTCAACCGTGTAAGAAGATTCTTCCTTGGGATGTTTTCTGGGTGCACGTCATCTCGTGCAATAGTCACTTGAACCCATTTCCTTGTTTCTTTTAAATTTACTTATTAAGATAATATTGCTTAGCTTCACATTGAATCCTACAAGGGAGAAAATTTTGATGGAGACAATACTACTTGTGGTTTGCTCAGGGGTAGTATTCTTTAACTTGTCGGAATCATTCCTATCGGAATCACTTTTCAACTTTCCGACTCAAGATCAATCCGTACTCACTTTCCGACTTTGCGTCTCTTTCCGATTCCGTAGGCTAGTCGGATCGGAAACTTACAATTTTCAACGGGAGGCACGGCCTAACCCATATTAGGAGGAAATTCCCGAATATTTCCGAAGATGACGGTCACGTGCTTCATCCCAACCAACGGAAGGCAAAAAAAATCAACACATGAAGAATGAAGTAACATACCCGGCAGCAGAAGGAAATCATAGAGACATGACTTAAGTAGCCATAAAAGGCTCATGGTAGAATTTTGTCGTTTCCTTAATGAAGTTGCGGTGACGAAGGCATTATGGAGTAAAATTACTGCAATTGAATTCGTTTATGCTTTTTTATGTTAATTATGTTGTACGTAAATATTGCGAACGAAAGGATGGCATTACCTCTGCAACTTATGGAGTGGAAATATATTCCGCGTTATAAACATTACAATTTAATTTCGACTTATACTTTCTGTAACATTACTCGCCAAACAACTCTATTTTAGGTGATGGCTGATATGATATTTAATGATTGGTATATATCTTTAACATTGAATTCAAATCGGGAAAAATAATTGCTAAAATTCCTGTTGAAGTGTTATAATATCTACATAACGATACAGTCGTATAATATCTACATAAAAAGTGTAACCATCTGATTATACTTTTTATTAATAGATACTGAAGAACCTGACTTATTACTGAATGAAGATTCATTTCTTCAAATTCAAAACAAGGAAATGACAAATATTCCATTCATCGTAGCAGGACTAATCATTCTCTAACCGGAGGATAAAAAAATTTATGAGGGATAGCCTTTACGTGGGTCTCATCTTTACGCATTTTCAACAAATTAAAACTAATTACTTCTAGATGAGATGTTGAAGCACGAACTTAGACAGCTTCCTAACTATGCATGGACAGGCATGTTGTGAGAGTTTAGTAATGTACTGCTGCCAAGATATATTTACGTGTGCACATTTGTATCGGGTGTAAAAGAAAAATCCTCCCACGTCTGTATGTTGAACGGCGTAAAGGACTCGCACATAATTCATACCATACAAAGTTTTTCCTGGATTAATGGCACTCTTCAAGTATAATATATAACGTCTACACTTGCGAACGGTGTTCACGCAACAGAAGCAACAAACTAAACGAAGCTAGTCAAGACCTAGGTCAGCCAAGGATCTTCATATTTTTGGTAAACTCATGCACTCAAAATATGTAATGGGTTACAAGCGTCCCCTTCATTTTACCCATATGAATTATGGACGGTTATTTTAATTTATTATTAAAAGATAGCTTTATTTTACTTAACATACCTTGAAAGATGCGCGCTGCAATGAGCTATTTATCTTAGAGCGCATGCGCACGGAATCCGTCCCTAGCTTTCCGACACCTTTTCGGTGTCGAGAAGATTCCGACTGTTTCCGACGTCTGAGGTTAGTCCACTTTCCGACTTTGAGTTTATAGAATCGCATGGGGATTACGTCAAGTCGGAATCTTTTACTTTCCGACAACATGGCCGACATTCCTATCGGAATCGAGTTATAGAATAACGAAAACTCTCACGAAAACAAAAGATCGCCCGTGTAAAAAATGGTTCCGTGACAACTGAGTACGCGACAATTTTTGACGCTGAGAGGTACCTTTTCTTACCGATTACTGATTAAACTGCAAAGTTAACTGAAATATTTAACTTCTTAAGTAAAATATTCCACTCTTCTAGTAATTTACTTCCGCATTTATACAATCTTAAAGTAATTTAATTTCTGACACTTAATCGGTAATATATTTAGTTATATTTTATTATTTGTTATTTTATATTTAGTTTTGAAAATTATTCTTAAATTTAAGATAACAAAGTCTATCCAGAGAGTCTTAGAGAGAGCAATTACAACTTGAGCGACTGAAAGCAAAATTTTTAGTTTTTCAGTGCGGTATTGTTAGTGAGTGATTTCGTAATTGGTTAGATTTAGTGTTATCTTCATTTTTCGTGGAGTGTGACGTGGATGCATGTACGGTGTATGCATGTAATAAAATGTATTCATTGTCGTAAAGGAAAAATTACATTCATGGTTTTCTACAACAAGTGAATATGAATAGAAGGAAAAAAGAAAAAATCCTAAGAAGTGGCGAAAGGAAACGCAAGGAAAGTGGCATCGGTTTCTGAATATTTTAACTTTTTCTGACGAAAGTGATAGGTTAAAAGTATAGGTAGATACAAGGATTGTGTGAAGCCACTTACGTCAGTAGAAGTACTTTCATTAGAATTACTAAATAGATCAGCAAAGGACCGCTTCTCACTTCTCGTAAGTTTCATCGGAAAACTGGGATGATCTAAGAAACGAATAGAGAAGTTAAGTAAGACGTTTTTGTGATAAGTACCATACGTTGTCAGGACCATTGTTTCATTTTGAAAACTATCCCTCCGACAACTAATTTAGTTTTACAAACTGTGAACAATGAAACCAAATATCAAACGGTCGACCTTTTGGAATTTAAAAATTGGGAAATGTCGTGAGAATGGTCGCGATATAATCTATTTAGACTAAACATGGGTATATGTATACTATACGAGTAAAAAGATTTTTTCGACGTACTGGCCCTACACTCTAGACGCCAGAATAATGCAGACATCGACGCTAGGTGTCATGGGTTCGTTACCAGAATGTCCTAAAAATCGCAATTTTCCCATAAGAATGCATTGCGTGGATTTTTGAAAATTTTTTTGAGGCAATTTACAACCAAAATCTCGGAGGTTGAAGTTGAGGTAGTCGTCTATGGTTCTTATGGAAGAAATGTTGCCAAATGACCGTGAGTTCGACTCCAGGTGGATCCGCAATTCTTCCATAAGAATTGCTGCAATTTTTGAAAAATTTTTTCCATGCCTTACCAATAAGCTGGAAAGATAAAACCAGGAATGGTGATAGAGGCGCACAGTGGGCTAGAATCGAAAAAAGCTGGCCAAAAATACGAAAACGCTTTTTTTGAGTGAAGACTACAAAACTTCGCATGATTGATTTAGAATAAATTCTGCATAGAACTATGGAGGTCATTTAAGTAGGATCCTCCCCATTAAAATTATACAGGGGGTCAAAGTTGACCAATTTTTGCGAAAATTTCCAGTTTTCGATTTTTTACGAAATTCTTCAACTTCAAGTCAATTGTGAACACAAACTAGGAAAATCATCGAGTAAAATATGATGCCATTTTATAAATATGTTCTTTGTCCTTCATAAGACTTGGTTTCAATGAGCTCTGGTGAATATTTATGTACTTTACATGACAAAATGGCGGACCCTGATTTTGGAACAAATTTTTACCTAAAGCGAGAAAAAAAGTTGATTGAGACACCGTGTGACACGGAGTTATTTACACCACGATAAACTACAAACCTTCGTTAATGGGAATCTGAAATAAAATCTTGCCCCAATTTGCCCCAATAATATATAAGTCGACTTTTCCACAACGCTGCAAGGGCCAAATCCGCGCGGCGGAGCACCGTCCTCCGCTACGCTCTCGTGTTTTGGGAGGAACAACGAGCAAATACGATTCTAATTTGTTCTTTTTGTATATTTTGAGATTTATTATACTTTGTACATATCTTAGATAACTATGTTTGTGATTTTGATACTGAATGCTTCTTCACTCTCACTCTCAAACACTCGTATATATATATATATATATATATATATATATATATATATATATATATATATATATATATATATATATATATATATATATATATATATATATATATATATATATGAGTAAAAGTTGCTTGCATACTGCAAGCTATCCGTTGAATACAGTATCATACCAAGTACACATACCTCAGTTCAAATTTAAAACTTCGCGCCAAAGACCGCCTGGCGACGAACTAAGAACCCGATCGTGAGAGAAGACAGTAAAATAATATTAGATAAGTGCCATCCTTACTTGTTCCAAAGTTTCGATTCAATATCTTATCGGGAAGGTCCCACGCCTCTGTCACCATTCCGGGTCTTATCTTTCCAGCTTATCCGGAGGCATTTAAAAAAAATCGTAAAAGATTTCCGCAATGCATTTCTTATGGAAGAATTTTGCATCCACCTGGCGTCGAACTCACTGTCATTTGGCTACATTTTTTCCATGAGAAGCATAGAAGACTACCTCAACTTCAACCTCCGAAATTTTGGTTACTCTATCTTAACGATAAGTGCCTCAAAATAATTTTCAAAAATCCGCGCAATGCATTCTTATGGGAAAATTGCGATTTTTGGGAATTTCTGGCATCGAACCCATGATAGCTAGCGTCGAAGTCTGCATTATTCTGGCATCTAGAGTATAGGGCCAGTACGTCGAAAAAATCTGACGTCGATGGCGCTTGTGGAATATGGTCAGAATTCGTATCCCCTATATCTATATATATATCTATATAGGTATATCCGGAGGGTTAGCTATATATAATAGATATAGGTACGAGTAAAAGTTGCTTGCATACTGCAAGCTATCAGTTGAATGCAGTATCATACCAAGAAAGGCCTTAAAACAATGTTCAAAACTTCGTGCAAATGTCCGCCTGTCGTCGAACTAAAGACCCGATCGGGCGTCACAATTGCATATTAATACGAGTAAAAGTTGCTTGCATACTGCAAGCTATCCGTTGAATACAGTATCATACCAAGTACTGCCTCTGTTCAAATTTAAAACTTCGCGCCAAAGACCGCCTGGCGACGAACTAAGAACCCGATCGTGAGAGAAGACAGCAAAATAATATTAGATAAGTGCCATCCTTACTTGTTCCAAAGTTTCGATTCAATATCTTATCGGGAAGGTCCCACGCCTCTGTAACCATTCCGGGTTTTATCTTTCCAGCTTATCGGGAAGCCATTTTTAAAAAATCGTAAAAGATTTCCGCAATGCATTTCTTATGGAAGAATTTTGCATCCACCTGGCGTCGAACTCACTGTCATTTGGCTACATTTTTTCCATGAGAAGCATAGAAGACTACCTCAACTTCAACCTCCGAAATTTTGGTTACTCTATCTTAACGATAAGTGCCTCAAAATAATTTTCAAAAATCCGCGCAATGCATTCTTATGGGAAAATTGCAATTTTTGGGAATTTCTGGCATCGAACTCATGATAGCTAGTGTCGATGTCTGCATTATTCTGGCATCTAGAGTGTAGGGCCAGTACGTCGAAAAAATCTGAAGTCGATGGCGCTTGTGGAACATGGTCAGAATTCGTATCCCCTATATCTATATATATATATATATATATATATATATATATATAGGTATATCCGGAGAGTTAGCTATATATAATAGATTAGATATGTGCCATTCTGATCTGTTCCAATGTTTCGATTCAATATCTTATGAGGAAGTTCCTAAAATAAGAATACGCTATCCCCCTTTGAAATACACGGTAGAATAGAAATGATGCTCAGGCATCGAACCAAGAACCGTAAGAGGAACAGCGAACAGCGTATATGAAACATATGAATTGCTTCTATGTACGATTCATTTTATATCATTCCCGGTTATCGGGTAAGCATTAAAAATAATTGTCAAAATTCACCGCCATACATTTTATACCGGAGAATTTTGCACCCACTTGGCGTCGAACTCACGGTCGTTTGGTAACATTTCTTCAGTTAGTACAACAGATAACCACGGCATATCCAACCTCCGTGATTTTCACTGTTCCTCGCTCCGAGTAAGGACTCAAAACAATTTTCGAAAATTCACACGAAAGACCGCCTGGCGTCGAACACAGGACCCATTCGTGAGAGACAATGGCATATGAATGTTAGAGAAGTGCCACTCTGACGTGTTTGAATGTTTCAATTCAGTATCTTATCGGGAAGGTCCTAAAATAAGATTCCGCTTTCCCCATTTGAAATACATGGTGGAATCGGAATGACCGTCTTGTATCGAACCAAGGACCACAGGAGAAAAGTCGACCCTCATGAAAGAATGTTCTCAAACGCCTCTGTCACCATTCCGGGTTTTATCATTCCAGCTTATCGGGAAGGCATTAAAAAAAACGTCATAGATTTCAGCAATGCATTTCTTACGGAAGCATTTCGAACACACTTGGCGT
The DNA here is from genome assembly GCA_036926295.1 of Pachydiplax longipennis. Taxonomy (NCBI): domain Eukaryota; kingdom Metazoa; phylum Arthropoda; class Insecta; order Odonata; family Libellulidae; genus Pachydiplax; species Pachydiplax longipennis. The sequence goes on along the minus strand of JAVFKF010000040.1, from coordinate 1,625,503 downwards.
CGAACACACGGTCATTTACTAACATTTCTTTCTTTGGTACTATGGAAGACCATCTCATCTGCAAACACCGAGATTTTGATCGCTCTATCGCATCGAGAACGGCCTCAAAATAGATTGCAAAAATTCGCGCAAAAGACCGCCTAGCGTCGAACTCAGGACCCTTCCGTGAGAGAAGATAGCAAAATAATATTAGATAAGTGCCATCCTTACTTGTTCCAAAGTTTCGATTCAATATCTTATCGGGAAGGTCCCAAAATACGATTCCGCTTTCCCCATTTGAAATACATGGTGGAATCGGAATGACCGTCTTGCATCGAACCAAGGACCATAGGAGAAAAGGTAAACATGATGGTAGATTGTTTTCAAACACCTCTGTCACCATTCCGGGTTTTATCTTTCCAGCTTATCGGGAAGGCATTTAAAAAAATCGTCAAATATTTCAGCAATGCATTTCTTATGGAACAATTTTGCATCCACCTGGCGTCGAACTCACGGTCTTTTTGTAACATTTCTTCCATTCGTAATATAGAAGACTACCTCAACTTCAACCTCCGAGATTTTGGTTCCACTATCTTACCGATAAGTGCCTCAAAAAAATTTTCGAAAATCCGCGCAATGCATTCTTGTGGGAAAATTGCGATTTTTGGGACATTCTAGTATCGAACCCATGATAGCTAGCGTCGATGTCTGCATTATTCTGGCATATACAGTGTGGGGCCAGTACGTCGTAAAAATCTGACGTGGACGGCGCTTGTGGAACATGGTCAGAATTCGTATCCCCTATATCTATATATATATCTATATAGGTATATCCGGAGAGTTAGCTATATATAATAGATATATATATATATATAGGTATATCCGGAGAGTTAGCAATATATAATAGATATATATATATATATATATATATATATATATATATATATATATATATATATATATATATATATATATATATATACACACACACACACACAGACACACACACGAGTAAAAGTTGCTTGAATACTGCAAGCTATCAGTTGAATGAAGTATCGTACCAAGAAAGGGCTAAAAGAATGTTCAAAACTTCGCGCAAATGACCGCCTGGCGTCGAACTAAGGACCCAATCGTGTGAAAAAAATTGCATAATAATGTACGATAAGTGCTGTTCTGACCTGTTCCAAAGTTTCAATTCAATATCTCAAAGGGAAGGTCCGAAAATAAGATTACGCTTTCCCCCTTTGATATATATGTTAGAATAGAAATGACGCTCAGGCATCGAACCAAGATCCGTCAGAGGAACGGTGAACAGCGTATATGAAACATATGAATTGCCTCTATGTACATTCCATTTATATTATTCCCGGTTATCGGATATGCAATCAAAATAATTGTTCTGTTTGACCGCCATGCATTTTATACCGGAGAATTTTGCACCCACTTGGAGTCGAACTCACGGTCGTTTTGTAACATTTCTTCAGTTAGTACCATAGATAAACACGGCATCTCCAACCTCCCTGATTTTCACTGTTCTATCGCTCCGAGGTAGCCTCAAACCAATTTTCGAAAATTCGCACGAAAGACCGCCTGGCGTCGAACACAGAACCCGTTAGTGAGAGACAATGGCATACGAATGTTAGATAAAAGCCCCTCTGACGTGTTTCTAAGTTTCGTTTCAATATCTCATCGGGATGGTCCTAAAATAAGATACCGTTTTCTCCATTTGAAATGCATGGTAGAATCGGAATTACGCTCTTGCATCGAACCAAGGACCACTATAGAAACGGTGAGCCTCATGAAAGAATGTTTTCAAACGCCTCTGCCACCATTCCGGGTTTTATCTTTCCAGATTATCGGGAAAGCATTTAAAAAATTTTTCAAATATTTCAGCAATGCATTTCTTATGGAAGAATTTCGAACCCACCTGGCGTCGAACTCACGGTTATTTGGCAACATTATTTCCATGAGAACCATATAAAAGTACCTCAACTTCAACTTCCGAGATTTTGGTTCCTCTATCTTACCGATAAGTGCCTCAAAATAATTTGCAAAAATCCGCGCAATGTATTCTTATGGGAAAATTGCGATTTTTGGGACATTCTGGTATCGAACCCATGATAGCTATCGGTGATGTCCGAATTATTCTGGCATCTACAGGGTGGGGCCAGTACGTCGTAAAATTGCGACGTCGACGGCGTTTGTGGAACATGGTCAGAATTCGTATCCCCTATAAATAGGTATATCCGGAGAGTTAGCTATATATAATAGATATAGATATATAAAATAATAAAATAAGGTGTGTGTGTGTGTCTATATTCGCCTAAAACTCGAGAACCATAAATGGCCTAACTTTCAAACTTTCAGGATTGTACTGCCTGCGCAGATAATGATATTTGTAAAGATTATTGTAAAGTTTATTCTTCATAATTAAAAGTAAGAATCCCAGCAGTGGCGCACAAGGAAAAGTATTCAATCCGTGCATGATAAGAATGCTATTGGAAAATGATCTGGAATACTGCTAGACAAAAATGAAGGATAAGGAAGAACTCCCTTTGGAAGAATAGGAGATACTGAGATTTTAAATGCGCCTTCACGGCTGGCACTCATCGCATCTCTTTGAACCATCCCCCGCTGTTTACTTCATGTCTCCTAAGACCTCGCAATTCTTTCCGAGATCCTTCAGTTCTCTTCACTCATTTTTCTTGTTATTTATGCAGAAAAATTTTATGAAATAACACCCATCAATATCATTCGAGTTTGAATGTTAAATTTTCAGCAAAAAAATTATCAAAGAGGAAAAATGACCATTTTTGATTGAAATGGACTTGAAAATTCTACACCAGTAAGTTTTTGAGTCCTTACGAAAACAGTTTGAAAATCGACGCCGCAGAAACAGGATCTCCAGACTAAGTGCGCTTAGTAGACCATAAAACCGTTTTGTTTCTTACGCTCACCCACGGTCGATCAAAGGGACTATTCTGGTGTGTCAAGAGGAAATAGAAGGACGTGTGGAGGGGGTAAATCCTGAAATTTGAAACTCCTCATCGAACTGGGTAACTTTCAGGTAACTAAAAAGTGGCCTATTATCTGCGCAGGTAGTACATTTAATAATCTTGAAAGTTGTACCATTTATAGTTCTCTAGTTTTAGGCAAACATACACCTTACTTTATTCTATTGCATTTAATCTTCCTGCCAGGAAATTTAGTAACATCTTTTCTAATTTTAAATGCGTTAATACATTGGTTATATGAAACAGATTGAAAATTACTCCAGAGGAATGGCATGATACAAATTGGCAAAGAAAGAATATGCTAATTGGCTCAAATGCACCAATTCATGATTGAAGGGAGATCCCATCCTAGTTCAGTTAAAATAAATTTTTAATACTGTACCATGGAAGAAGTAAATTAGTTCCATATAACATTCCGTTGGAAGATCTTCCACACAAGAGATGAAGAAATATGTGCATTAACAATTAACTGCACAAGATTTATACGCATTAAACAGGTATTCTCCACATAATACATAATTCCATTGATTCCCCAACTTTACTCTCATATTAATTTTCATGTACCTCCCTGTAATAATAATATCCTTTATACCATAGAGCTAATAACTTATTCAATCCCCCCTTTGCTAGAATCACTCAGAAATAGCCAGCAGCACTGATCTCTTCCATGATACTCATTTCTCTTTAAGTAGATACCTTTCAATTATCACATTTATTTTCATCTTTCTTATTTTCAATCCATAGTTGTCGCTATTGCTTTATTTCTTATATACTTGTAATTGCTTCAATGGTATTCACCTCCTTAATCAATTATTATAACTGTTATATTATGATAATGTCTGTACATTACTAAATCAAATTCTGTTGTACAAGTTTTTTTGTCATCCCATTCTTTTCCTTCATCATATATTTTCTTTACATCACAGTTTTTAACTTATCCTCCATAAAATGGGTATGTCCCATGAAGTAAAATAAAATAATAGTAGCACCTTACCAAGTAACAAAGCAGCATTTCCACGGATGGCAGCCGATGGAGCATGGATGTAAGAAGTTGCACTTGATATCAGCATAGACAAGTGGTCCTCAGGAAATTCTTCCACCTATCAAAATGTAACAACTCAGAAAAACAATTTACCCTAAATTCAATTGAATTAACATGCACATGAAGTTCCACTTGAATTTATTTTAATCACTTGATAATCCTTTTCAGGAGTGGAATTCATGTGAAGTGGAACTGCTTATGGGGAATATGACTGAAATAAAGGAAATTATGACTAATGATGCAAAATGTAATGGCACAGTATAATTTCAAGAATATGAATGAGTTTGAAAAGAAATGTTTTCCAATCAATACTTCAAAAGAGAGCAAGAGTACAAAGAATCTGGGGTCTCCAACTAAACAAAAATTTTCTAAAACACATGCGCACACAAACATACACATATAGACATATGACTTGAGGTGCCCAGGTTATACCTTGCTAAAATTGCTTCAACGATAACTACAGCCAGATAATGAGAGAGGCATTCAACATAAAGCAGCAAAACATTTGGTATATTACTTTCTTTTATTCTTGGGGGAAATTTTTCTCTTTTAAATCTCCTATTTATAATTTGCCTGTTAAGAAGTCGCAGCTAGATATGATTGAGCTAGATTCCATCGATTGATTCAACCAATAGTCAATTTTCCTGTTCCTCAGAATCTGAAGCAAGTCTCCCGGTTTCTTGGAATGGCTGGTTTTTATCATAAATTTATACCTGGCTTTGCTGAAATTGGTTAATCATCAGTTGAAGAAGAAGAATTATTGATTTTTCTGGTCTTCTGCCCAATCTTCTTCTTTCAAAATGTTAAAAATTGCATTATCTTGTCCTCCTGTTTTGTGTGTGCCTCATTTTGATTCAGAATTTCATTTGTTTGTGGATACAAGTCAATTGGCACTGAGAGCTATTTTAAACCATAAAATTGAGGGTGAATTTTGTCCCGTTGCTTACGCTAGCAAGACAGTGAACTCCCATTAACTTGGCTGTTTTCCCACCTACAGCAAATAGGGCGCATGGTACTCAAACTACAAATTATACCATCGCTCGTTATAACAACACAAAGCTTTCTTCCTATCTTTTCTTATTTTATAGAAAACCTTTGGATGGAGGCATTGTACCAACATCATGGAGAAGAGCGCATATCACCCCAATTCTTAAGAAAGGGCTTCCTCGAAACCGGAAGACTATCGTCCCATATCCTTAACGTAAATATTTTATAAGATAATTGAACATATTATTGCCAGTTCAATAATGCGTTTTCTAGGTGATAAGGGGGCAATTAGAGAATGTCAACAGGGTTTTTGTAAGGGTAGGTCATGCGACACCCTGTTAGCCCTTTTTGTGAACGATTTAATTAAGGCTGCTGATAAGGGTTTTAGCACAGATGCCATATTTTTAGATTTCGATTTTAGAAAAGCTTTTGATAGAGTGTCACATGTAAAAATAATTCATAAATTGATGGCTTATGGGATTAATCAGCAAGTTATTGAATGGATAAAATGTTTTCTAGGAAACAGATCGCAGCGAGTTGCGTTGGACGGAATTTTATCTGATGAGGTTTGCGTCACATCCAGTGTTCCGCAGGGTAGTGTATTAGGTCTGTTCTGTTCCTAATTTATATCAATGATATAGTGGATAATGTTTAATGCAAGGCTAGGCTATTTGCAGATGATACTGTTATTTATAGAGAGACTGCAAGCACAGATGACATTGTTTGCTTACAGAACGATCTGAATCTTATTTCAGGTTGGTGCAGTGATTGGCAGTTAGAGTTGAACGTAAAGAAGTGCGTTGCTATCAATTTTACATGTTCCACTAATGTTACCCACATACCGTATAATATTTCAGGATATCTGTTGCAGTTCGAGAAGAATCATTAATATCTTGGTATTACGCTCAGTAGTAGTTTTTCCTTCAAAGAGCATATTCAAAACGTAGTTAGTAAAGTGTATAGCAGGGGTGGCCAACAAGTCGATCGCGATCGACCGGTCGATCGCGAGGCCAATTTTGGTCGATCGTCGATCTTTCGCAAAATCTGGGGTAGAAAGACTCATTTTTATTATCTTTGTCAGGATATACACCTAATTTAGATTCCTTGGTTAGAGACAAGCAAACTCAGTCTTCCCATTAATGTTAAGGGAACAAAGTAAATTCTAAATCTGTATTTATCTGTGGCTACTTTGAATTAAAAAATATTGTAAATAATTATCCATGTTCTTTTAATTCCCCTGGACGTGAGTTTTTTGGCCCTTTAAATAATTATTGTTGATGTTTTTTACGTAGCCGTATATCTATAAGCCGTATATCTATATTCCAGTATGAGGTGTACTTAGCAAGCTATTGATAAATTAGCAAAAAGTAAGTCATATTATTTTCTCATAATAAATTTTCTTGGCCCGAAAAAAAACGAGAAAGTGAAATATTGTAATCAAAGCCAGTCATACTGTGCATTTTTATAACAACTTTTTTATATTTACGAACAAATAATACAACAACTTATACATTGCAGTTGATAAAAAAATTAAATTGCATTTTAAGTTAGTAAAAATCTATCTCGAAAAAGTGTCGGAAAATCGATTTTTTTAGGTACCGCATGTACGGAATGCTGCTATCAAAAGTTGGGTCTGGAAATTTATTTTCTTCAGGAGCCTATATCTCGAAAACTTAATAAGTGATTTAAAAATAAAAAATAGTTTTGAACATATATTTTACTTATCTACCCATACCTCGCTGGAATGCACCTTATGCTGAAACACAGTGAATAAACATAGTATGCATTTCACACCCCTTCTTCCCCCTTAGACTACGCCAATGACAATAAGTCGATCGCGACACACTTTTAAGATAAAAAGTAGATCTTATATGCAGAAAAGTTGGGCACCCCTGGTGTATAGGATGCAAAGTTTAGCTAGAAGAATCCTAAGTGGTTACTCATGGAGAGTAAAAGAAATATCGTACTTCTCCCTGATTCGACCTCTCCTTGAATACTGCTGCGCGATTTGGGATCCGCACGAAGTGGGATTAACTTCCAGCCTTGAGATGGTTCAACTTAGGGCAGCTAGATTTGTTAAGGGAGATTTCAGATTTGACAGCAGTGTTTCAGCTATGATAGAATCCCTCGGTTGGGATTCATTTAGTGATAGAAGAGTTGATTACAGTAGGAAGCTTTTTAATAAATTTATCACTACGGATCTTGGGGAGTAAGTAGTTGATATTGTGATACCAGTTAGTAGCGTATGTGATCTTCGAGACAAAACAATGAAGCGTTACAGGAAAATAGTTGCCAGGACAGATAGTTATTTCTTGTCATTTTTTCCGCTAAGTATTAGAGAAGCCAACAGCATTCAAAGGTAGATAGGGTTTTTGGTGTTTCACAACCCCTGCCATGCACCAGTGGCGGTTTGCAGGGTCTATATGTTAATGTAAATGTAAAGGTGTCACTCTTGCCAGATTACAAAGTCCTAAAATACCTTGCCTACTGGTCAATTGTCTTCTCACAATCCTACTGCCCTTTGGGAGGAATAGATTTTGTTGGTCCTTTGCCTCGATCTAAGAAAGCAAACCGTTATGTTTTTTCAGTCATTGATGACTTTTCAAAATTCACCTTTTTAGAGCCGGTGATAGACAACACATCTTTTTGTGCCATTAACGTACTTTTTTTTACTTTGTTTGAGACATTTGGATATCCTTTGGTACTTGTGCTTGATAATGGCTCTGCTTTTAGATATGATATTTTTTAAAACATCTGTTTCAAGTTCAGCATTAAACAATTTCTTACATCACTCTACTATATCTCTCCAAATCTATTTGAACACATTCATCGGAATCCTAGGTTTGCTTTTTCAGCATTCACTCATGGAAATCATAATTCATGGGACCAATACTTGGAAGATGTCATATGTCTTTAACACTGCCACTCACAAAGCCACCGGAAATATTCCCTTTCAGTTATTTTTGGGGCCAGACCTACCACATTCCTTAAATAATCCTGTTTAAATTTTCTGACAATGTGGGCAATTTAATGGAGGTATGGGAAAAAGCAGTTATAAAATTAAACAATGCTCATCAGCGTTATTTTTTTAATTACAATAAACAACATAGAAAACCCATTTTTAAAATTGGTGATCTTGTTCTCTGTCAGAATCATCCAGTCAGTTCTAAGTTTAAAGGGAAAATGTCAAGCTAGACCCTCATTGGTGTTGTCCATTCATAATTATAACATTTTTGACACCAGTGACAGCTGTACTAAAAACTGGTGCAAGCCAAGAGAAGATTTGTCAAGTTTCTCAAATAAAAGCATATCATGGAAGTTAATTATAAAATTATGTTTATGTCAAGTACATTCTTTGCATTTCTTGTTACTCAGATACTTTGATTTCTGCTTGCCTTATGATTGTTATTATAATTTCTTTAATGGAAAAAGGAATTCCATTACCCAATTACACCCATTTTAATAATTATTGACAAACACACACGACCATTCCCTAACCAAGAAAATCTGGCTAGCCAGGATCTGAACCCGGGACCTCAGTATTGAAGCGATACCATTCAGGCACACTAACCACTTTGCCACAGAGGTCGGCCATTTCTTAGGCTACAAGCTTATCTATTGAGAGGAAACGAAAAGAGTTGGGTATTTCAATGTTTGTTAGTTATTTTTATCTGGTGTAGAATTTGGGTCCTCATCACTCACAGGGAATTTCCTCTGCAACCACCACCTAACTTTAAAAGTTAGATATAAACCAGCCTTCTCGACTTTAAAATACCAGTCAGTATGTACAACTGGAATTCAGTGACGTTGTTCCCCAATTTCTTGGTTATTACCAAGTGTTTGTCTCTTGCTCTGAGACTATTGATTGATCAATCTCTTGATTTTGCTGTGTCCCTTTATATTTACTTAAAGTCGTTTCCTGATATGCTAGCATATCGAATTTCCATTTATTGCCAAATAATCTTAATATTGTATTATTAATTGATCATGTTATATTTGGTCTTGCTACACTGAAACATATACTGTGAATTAATCTCATCTATAATTAAGGACAAGAGAGGTATACTTTTGCACAAGAATTCATTCGGAGATTACTGGTTTCAGCTGGCTACATGCTATCACCAGATTTTGAGAGATGTCCTTCATTATGAAGGACATACCTCTTGTATTTCATTATGAAGTTCAATTTCCAAAATATCTCGGCCACCTCTGAGGATTTAAATCTTATCTCATATTTAATTACTATGTTTATGTATCTGCTACTTCTTTATAAATTTATCACTCTATATCTCATTGGGGTATGGAATTTACTGTTCTTTGGTTGTTTCCTGGTTTCTAAAACAAAATAATTTAAAACTGTCAGAAATATTAAGAATTCTTGAGTATTATTATTATATAAAATTTATATAAATATAACTTATTAGTTTCTAAATTGTAACACATGATATTTCTGTGTTAACTCAATGCTTTGGACAGACTTTGAGTTGATACCAGTGTGGTATAATTTTGGTTAATTTTGTGCTTCTCAAAAAGACTAATTCTGTGAGAATTTTTGTTTTTAATATTTTTCTCAAGTTTAATCAAATTATAATCTATTGAATATTAGTCTTCTTGGTTAATTATGTGCTGTTTTCTAGTATACCAATATGTTTAGTTCAATTTGTGATGTTCATGCTGGTATTTGTCTAAGATTTTTGGGGTTCTTAAATGCTCATACTCAGTTACTAATTGCCTTACAAATGCAAATGCATTCCATTAGTATTACGCAGCCCTAACCTTATAACAATTTTTTAAACCGGAAATCTATTTGGACATAACCCATTCAGATGAGTACGTAAAGAGAGAGGCATTACATTAGACCACAGTAAAGAGTTGATTCATCTCTGATAGTGTTGTGAAATACATGTGATTTGTTGAGTGATGTTGTGGTAGTAGCATGTAAAGTGAGTGTGTAAGTGTCCATTGAATCTATCTTCTAGCCCTTAGTCTGCCCTACATAGACTTGTTCAGATGCTGAAGTCATATTTTAAAATTTTTAGACTGCAATGGAAAGTTGACTGCAATTCACATATAACTTTTTTCAGACCCTGTAGTAAATGCATGGATTTAAATATTATTGCTTCTCAGTATTTTTTATTATATCAAACAAAGATCATAACCTTGAAAGTACTGTAATTATGGAATAAAAAGAAAAAACTTTGTTGTTGCGATAATAGTACAGTGCTTGTATTTATATTAATTTATATTGCATACATATTACATAATTACGAGAGTAATAATAAATTTGCAATTTTCCAGATCCTCCAAACCCTAAGGGCTTGTCTGGAGATGCCATGATACATCAGATAAAAATGCATACATATATACATGTGTATATATATATATATATATATATATACATGTGTATATATATAGATATATATATATATATATATATACACATGTATATATGTGCATACATATATACATGTGTATATATATATATATATACATGTGTATATATATATATATATATATATATATATATATATATACATGTGTATATATATATATATATATATATATACATGTGTATATATATAGATATATATATATATATATATATATATATATATATATATATATATATATATATATATATATATATATATACATGTGTATATATATATATATATATATATATATATATATATATATATATATATATATATATATATATATATATATATATATATATTATAATTAGATATTAGAGAAACCCTCTCGCGGAATTAACACAACGATGGAAAATGTAATTTTTTACTTTGCACATGAAGTTGTGCAACTAACCCAAGGTTATACAAGAAGCGAAAAATTGTTAATTCCGCGAGAGGGTTTCTCTAATATCGCTTTGTTGGGTGGCTGCCTCGACGAGGACCTCTGGTGGTGGTTGGTGCCACTAAGTGGAGCACCATTACCTTGCCCATATAAGCTCCCGTTTACAGAAGTGAATCTGCGCGGCTCGTTAGTTTAATGGATAGAATACCTGCCCAGAAAGTGGGAGACCCGGGTTCGAGTCCCGGCCAAGTCGCAATTTTTCACTCCTTGTATAACCTTGGGTTAGTCGCACAACTTCATGTGCAAAGTAAAAAATTACATTTTCCATCGTCATGAAAGAATGTTTTTAAACGCCTCCGTCGCCACACCAGGTTTTATCTTTGAAGCTTATCGGGAAGGCATTTAAAAAAATCGTCAAAGATTTCAGCAATGCATTTCTTATGGAAGAATTTTGCATCCACCTGGTGTCAAACTCATGGTCTTTTTGTAACATTTCTTCCATTCGTAATATAGAAGACTACCTCAACTTCAACCTCCAAGATTTTGGTTCCTCTATCTTACCGATAAGTTCCTCAAAATAATTTTCAAAAATCCATGCAATGCATTCTTATCGGAAAATTGCAATTTTGGGACATTCTGGTATCCAACCCATGATAGCTAGCGTCGATGTCTGAATTATTCTAGCATCTAGAGTGTGGGGCCAGTACGTCGTAAAAATCTGATGTGGACGGCGCTTGTGGAACATGGTCAGAATTCGTATACACTATTCACTATTCAGACTTCCAGAAATTTTCCCTGGTCCATTGAGTTGTTTTAGGGTTAAACCCATGATATTTTGGGAAAGTTCATAGGACCTCTAAGAAATTTCAAAATTTTCTTATTTATCTTGTCAAGAAGTGCATGAAATTAATGTTCAAAAATTTCTTCTATATATATTTCTGTGGGAGTAACTGACACTAGATAAATAAATATTTAAATATGTACACATCAGTGATTAACATATAAGATACCACCGTTATGAAATTAAATGGCACTATAAATTAATTTATATTGCTAAAGCCTCTAACTCTCTAATTAACAAAAAATAGCTGCTTTTCAAACATGGTAACTGTAAGAATGAATGGAAACACCATTATCAGCATAAAAAAAGCATGAAGAACATCAAAAGTAACAGAAAAATGTAGAAAAATTGTCAACCAGCAAAAGCAGGATCACTGATAGTGCAGCAAATACCTCATCATGACACTTCTGAGCAAATTCCATGTTTGTCTCCTTTCCAAATAACTTCCAAAGGTTCAATGAAACTAAGAAAATAGGCAATTCTGTTACTTAATTAAAAACAAGAAAAAAGAGCTTACCATCAATTTGACAAGGTCAGTCATAAACCTTTCATACTGAAGTACTGCAACATCAATCAAATGCAGCTGTATCATTGAAGTGACTTTCTTGGCATTCCAGTGAATCTCCATTATGTGACTCATCTCTCTTAGAGCAAATTTGCATGACTGAAAAACCAAAATAAATCTAATTCACTTTTGCAATTACAACTTCAGCAAAAACTAATCCTTTTGACTTTCTAGGTACCCCTTTTCGAATTGTTAAATTTATATTCACTTGCACAATGAATAGACAGCAAGATTCAATTTAAATTGGCATTTGACATGGATTTTATTACACAAGTTTTGAATTATGAAGTAGTTTAGATTTTAAAGAAGAGAATCATACATTTTTTAGCTTGCCTTTTGTACAGATTATAAATTACCTGTTTTAAAGCCTTGTACCCATCACAGGATTGCGATGGTCTATCAACGTCTTGATTTTCATGATAAAGCTAACAAAGTGAAATCAATTCCAAAACTGTCTCATCCAGTCATATCAAATATACATAATGTAGAATATCAAATTTAGACAACATCTGTAAGTTTTACTTATGTGATGGAAAATATAAGAATAAATTGTTTGCATTCAAATTCTCTCATGTACCTCCAACCATTATTAAATAAGCTATTTTCCAGTTTGATTTCATACGAATGATAATCAGTTACTAATACTTAACATATAAAAATTCGAAACTAAAAATTCACAAAATGAATGACAAGAAAGCTAAATCTCTGCAAAATTTGAGAACTAATATCCAAAGTGTTTAATGGATTAATTCCAAGCATATTTGAAAATTAAACTCACACAACCTACTGATATATCCTCTTTTTGGAGACAGAATGACTACTAGCTCAATTATTCACAACAATCATAGCTTATGTGTATTTATACCATGAGTAATCCTCAACATGAATGAGAAAAAATTCTTTATCAATGGGATTAAGCCTATTCTTCCAAGTTAGAAGAAAATTTCATTTCAAAGGCTTTTTTATATGAACTGCTTTTTTAACCCTGAAAATCATAAATAGTGTACCTTTTTCTACTAAATTGCATTAAATAAAAACACAAGGAATTGGTTAATTTCTAGTAAAATTCTTTTACAGGTTATAACTTATTGGAATTGGAATTTCAAAAACTTGAAAATGAAATGATAGATGCGATTACATTATTTTAATAAAAATTATTCAAAGCAGATATTGAAATAATATTCAACTGAATCAGACTGTAATGATATACATTATTTGTGGCTGTGCCAAACCTCCATTTAATTTCCGCTATAAAAAAGGCTATAAGTATAAACGGACAAACAGCAAAATGGAATGCCTTATCCTAAAATACAGAAATCTCTTCAAAGTTAAAGGACCTTCATTCATAAAAAACAAACAAAAATCTCTAGCTTCAAATTCCACATGATTTTATAACCACAAAGGATATCACACACTCGTTTTATTCGTTTTCATTAATGTTCTCATAACTTTAAAGTTTTTCACAGTGTTATTTCACTGGCATTCATGAATTATAAAAAGAGCTTGTGATACATTCAAAACAGTCCTTGAAGTATGATAACACAAATAAATTAGGCTAAAAACTTTCCAATGAGTTAAGTTCACAGAGGAAATTTCATAAGAAAAGTTTAAAGAAAATGAGAGAATGCTGCTTAAACTCAATCTTAATGCGAAATTTTCCACTTATAAAATGAATACCTTAACAACTTGTTCATCTGTGTCAGCCAATCTCAGCAAAAGACACACAAGATTGCTCTTAACTTGCTCTTCAAAGGCATGCCAGTTGGATGAGTTGATTCCATCATCATCTGAATCTTCCACAGCCTCAGCTCTCCCAATGCCATACTTGGCTATATTCCCAAGCAGAGAGATGGAAGCTGAACGCAAAGAAGCATTGTTTTCCTAAAAGTAACATTTTTAGACATTTTTAAGACACCAGTATCTCAAGTAGAACTTAATTCAACATACTCAAGTAACCAAGGAATCATTCATGAATTATGCAGATACTCTAGTTCTTCCAGAAGTCAGTTTTTAAATTATATAACTTCTGAAAGAATTTTTGTAATTGTATACATTCTAAAAGAAATAACTGAAACAATACAATTTTAAACAATCAATTTAATAAATAAATTACTAAGTGAGTATTACTTTTAAAGTAACATGCTTGGGAAATAGAGTATTCAAGTTGGGGAAATCAGTTATTTGTTTTGCTAATGAAGATAACATTTCATGATCATCAACTTTTCTTTAAAATATTTCCCAAACAGATTATAATCCTTTCATTTTCCATCAATTTCCATATACAAAAGCCTTCACCCAAAGACTAGCAAACAAATTTCCTTTGGCTCCAACTAAATTAAAACAGATCTAGTCAAACACAGACTAGTGAAATAATCACAAACAAATGTCCCAAAGACATATGAAGGTGATTGTACTTATTATTGATGTTTATTGCTGTCCATTGTTAGCAATGCAGTATGTGGAGAAATCACACCTTAGAGAATATATAACTCAAAATTCAGCAACTAAAATCCGGTCAAATATCAGAGGCAAATGATGCTAAATGTTGGGTACTTGAACTTGAAGGTAATAGCACGAAATGTAAATTTTTGATTACTTTTTCCCCTTCATTTTTGGCAATTTATAAATATTTAAACCAAGAAATTCTTTTGCTTCAGATATTTAGCCTTGTTCAGATGATAAATAAACAAACTCCTATTGCTATTCAATTATTTGATATGAATTTACATTTCAAAAATCATAAATATTACAACCAAAATAGTTTTTTCTCTAATATTAGGCAAACATATACACCCATATACTATAAATAATATATTTTTTACTCATTGTTAAATGTAAAGTCAGGGACACAAAAATTTTAAAACACACCAGTTTGCATAAGATTAAGGATAACCAGAAATAAGGTCCACCTAAATATGTGGCAACATTGCAAAACTCTTCCTCCCCACCCTGATCCTTCCCCTCTCCTTTGCACACTTCTCTTTCCTGCTATTCAATCAATCGTGGTATCTATTATATTGAAGATAAAATACATATTCTCAACATTTAGTTCCTTCTGCTTTTCCCATTAACCACTTTCATTTTCACTTAGAAATATATTCAATGGCTGATAATTTACCAAAATATCTGATAATTTTCCAATGCGTATATATGGCTCCTGTTCACTTTCCCGATTTTATCTTTCCATGTTATCACAAAAGCTTTCCAAACAATTCTTAAAAATCGCCGAAATACATTTAAAGGGGAGCATTTTGCAACTACCTGGATGTAGGTGCAAACCACAAACCAACACTCACTTGAGTCTATGGTATCTAAACAACACTCATTTGGTAACATTCCTTCCACTGGTGCTATAGAAGACCACTTCATCTGCAAACTCAGTGATTTTGAATGCTCTATCACACCGAGAAAGGCATCAACACAGTTTTAAAAAATTCATGCAAAACACCACCTTGCGTCTAACTCAGAACCCATTTTTGAGAGAAAATTGCATATTACTGATAGATTAGATAAGCACCATTATATTTAACATTTAAGTACCTCTGCCATGTATACATAGAAATCCACATGGCGGATGCAGTTGAATGTTAAATATAACCTTCCTTCTTCCTGATAGTACAAGTGGCATATTAAATTACTCAGTAAGGAAGATTTCCACATCTACCACTATTTCTGACTATTACAGCATATGCATTAATAATTGCCTCTTGAATGGGATTATAATAATTCAAAAAGAAAGGCTAGGATAACACTCAATAGAATTCTTATACTATTATTTCTGTTTCTAGAATATTAGTCTAATTATTTTGTGAAATAATTATCATCTCCAGTCTTCAAAACAATTCTTTTAGGGTAAGGTGCAATCCCAGGCTTCTGGAAAATGGTGGAAAAATCTTATGAATATCCAGGTAAATAATATTCATTTATATTCATCCATCCAAATATATTGTAATTATGAATATTCTCCCATATTCATGAATACCATTACATTGATATCCAACTTAAGCAAACTCAGAGTAATATGGTTCTTGATTTTCCTTTTCCGGAAGAAACTTGGTCCTTTCTTTCTCATAAACAAGAGGGAAAGTACACAAAGATAATTTCTCTTGTGTGATATAAGTTATTAATCTTGCCAGGCAGTGAGATCTACAAGTTGAAAGTGATTATGTCAACAAGCTGTTGGATTCATTTGGTCTGCAGCTGACAATCCATGAGCTCATAAGGATGCCAGAGCAGAATGTTTCTGAAGAATCAGACATTTCAGACCTGGCTCAAATACACAAGCTCACAGCAGTTGTAATGTTTACAGATGCTCTCAACTCAATTGAAGATGGCTTTTGATATGAATAAATATAGATCGAAACAAAGAAATCATACATAGAAACAAAGAGATAATAAAAGTTATCAGCTTGCTGAGAAGAAATTATTGATTAAAAAAGAAGCCATTATGTCATCAGGCAAGTATGCTAGATTTTCTAGCCTCCACCAATGATATAACTTCCTTTTAAAGGGCTCCCGGTGGGCAGTGCGTTCAACTTCAATGAAAGCTGCCACATATTTAATTCCCGGTGGAAGCCCACGTGCAAAATGAACTCAGTTGTCGAAGCACTTTTCACAATACTACTACCACAACTTCCTTTTATATCATTCATTTATTTCATTAAATATTGTATCAATTTGTTCAAAGCACTATTTGTATTAAATATTTTCATTTAGGGCTTGCATTAGTTCTTCATCCCAATTACATAACATTAAATGTATTTATATGCATATATACATTCCTCAAACAATGCTTATTTGCCAATTCAACTTTCTCTGAGACTAGGAATGACTTATTGTCTCATTGCTTTTTGCTAACATTACTGGATTCAAACCCTGGTCACTCGGATATATTCATATAAAGAATAAATTTAAAAGTCCTATGAAATCAAGAAAAGCACCAAAAGATGGGATTTTGAACAAAAAATATTACTTTGCCCATAGAAAATAGTCATTGTATCAAATAGTGAAAATATTGACAAAATATATGCAATTTTTTTTAAATTCTGAGGCTGTAAATGACCAGACCCCTTACATCAGATGCGACCCCCTCCTGAACAAAAATGGGAAATGGACAGTGCATAAGAAGTTAACTAAGTTCCATTTGTTTTCTTATTCGCGATACTGTATCTAGAGATGTTATCCATAATATAAACTATGTACTGCTTTACTCTCACATCATTTATAGTGTTCTCTTTTGGGGCTCCTCCCCCCATGCAGGCAAAATTTTCAAAGAATTCAAAAAGAAGCTATACAACTAATTGCCAAAGCTCCTTAGCGAGCGCCTTGTAAACCCTATTTTAATAAGTTAAAAATTCTACCATTACTGTATGTGTGTGTTTTTACAGCAACTTCGTGTTACTTTGTAGTGCTAACTATTATTTAATTAATTTCCCATACACATTAAAAGAATTAAATTGCATTTGTGCATTGCAAAATGTGAACTCAAGAGCATTTCTGCAGTCTAAACTATATTATTCCATCCATGAGTTCCTATACAGATCATCCCTACATTTTCCCTTGGTCGCCCTACACTTCTTTTTCCCTTTATCTCTCATGATTTTCACAATCCTTTGCTAATCTGTCTGAGCCCATTCCATTCTAGCTTCTTCCTGTGAGCCCACTCTTTGATCTTAATGTGGGTCCACTGAAGGAAGCTAGAATACAAGATTACATTCCCATATAATCCATCATTACCAACTAGAAAACTGGAATGCTACATTTATGCTATTTCAATTTGATCAATCCAACATCTTAAGTCAGTTCTCCGTTTTCCAATTGGGGACATGAAAGGGTTTAAAAAGCAAACATTACCTTATCCAAATATGGTTTGATATGCAAGGCTACTGTGACACCCACTTCACGAACTGTTTCTTCTGGTATGACTGGGAGTAGATTACAAAGACCATTCATGGACTCCAGAGCTACACTGCCAACTGTTTTGTCAACAACCGTTCCTTCACCAACACCACGCACCAAAGTGCCAAGGATGGAATTCAATCGCCTTCCTTTCTGCAATGGAACATTCAAAGAGGAGTAACAGATTAGCTTCATATATAAACATAAATATATATATATATCTCCAGTGAAGTAGCTATATATAATAAATATGAGTAAAAATTGCTCGCATACTTAAGCTAATCTCTGAATATTTTCTAAAACATCCAATTATGCTTGGAACTCCTTTCAAAAACATTCCTGAGTCCTAATTAATAATAATAACATTGTAACACTTGTTAAGCATTTGATGCCTGACAATCAGCTGACTCACTTCTCAGTGTCGGTGATGCATACTCAGACTTTTGATAGCCATGAAGCCAAAAACAAGTGATAATTAATAAAAAATGGGATGCCTCCAATTCAAAATCTAAGGAAATCTTCTTCTTCCTTCTTTCCTCCTAGGCTTATGCCTGTTTCCTTCAGTACCACTCCCCAATCGAGGCTTGGTACTGGTACTCTGAGTAATAACTTTTAACGCCTTTAAGTAGGTTACTAGCCTGGCTTAGCGGCATGGGACAATCACAGACAACCATTCCCTAACCGGAAAAATCCGATTAGCCGGGATTCAAACCTGGGACCGTGTGATTGGAGCGTTAACGCGCTGACCACTCCGCCACCGGAAATCAATTAACCAAATTCCGAATCGATCCCCTTAGAAGATCTTCCATTAATTTTTGTGGAGAGTCTAGGATTCCGACGTTTCATGCAATATATTGTTCCCAATTACAGTTTGAGAGAATGCCAATTTTCTACACAATATTTGTGACAAGTTGTATCCTAAAGTTGCTAAAAAATGTTGGCATTGATAAAAACTCATGAAATTACCACGGATATTTGGGCTGAGCCAAGTGCTTAATTAATAAGTTTGAGAGCTCACAGAATGATGGATGACTTTGAACGTATCAAAATTGTATTAAATTGTCAACCACTCAATGAACATTACATTGGAGATCTAATCTGTGAAGAAATTAAGCAGATGCTACATGAGTGGGAAATAGAAGACAACAGAATTTACTTCTTTATTCATGATGGTGAGTCAAATATGGTGTGAGCAGTGCTGCCATTCCTGATGTGACATCAACTACAGCTCTGTGTCCAAAGTGCAGACACAAAGACTTTCCAGCCTTAATAGCAAAATGCAAGATGATTGCAACACATTTTAGCATCTCATTGCAAAGTCTGTTTGGCAAAAATGAAAGAAGACCAACTTAACCAGCATCCTCTAGGCATATTACAGGATTGCAGCACAAGATATTCTATTTTCTACTAAAAATTATTATCATGTTTTTTAGCTTTTTATGTAACTAAATTATTAACTCTATTATAACCTTCTGTTTTATATATTTTTAGGTCTGCAAATAAATGGGGAGCACATCAGTTATCTGCATTATGCAGATGATATAGTACACTTCACAACCAATGGAAACGATCTAGCTTCAAATTTCAAGAAATGAACACTACAGGAGAAGATAGGACTCAGGATAAACTTAACAAAAACAAAGGTAATGATTAACTCTTATGCAGAAAAAGAACCAATAAATTTTGAAGAGACGCCTCTGTAGGTCTGCTCAGAATACATATACCTAGGCACACGAGTAACAAAAAGATGAACAAAGTGAACAGAAGAATTATAAATAAGTAATACATATATTATGAAGTAAAAAATAGCAATGGTCTTGAAGAGGAAGGTCTTTAACCAATGCATCCTACCAATGTTGACCTATGGAAGAGAAACCTGGGTGTTAAAAGCTGAAATAACCCAGCTACTTCAGACAACGCAAAGAAGTATGGAAAGATGTATGCTTGGGATCACAAGAAGAGACAGGAAACGCAACACCTGGGTGATGATGAAGACAGAGGTGACAGAAATCATATATAAAGTAAGATCACTGAAATGGATGTGGGCAGGCCATGTGGTGAGAAGAAACGACAACCATTGGACAAGAGCGGTTCTGAACTGGAGACCAAGAGATGTGAAGAGACCAAGAAGAAGACCAAAGGAACAGAGAGATCATTAAGTATTTAGGGGTGACATGGCAAAGAGAAGTTCAGAATAGAGAGAATAGGAAAGCGCTTGGGGAGGCCCATATCTGACATCGGATTGAAATGGCTGATAATGATTATGATTTATAGCCTCACACAAATGTGAGGGCATGCGAACGCACACACACACCAGACGGGTTACATTTTTCCATTTTGGTATACACTTAGGTGAACTTGGGAATGATTTTGCAAGCATTTTTGAATGTAATTGGATGTTTTGGTAACAATATTAACTGATAAGCTTGCAGTATGAAATCAACTTTTACTCGTATAATTATATTAATTAAATATTAATCACCAAAATGTGATAAAAAAGACATTAATTTCCTAATGAAGGAGCAATTCAAAGCTGGAGAACAGCCACGTTCAGGTACTTCAAAACATGCATCAAAGCTGTCATTATAATAAATATAAACAGCCAAAAGGAGAAATGGACCTGAAAAAAGTTTGACAGGACAGGGAATTGAACCTGGGATCTTCCTCTTTCCTGGAGGCTGCTATAACCAACTAAGCCATCCAATCAGAACCATTTCTCAAGTCGTTTTGGGAATTGTGTGGTCAAAGCAGCCTCCAGGAAAGAGGAAGATCCTGGGTTCAATTCCCTGTCCTGTCAGACTTTTTTCAGGTATGTTTCTCTTTGGGATTTTACATGGGTGCACACCCTAACAAGCAAAATTACCTCTACCTATTCCAAATATAAACGACTGTATTCATAGATTGTTTACTTAATGAGCAACTAACTAGCAGCTGACTAGTGGCCCATTGCTATTGATTCAATAACTATGGGTCCCATAAAGTTATAAAACTCATAACAAGATTTGGGTTGCAGGAAACAATGGATAACCAATCTCTCGATAGTTATTACTTCAAGTGTGAAAAGAACCAGTAGATGACAGTACTGTCATGTTGATAGCAATGTAAACAAAGATATTACATAATTCTTTGTTATTGAAGTATAATTTTGTGAAATTACCATTATATTCTGCTGTAGGAATTAAGGATCAGTATTCAAATTCAACTTCATGAATCCTATCAAGCAAAGTTAATGCTCCGATTCATCAAACATAGTAAGATATTTTAAGTGAAATAAAAGCTTAAACATAGCTAATGCTTATATTTTGCATTCTTGTGACAATATGTTTATACTAGTAGCTAACAAATTTGGCGAGAAGACCAACGAGAAGATGCAAGGAAATAAATGTTTTCATTAACTTGAAATATTGAGTTGATGTACAAATAGTTAGAAAATAAATGGATATAACAACACGAAGAAAGTATCATTGGTAATAACAAAATGAGAAACTTTTTACATACTTCCACGGAAGCGGAACCAATTACAAAGCGAAAGTTGAATACCTACAATTAGTTTTATTGTCTTATGGCTCCATTTTAGGATGAACTTCATCATTACGATTAAAGTAAATGCCATGGAAGCCTATGGAAGAACTATTTCTTTTGTAATCTATTGTGTAATTAACATCTTACCAGCATGCAGAAGGCAGGTGATTATAATTATAGTTTATTATACATTGTCTTACAACACATCCATGAGTAAGTTGCCAATGTCTCTAATTTAAGTAATTCATATTGTTATGTTTTATTCAATTAAAGCTGTTGATCAAACCTTATTTATTTAAAACGAGCTGAACTTCCCGTTGAAAGGGGAAAAAAGTGATAAATAACATATTATATGCAGTTAACTTGACGCCTAACAAAAATACAAAACAAAGAAAATGGGACAGAGACAAAATTAACTCAAGGAAAAACTCTCCACTTAAGGAGAGAACTTAAGAGGATTATAGAGTAATGGAGAGGAATGAAAATCCAGTCTAAAAACTCAGTTTAAATGGTAAGAATCTATCCTTCTGAAAGATTTTGAATTTGTTATGTCTAAAATTACTAGAAAACATCATAATTTCTTAGTTGAACTACCAGAAGGGAACTGGAGGTGGTGGTCTGGTTCCTGAGAATCATACCAATCAAATGCAGCATGATTTGGAGATAAAAGAACTTCTACCTAACAGTTCTTAAAAGACAGCAATGATGATGGCGAGCAGGAACAAGTGGTAAGTACTTCTCAGTTCAGTTTAAGTTTCAGTTTCATCTTTCAAATTGTTTCATAGGTACTCTTGAAATTATATTTTAAGTAAACATTATATAATCAAAATAGAACAGATCAAAATTACATTGCTCTGTTTCCTTGGTGCTGAATATTTCCTTAAATATACTCCTCTTTATTGTCTAAGAGATAAAGGTTCTCCAAGCGCCGAAATAG
Organism: Pachydiplax longipennis; assembly: GCA_036926295.1. Taxonomy (NCBI): domain Eukaryota; kingdom Metazoa; phylum Arthropoda; class Insecta; order Odonata; family Libellulidae; genus Pachydiplax; species Pachydiplax longipennis. Next base: position 1,602,901 of record JAVFKF010000040.1, on the reverse strand, counting down.
CGGCGACCGTCTAAGGGCGATTCCCGGGAAACGGATAATCGTTTAGAGGTCCCAGTTCTTCAGAATCCCGATGTACATTTCGGAAACAATGCTTCCATCTTCCTGGGGGGTCCAATGCTGGGATTCTGAAGAACTGGGACCTCTAAACGATTATCCGTTTCCCGGGAATCGCCCTTAGACGGTCGCCGCTATTTTTGCGCTTGGAGAACCTTTATCTCTTAGTTCATTGACCGCCGAGTTCCTTTTTTCTCCTTCCTCTTTATTGCTCAATTCAGGAAATAAAGATTGCTGCAGGAATAAAAAGAGGGGAAGGAATAAAATAAGCATGTCAATCGAGCACCAGGTAATGTTAGATAATTGAGTTACTATATGAGGGCATAACCTAAGCTTTTATTGAAATTTGTTACAGCAACAGCATGGTTTTATGTGCTGAAGAAGAAATTGCAATCAATTAATCAATACTGGATCAATGGCTGAAGTAGTTGAAGCTGCTCCCAGAAAGTATAAAGCCTTAAGATTATAATTTTATTTCAAGCATTTTAAGTAGCAAGAATATAGAGTATAACTTTCCTCCTTCTTTATCATAGTAGTCACAGAAATCTTTTTCATGAATCCTTCATAAAAATGTGAAATAGAATTATTTCCACTAAGAACTCGATTTAAATGTGGTCCTTCATTATCAGTAAATTATTCACTTAAGGATGAATTCTTTTTGTCACTAATATTTAACTGGCATTTGCACCCTTTCAGGAAAAGAACAGCAATTGTCGAGGCACAAGGAGGCTATTCTCCAACATCAGTGAGCAAAAATTTAAAATCAAAGGAAGCAAATTTAACAGCAAAGAGAGATTGAGTTGCAACATTTTCAAATTGGATAAGAAAGAGTTAAAATGTTAAATTAAAGAATTCGATTAAAAAAATCAAAATTTGTGGATTTTAATCAGAAATTCCAAAGTGAATAATAAAATGGTTATCAGGTATTTTCACATATTTTTATTTAAAAATTATATATTAATAAACATCTTCCTGTTTGAGTTTCCCCTTCCTACACGTTCTTCAAGAAACTGTGTTACTTCCTCATTTAGATAATCATTGGTATCATATTCTGGAAAAGTTTATTGAAGTATTTCTCTGTGTTCCTTTTCAATGAGTCTACTTAGGGAAAGACTGAGCACAAAAACTAAAGATGCTCCTACTATAATATATTACTATGATTATCACTGCTCACTACTTATAATTTTTCATGAATAAGCTTAAAAATTAATTGCTTGTAATTGAAATCAAATGATCAGTTTCACTTGAGCTGTTACATTTCCATCATTCATCTATATCATGCATAATCAAGTAGCTTTTATATTCTCACAGCAATGAATGAGACTGAGACAGAAAGTCTTTTCAGACATCTTTCCCTATTCTATACCAAAGGACAAATAAAATATATCCAATCTATGCTAGATATGGTAGCAGAAACATTAGAATTAGGGAAATGAGAAGGTAAAATTCATAGCTTCCATTTTAAATTCAATTTTGAGGTTGTGGCCATGGCGACAATCATCAATTTATAATTCTCCAGTGATGATGTTATGCCTCTACTAAGAATTCTAAGTCATTTTCCAGACCCCAAAGAGTGTTTCAACTGAATTCCTTCAGATGATGTCTGTAATTACAGTAGCATGCCATAAAGGTTTTAAAAGTATGCTACAGTAAGTTCTCTAGTTAACTAGATAACTACCGACGGATTCCTCAATGGAGTTAACAGGTATTGTAAACGGGGATAACTTCTATCACTGAGGAGGACTTCCTCGTACATTCCCCTTTCAAATTTTTCCTCTGCATTTGTTGAAAATGTGGGAGTCATGGGTAGATTCACTCCATCTTGCTACTATATTTTGAATTCTTAGATCAGCACCACCAACAATCTAACAAAAGAAACTTAGATTTGATATTCAAACAATACGTAAAGAATACTAAAGCTATAGATTACATAGATACTTGAGCATTCAAACTATAGAAATTCTTTCTATTTAGAAATGTAATGGCATCAGGGCCACTAGGATTCTTTATCCTTATGTCGGTGCAATCTGTGCAGCCGATGACTTGTGGGAATTTTTTAGATCTATAAAACGCTATCATTGCTTTCCTCTGATTTTCTCTAGAGGAAGGAAATCTCATTTTCTTTTGCAGCTCTGCAAAAGCCTAATAAATTTTATACACCATTCAGCTCATTGTGGCTTGGCTGATAGCATGTGCTCCTCCAGCCAAGTCCCTTTACCAAATAAGCTTTAAGTAGCAAGTAGTTGCACTGCTGGAGTTAATCACTGTTATTTCCTTTCTCCAGATTTCCCCCAATCATCTGAAGCAACTTTCAACTCCTGCTTTCATGAATCTATATTTATTGGAGAATTCAGAGATACTCTGATAGAGATCAACCCTTGACAAATAGATCTTTACAGAGCATCTTTGTGATATTTCTCCTACTTCTCTCCCTCTGAAATTTCTTCAATGCCTTCATACAAATAACTCACCTTTAGTATTCATTTAAAATAAAACAACTACATGCTAATACAAACACGAACAACCTGCAATTATAAAATTAAGAAATAATACTGAAAATTTGAAAGTGTGGAATAGATAATGATAATATAACGTTAAAAATGAAGGAAACTGACTTAATACGTACAGACTGCTACAAGAGAAAAGATATAAGAACAAAAAAGTAAACACTACACTGATAAAATAAGGAAAATAACACCCAAGTCTAATAAAAATATAGAAACTAATTAAAACAATATAAAACTAATAACACCCAATATCAATTCGTCAACCACACACTGAAAGCTGGAGAAAGGATTTCCAATATGACGTCCTTGTTGTCTGATAGCCGTGGTGTTAAACAAGGGCATATCAATCTCATAACTAAGCTATTGACGTAGTTGCTTAATGAGGCTTAGTTGCACCTTTTCACCATCTATGAATATGATTTTTGGACTTAATCGCTTGTGTACTGCTTGTGAGCGTCACTAAGTAATCTATGAATACAGCTGAAAGAGTCTAAACAGAACCTCAAAGAAAAATTACTATCTAAAGAATGACACACCATTATATGCAAACAAGAGATGTTATAATCTGAGAATAATACTACATTTGTTCAGCTTAGAAATTATAAGCACACCTGTTGGGTGTTAATGAGATGAGCTGTGTTGGCAAGACCCCTCAGGCAAAGAATCCTCAGCAGTGGAGTGGAGAGCCTTTGAGGAGTGGAAGGAGAGGCCGTTGGTGAAGACAAAGGTGACTCTCCAGACTCAAGAGTGAGAAGGTGCTCCAGAGCTACTTCCACCAAAGCATCCGACCCATTGCCACCTAAACTGATTAACTGAAATAAACAACAAATATGGTTACCTATTTACCCCTTTATCCCATCATCAATGGATGACATTTTACATAGGTTAGGAAATTGAGTTAATTTTTATTTACAACCACAGAGCACCTTTAAAATGCTACAGCTTAAGATGCTATCCTACTTAATGCATGGTATTCTCTTATCCTTTCATACTAAACATAGGATAAAATACCACTTAAGACACACTGCTACCTTCTTTTAAGGTGAATTATCCTATCCTTTTACAAAAAGTGGACCATTCTGAAAAAACTTGATGAGAAGACAACCAATAGTAAACAACAATATTTAGCAGACTCTCTAGGTATATGAATGAATGAATAAATAAATAAATAAATGAGAAATTAAATATATAAGTAAATAAATACATAAATTTAGGTACCACATGTAAAAATGTGTACTTTTCTATCAATTTTTAAATTTGTGGCATATAAAGTGAATGAGAACATTCATTTTTATTCCTTATATTTAAAGCACTTCAGAGCTGAGATTCTTATGAAAATGCCACATCTACATTAGCAATGAAAGAAAAATTACTGTTGTTGAAACAACTGTTTACAACAAAGTAAATGAAGTTTTATAAATTCTTTAAGAGTTTATGATTAAATATAAATAAAAATATAAAAATTAGTCAAGGTATATAATATCATAGAGTAAGTATATATCTCTATGATAATATCCATGCAAGGCAGATATAATATCTAAAATATATAATAATCTTCTTAATCATTTAATTAAAATATCATATATATATAATTTATAATCTGACTTAAAGATTCCTTGGCATTCTATAAATCCATATCAAATGTTAAAAAATTACAATCTGAAATGTTAAATAATAAAAAATTTTATGCAATGCAAACTGTTTATGACAATATTGTTTATAATTAGTTGCACTTCTGTAGGCAGTTCAGGATCAGTTCTGAACTGCAGCGCATGGTTTTGATCATTTGCAGAGCGTTTAGCACCAAATCCTGAATTAATTACTGATTCAGAATTGTTCATTAGAGGTTCTCTTGCTCTGCAAACATGGGAATAATCATCAGAATTCAGTTCTGATCTACTTAAAATTACCAAAATCATCATGGGCATGCGCCGCAGTTCCAAACTGATCCTGAACTGTCTCCAGGAATACACCTATTATTATATAATTTCATGCATTTATAATACAATATAGATAAAATAGAACGGGCAAGCAGGAATGCGAATAGTTCAAAACAAGGTAACTCATTTTGGCAAATCAATTGGCAGTCAATGGGTTACATGAGTGGAATGGGTTATGAGTGGAAGAAAGATAAATACCTCAGCATAAAAGGCAGTCACTGTAACTAGCTGAGCTTCATTTGCTGAAGGAGATGCTGCATAGTGATTCAAGCGATCTGCAACTCTTGGAATTTGGTTTCCCATTTGTTTGCAAAGGGCTCTGCAGGAATATCCCATAGTTATCAAAAAAACAAAAATAATTTAAAAATACATGTTGAACAAAAAAGATTGACTAAAAATTAATGACTAAAAAATTGACTTTGCTGAATCTCTCCCACTAAGGGTATCCTGTGGAAGTGTGCAAGTATAAATATAAAATAGAATTCAATTTCCAACCAAAACTCCAGAGAATGACCCATTCACATGTTTAGATAGGAAATTATGAAACTTAATAGACAGAAAATAAAATTTAGATTTCTAAAATGTTAAATGAAAAATTGGACAAGTGATTATCTCCAAGCATACTATACCATAATGATGAAATCCAATCTCATACCTAGTTAAGGATGGCATCATCTCTATGAATGATGAAAGGTTCTCTTCAGAATCAATATTGGAGCAATTCAGCAAGGCTTCAGCAGCTAAATCACAATCGCAGCATAACAAAAATGCCTGCAATGCTCCCTGGGCTATTCTATGAATTAAGAAAAGATTATACTTAAATTGTTTATTTTCTAAGATATAAGTTGAACCGTGATGTTAGAATATGACAGTCTGGAATTAACTATCAGCATCTACACACAAAAGCATGCAAGAGGAATTTTTACCACCTGATTATTTAAATTGAGATTTCATAGAAAATATTATATTAGCCTGAATATAAAGAGATCACAAATACAGTACAACTGCATGTAGTATGGAGGGAAATTTAGACAGAGGAAAAACCCATTTAACTTTCTCCTTTTGAATAATAATTTTCTCTACATTTGTGAATAAAAATAAAATACAGAAGAAAATACAATTGGTGTAAGACCTATATAGACCAAAAAGATAGGCATAAAAGCTATTAGGACAGCAAAAGTTGCATTCTGTGCGTAAAAGATGATCTCTAGAGGATGACATGTACTTAAAGCTGTAACTATTTACCTATGTCAATTTTCAAGTTTTTCCTCAATACAATTTTTCAGTACATGTGTACACTATGGCATCATAACAAAAATTCCTAATTCATTTACAATATCTATCTATTATACATAGCTAACTCTCTGTATATACCTATATAATATACGAGTAAAAGTTGCTTGCATACTGCAAGCTATCCGTTGAATACAGTATCATACCAAGTACTGCCTCAGTTCAAATTTAAAACTTCGCGCCAAAGACCGCCTGGCGACAAACTAAGAACCCGATCGTGAGAGAAGACAGCAAAATAATATTAGATAAGTGCCATCCTTACTTGTTCCAAAGTTTCGATTCAATATCTTATCGGGAAGGTCCCACGCCTCTGTCACCATTCCGGGTTTTATCTTTCCAGCTTATCGGGAAGGCATTTAAAAAAATCGTAAAAGATTTCCGCAATGCATTTCTTATGGAAGAATTTTGCATCCACCTGGTGTCGAACTCACTGTCATTTGGCTACATTTTTTCCATGAGAAGCATAGAAGACTACCTCAACTTCAACCTCCGAAATTTTGGTTACTCTATCTTAACGATAAGTGCCTCAAAATAATTTTCAAAAATCCGCTCAATGCATTCTTATGGGAAAATTGCGATTTTTGGGAATTTCTGGCATCGAACCCATGATAGCTAGCGTCGAAGTCTGCATTATTCTGGCATCTAGAGTGTAGGGCCAGTACGTCGAAAAAAATCTGACGTTGATGGCGCTTGTGGAACATGGTCAGAATTCGTATCCCCTATAAATAGGTATATCCGGAGAGTTAGCTATATATCTATTATTAGATAATATTCCAGAAATATGCCAGAAATTCCCAAAAATCGCAATTTTCCCATAAGAATGCATTGCGTGGATTTTTGAAAATTATTTTGAGGCACTTATCGTTAAGATAGAGTAACCAAAATTTCGGAGGTTGAAGTTGAGGTAGTCTTCTATGCTTCTCATGGAAAAAATGTAGCCAAATGACAGTGAGTTCAACGCCAGGTGGATGCAAAATTCTTCCATAAGAAATGCATTGCGGAAATCTTTTAAGATTTTTTTAAATGCCTTCCCGATAAGCTGGAAAGATAAAACCCGGAATGGTGACAGAGGCGTGGGACCTTCCCGATAAGATATTGAATCGAAACTTTGGAACAAGTAAGGATGGCACTTATCTAATATTATTTTGCTGTCTTCTCTCACGATCGGGTTCTTAGTTCGTCGCCAGGCGGCGACTATACTGAATAATATAGGGCGGCAATACTGAATTGAAACTTTGAAACACGTCGGAGTGGCAATAATAACATAAATATACAATTGTCTCTCACAAACGGCTCCTTAGTTTGATGCCAGGCAGTCGTTTGAGTGAAGTTTTGAATATTGTTTTGAGGCTTATCTATGTTTGGTACTGCACTAAAGTGATAGCTTGCAGTATGCAAGCAAATTTTACTCACTACAATTACAAATACATGTGCAGGGTGAAGAGGCAAGCAATAAACACTCATGGTTTTAAAGCTAGAAGTGCTATGACTTTCAGTCTCATGTTAGAGAAAAAAAAAACATTATATTCAGGCTAATATTCAGGGATTTTGGCAAGTCAACATAACAATCTAGTTGGAGTACTTAATTAACAAGTTACACTGGCTGGATTAGTAAGAGACTAGCTATGTGCTCTTTTCATACAATATTACACACTATGGTTTGAAATGAAATAAATGAATTGAAGATAAAAAGGTATGAAGGTTTTAGATATTACACTGAAATTCCAGCATGAGAATATATTCTGAAATTATTGTTTCACGATTTTTCTATAAGTTTCCTAAAGAACTTCTCCAGAAATATTCTCTATTATATAAGTATCTTAATGCAATGCTATATATTATATGGAGGGCTTAATAATAAGTAGAAAATGAATATTATGAAAAGACTACGTATGCAACCAATAGCAATAACTCATGCAACTTGTTGTCACTTTACATATTTCTGAAGCTCTGACCCTTACTTTGATATCATGTTAACTTATACAGAGAAAATAGTTCTCAATCTTGGAGGCAACTATGCTTGAATATTCTTGTCTAGTTCAATAAAGCAGGAATCTTAAACAAAGATAACCCTCTGTGATACTTATCACACAATTATTATAATGATTTATCAAATACTAGCTGAAAAGTCCAGAGATTCTCAACAGGGAAATACCAAGTGATGAATACCATACTAATTGAAACCCACTGGACTGGAAAAGAAAACAATAGATAGTAAAATTAAGAAATAAGTTAAAATTCACTCAATGAATCACTTCATTATTTTGAGATCACTTTCACAGTTCATTAAGAAAGAGTAGTGTAATGCGCACCAGAATTAGAGCAATTGAAAAATCTTCAGCTGGTAAATCGAATGTGCTCCTCACATCATACGCTGTAGCGTTCACACGCATACAAAACACCAGTAGTCATACATGCTGAAACTTTTAACTTGTGTGGGGAATTAATCGAAATAAATTAGATCAATTAAGTGTATACATTAACCACTACCAATTAATCAATATTTACATGCGCACACTATCTTAATATCTCTATTAATCATTATATTATACCATCAATATAACTTATGTGGGCACATTCACCTTTTACAAATTTGTTGGGCTTGCCAATTACCAATTTCAATTGAAAATTATTGGCCAACTGTTTAATCCGGAGTATTCAGGGGCTTTATAGACAAAACATAAATAGCACATGGGTGAAATGTTAGACGAGTTACATGAAAACAGTGTGAGTTATAGGACGTATATGAATGGATTTGTGCTTGAATCTAGTGTATCATCGATTCTAACCCACACCCCCATTTTTGAGCCGAAGAAGAACTCAAAAGGGTACTTGTTAATTTCAAGTAAATATGGTACATATCATTTTTTAAATGATAACTTTAGATAATTTTCATAAAATAGTAATTGATTAAATTATAATTTTAGCTTTACCATAATACAATAGCTGTTACATTATGATATTTTTTCCCACTTATCCTTGTCACTTAATTTAATGTCAGAATAATAAAAGAAACTTCTGTGTTTACACAAACTTCCTGTGAGAAGATTCAGTTACTGTAAATCAAAATATTCTCCTCTAAAAATAGTACCCAGCATATTTTAGGGTGTCTGGGAAAAATCCACACAAGATTAGCCAAGGCTTCTGATGAATAATACCAGTAATTGAACACCATCAGTTCACAGGTGATTACATCTATATAACTGGGTTATCAAAACCTCTGGTTTTAACAAAATGTGGTAAATTCTTGTAATTAAAACTTGAAAACAACATTCTACAATCCAAAAATATAAGTAAAGTTAAAATATAAGATAAGAGTCTATATTCAGTTTCCTTTATTTGGTTCTTGTCTTTACCTTGTAAGATTATTCATTTCTTATTTGTTTCTGTAGAAAAAATAAAGCCTACAAAGATAAAAATGAACTTTAAGCTTATTCCTTAAAGAAATCTGAGCAATGTTGAATCAAACAAAGCAAAATTAGCAAATGACAATGTAATATTATTTCCTTCCTGACATCAGAGAAAATATATGGAAAATTTGGCTGAAATTGGAACAAGAGTGTGGATTACAATCTAAGACAGCTAAACTAACAAAAGAATTTCCACTTTATAAACAGTAAAGCACATTTTAATGAGAATGACAAAAAACAAGAGCTGCATTATTTGCTTTCATATGAAACTTGGCAAACCAAACTAAATTGTCTAATCCACAATTGGCAAGAATATGGGAGTTAAAAGTAGCACTGATTTAGATTCCACATTTTATATTGGAGGACACACTTTGGATATAGTGCATGAGTCAACGAACTAATATTTTTGACCTGAATATACCTTTTTCTGCATTTTGAAGCATTTGTGTAAGAATTAAAAACCCTAAAGTTCCATTCTGCCGCACTCGCTCCCCTAATGGACATTTAGTATTAGAAATCAGCTATAATGAATATGCTTTATAATGAGTACTTTACCAATTTTTGTTAGCTTTTGTTCTAACAGACTTCTACTGTATATGAATTAGGAGCATCACCAACCTTGCAGGGTTCAATTTGTATGCTCTTCTGTTGGGTACAAATGAAAATCGACTGCCTGACTTCTCCTTAGATTGCAATGATGTATTTGATGACCTGGTCATAGTGACAGGAGCAGGAGTGGGTCGGTGAGCCATGTGGATTGGAGGAGATGCTCCAATGTAACAAGACATGGCCATCACAAGTGCACTAAGGAGTTCAGGGAAGAGTTTGAGTGCAACCGACTGCATCATGGCACATTTAAACATTTCCTGCATTGCACTTATTGCCTGTTTGATAAAAATATGGCAAATAGACTTTATTACAGATCAAGTATGATAAAAATCATTCAATAATTTAATTAATAATTACTGTGAAGCACAAATCTAACATGAAAGGGTGATTTTAATGAACTTTAAACACTCTGTACCCAAATTCACACCCAATTTAAGGAGAGTAAGTTGTAAATATTAACAAATAACAAGTCATACAAGTAATAAAACCAGTAATAAAGACAATTCACAACCAAAAATAATCTACATAAAAATCTAAAATTTCCTTAATACTATAGAAGATATAAGTGTAAGTTGATTATAATGTAATATCAATAATAATTGAGTATAAAGAAGTATCAAAATACAACTAGAATCAAATCATTTTTTTAGTCTTTGTTTCTGATTTAATCATCCCTCCAAAAAGCATATATAGGATGTTATAAATGTGTGTGTGCAATATCAACCATTCTACTTGTATAATTTAGACAGAGCAATGGATGGATTTAAGTACTTTATAATAAAAATATCATTTCATCAAATGAAAGCACAATTTTAATCCAAATATAATCATGTTCTAGAACCTTTTGTAATTTAATGCACAAAAGAGGGTGAAGTGGAACATCATATAATAGATTCATTTTTTGATGTTATCAACCTACTTAAAGGATTTTGATTTGCACAAAAAATAATTTCAGTATTTTCACAGAAACGTTCCCATTGAAAGTTTTTTCTTATGACAATAGGATGAAAAGTAGCAGGGGACTACATTTTTCCCAGCATTTTCCTAAAACCATGCATATTCTAATAAATTTTTCCAAGACAGTCTTTTCCAAAATTTTTAACAGCAAAGTGATTAACATACCTGAAAAGTAGATTCCATGAGGAAGATTTTGATTCCAGAAAAGACATTGTTTCTTGAATGATAGACCCATATTCATTGGTTCAAAGTTAACAATAATCTGCACCCAATTTTCTTGAAAATATCACTTTCTTATTTTTCCTTCAATTATGACAATATTTAACCTTGATTTAATTGCACTATACCATAAAGAATTGATTTTTCTCCATGTTGAACGCCTTCTAAATAAATTCTCAACTTTTTCTGTGCAAATGTAACAACAATGCATGCCATTCTCCTATAAGGAATACATGAGGCCATATGCTTTACCTGGTGTCATCATCATGTTAGACCAAGTATAATCACCTTTCTTTTGAGGACCCCCAAGTCATATTTGACATCATCTTTGTAATTCTTGCTTTTTTACCATAGCATTTTTAACAAAAAATATCACTTAATGCAGCACTTTCTCATGTTCATAAGTACCCATTTAATTCCCTGGATCCCATATACTTGCCATGTATTCAGGATGGGAACGAGATGGGATTTAAGATTCAACATTCAAACAAAGCGAACAAAAACCTCCTAACAAGGAGACTACACACCGTCGGATGCGATTTAAGTGGTAAGACTCGGTAATTTGATAGATATCGAGTCAAGATTGACGAATCACCCCCAAAGTTGGGTTTTATGAGCGATAGTTTTCACGGAAAATGAACTTAAAGTTTACGAAAAATTGTCAGGTAGGCTATAAAGCTAAGCGTAGCGACCTTCGTCATTTCCCTGGAAAGGCAACACAGCCTAAAGCAGGGGAACTTCTCAATGTAATGTATAATGACCAAAAGACCTTTTTCTTTTACGTACTCTGTCATAATCTTAACCTATATCTGTTTTCTTCTTTATTAAGGAATGAATTCTGAATGCGCGAAATAAAAATCTTTACTGTACTCAAACAGTTGTTGGCTTCTATATTTAAACCAATGTGTTCAGAGTTCAGAATTGGTAAATGTAAGTCGGGTATTGCAATAAATGTTGCCTTTAGAGCGAGCAGCTGGATGTAGGAGAGATTTGAAATAGTCCTCTGCGTTACCTCTCCAGTATTGTAGTTTTCAGATAATAAATGCGGACATAAGTATTTGCGCATAATTTGAAGAAACGGGTGACTCACAGCGGAAAAATACTCTAACTTTTGGAAAAGAAGTTCAAAATCCACCAAAAGAAGAAAACAGATATAGATTAAGATTATGACAGAGTACGTAAAAGAAAAAAAGAGAAAAGAAATTTTCCCGCATGAGGGCTCGAACCCGACCAAAAGGACTTTGGAAGCGGATACCACACCACAGCGCCAAACGTTCGAATGACGAAGTTGTTGTTTTGAAAAGCGTTTATTGGTCTTTTGGTCATTATACATTACATTGAGAAGTTCCCCTGCTTTAGGCTGTGTTGCCTTTCCAGGGAAATGACGAAGGTCGCTACGCTTAGCTTTATAGCCTACCTGACAATTTTTCGTAAACTTTAAGTTCATTTTCCGTGAAAACTATCGCTCATAAAACCCAACTTTGGGGGTGATTCGTCAATCTTGACTCGATATCTATCAAATTACCGAGTCTTACCACTTAAATCGCATCCGACGGTGTGTAGTCTCCTTGTAAGTTTGCTAATCGTTAATAATGGAAAAGACTGAGGCTTGGTGTTATAATCTCTATTAAAGTGGATTTAAACTGTTAAGTTCACTTTAACTCAAAAAAACATACTACAATGGATATTTGAGCCTAAAGTGGCATTTAAAGTGATATTTATTTAGATACCAGATTAACTGGGCTTTAATCTGGTGTTTAAGTTCTCTGTAAAGTGATGTTTAAACCCAATCTAAACACAAAAGATGATACACATTTGATTCAAACATCACTTTAAATGTCAATTTAGGCTTAAATATAGGTTAAAATACAGTTTGTTCAAGTCAAGTAAACATCCACCATATATTTACATATGAGTTGAAATAATACCGTTAATGGGTTAAATTGAAAATAGAATATGTAAATAAAATATAATCTTACAGTGAGAGGAGCAAGATTGGCAACTCTCATCACATCACGATCATCCAATTTCCTAATGTGTCGGTCACTATCCCCATCTTGTGCTTCGTACGGAGGATGTTCTTCAACCACAGCCAAGAGGTTTTCCAAAACTTCTTCACTGAGGGATGGGTCCTGAGCCAATATCTTCCAGCATTCAACTACGCAACTGTATCAATGGATATAAAAAATAATAAGAACCCTCAATGCCCACTGCAATTTCTTCTATGAGAGTACACTGAAAATAAGCTCATAATTGCTATATTATCTCAAAGTCAATAAGCTTTGAAACAAAAAATTGCTTATAATACACAATCAAACTACATTGGATTTCTATTAATCAATGTGTACTTTTTGTGGACAGTAACTGTATAATAATAAAATAGAGCTGATTTCTAATTTATTTACACACATTGTAAAGTACATACGTGAAATATAGAATGTGAAGTGTAACTTACTTATCTAAAGGCAATGCTTGAAGTAATAAAGCAGAAACTGTGGATTTTGGATGATGTGTAGCAAGCACCAGCACGGATCTGATGGCTCCATGGCACGTTTGTGAAGGACACGTCTTCTGGCTCACTTGCCCCAGCATCATATCTAAATATAATTACATAAAAGTAATTAGAAAGATAAAGAAAATGAGCATTAAATAGGATCCAAGAAAAATAAACCTACCGAGAATATGTGGCACATGGTTTGGCAGGTATCCGCCTTTTACTTTAAGGACAGAATTCAATGCAATGCTTGCACCAGCTGAGGATGATGGATCTCCATCTCCAAGCCCTCTATCCAGCAAAGCTTCCACTAGCGATAGTATGTAAGTGTTCCTTAGGTTGTTGCAGGTTATCTATCATAAACAATGTGCTAAATTATTTTCTCTCTCTTTTCTCTTATTTATCTCTTTTGTTCAATAGGAAATATTTTACAATAAATGGCTAGCAAATAACAAGCATTAAACTACAGTAAAATGACACACCTCACTTCACTGCAGTATCATATAATCTCACCCCAAAATCATTACATTGAGTATTTCATTCGTTAGAAGTAGGTAATTTAATAGAGAACTATTTATCAACATGTCTACCAGTGTGTTGCAATGACCACACACAACCATTTTAATGCAGCCACTTGATATATTGATTGAATAATATAGAGGCAATTGTATGTAAGCTTTTGCAAAACATAAAGATTTACAAGACAAAAACATTTTAACTATCATGCTAAATAAAAATATTGGAATATTTTAGTAGGAATTAAAGTAGGAGATGAATTTTAACTAGTTCAAAGTTTTCATTCCTCTCTTATCATGGAGAGCTACAGTATGATTGAAACAGCAGAATTTAGTAAAAAATAAATATTTTTCTTAGGCGAGTTCAATACATAAATTTCTGAGAAAAAGAATTTCGTACTTAGCCTCCAGGTTTATAATTATGTTGCTGGTTTAAAACATTCTGCTGATGATGATCATTTTAATATTAAAATTAATAAAAAGTTAACTAATTCCTCATGCCTCAATTGACAACTATCGCTTAGATGACATATCCAACAATAAAATGTTTTGAATGTCAAATGTGAGTACATTGACTGTAATTCAGGTAACTAAATATCAAACATTAATATCACACTCATATACACAACATTAAAATTTGGTCATACATCCACACCACATTTAATAAAGTAAAACAAAAACTTTCCTCACTAATGTACAACAAATACATAAAACATTTCTAAGACTTGGAGTAGGATACAGAGAATTCTCAAAATGACATTCATTACATATAGTAGGCTTACCTTAGCAAGTTCAGCCATTGCATGGAACATACTATCAGGATTTTGGGATCCCAACTCTTTGACTAGTATTTTCAACTGGCTGTCAACATTTGGTTCCTCATCTTCAAATAGAAAGAGTGGTTCAAACAGTTTAAGGATGATAATGGTTCCACAACCATGCAGAGTAAAAAACAATTTTGATTTAAAGATCTCATCTAGTTTAATAAGTAATCGGTATAAAGACTACAGCTCAATAGTTTCAGCTTTTGAAATTTAATATTATTTTATGTATATTCGTTCAATTAATAACATCAGAAAAGGAGATGTGCTCACTTGTCCTAGCGCTCAATTGGGAGATCTTTGCACCCTCAGTTGTTGGGTCACGATATTATCTATGTATGTTTATAATTATTACCAAATTATTATTTTCCATCAGGTCTTATCTTAAATTATGCATCTTCATCGTATCTTTTTTCTCTTGTCCTAGTGCTCAGTTGCCATGGAACCAGATAATATCAAAGCAAGTGTTGGGCAGGTTGAACTTTTTGAAGTATTTGCATGTATGTTTATACCATTCAAAACAGAATTAAATGCCTCAAGTTTAATGATAGAAAAACCAGTTTCTGTTATTGTTCCAGAAAATTGGCCCAGAAGATTAATTATTAGATATGTCTCCCATGGCATGATATTGCTGCATCATTGCTTGCACATGTGATGAATCAGTGCCCGATGACTTCCGAAATTACTAACACCAGTACCAAAGACTATGCCAATGGACATGAACTTCAGTGCCTAGAAAGCACGACAGTGGTGCAAAAGTATGGAGATACATTTCTGAATTTAATGATTACAGGTTATATGTTTTGGATCCATCAAAAGATTCCAATACAATACTTTGGCAATACTTTATGTAGTGACTTTGATGATACTTTGATTCATGCTGTGACTATGACCATTTTGAAGATTGTGAGGGTTTTAAGCACTTGGAGATACATTTAAGTAAATGTAATCAACTCAATAATGGCTACCATAAAAACAATCATATCAATGTAGATTCGGACCCACACATTTATTCAAAAACATCATTTGCAGACTTTATGATTACCCTTGGTAGTACTTAATTTAAATATAAAATATATTCATTATAATATATAATAAATATAACTTTGAAACTAATCATTTATATTTCTTTAGGACAACCATTACTTAGAATGATCATGAGCTATAAAATGTTATCAAAGCAGGCAAATAAATGGAGAAGAGTAACATTGCGTAAGACATTTTAAAATTCTGAAAAATACCTGATAAGGATTTGATCTCATAATCTGGTTCAGGAACCTGTTCAGCTGGCAAACCTTCATCATAGCGAGATACAATTGCCAAAAGGAGTCTAAGGCAATGTACAGCTACAGAGCGTATTGGCAGAAAAGAATCTGAGCAGCGCGGCAGAATTACTCCTGCCATCCATCCACATTCTGTAAACTTACTAGGAACCTGCATTCATACAGCACATTAATTACATTGCATCAATGACTCGAATATAACTACATCAAAAAAGTGACCTTTTAAGCCCAGTGTCCAATATATTGGACACAATATTCATTGTTAAATAAGTATGATTTCTAATAATTCTAAATTAATTTTTCACACTTGGTTATGCTTTTCTTTCATGTAAATCTTATTCAAATACTGTAGTGAAGAAGTTAACTGTATATATTTTATGGCCAAATGAACAGTATCATGCAATGAATTGGATGAAAATATTAATGAAATTTTATATACCTATTTTTACTCATACATTTGTTGAAAGAGTTCTTTTAGTAGGGGTATGTAAAAACATTAATCAAATAAACTTACAATGAAAAATTAAGTTCTGCTTCATCTGTAACTTTAAAATAACAAGAGATAGAGACAGTAAATGAGGGAAGTATAAAGAATAATCCTTGGAAGACCATAACAAGATAATGTATTGGACATTACATAAATTTTTAACTAAACTAATCTCAAAAGAATTATATAATTGAGTATGTGTAGAAAAACATTGAATATATACACAAATTTTAATCCACAAAAAAATCAGGTATCCTTAATAGGTATCTTTCCTGGTGACACCATTGAGGTGATCGCCCTAGATTTGAAAGGCCTCTGCTAGAAAGTATAGGAAGAGAACAGTTTCAAAGGGAAAGATTGCAAGTGAAAGTTAATGATTCAATGTTAAAGAAAGATGGCTATTGTCCGTTTCAAGCTTCCAGTCAGTGTTGTCTTATGGGAGAAAGGCAAAGCCTCGTGAGCCGGGTCGCCTTTACGAGGAGCTACGGATTCGGACAGATATAATTAAGATTTGTAGTGTACATTGACCAGTTCAAACTTAATTTCTAATGAAATCTGAATGAAAATAATTCTATCAACTCAACAGTGAAATTTTTATGCATTTAGAGCAGAAACAACAAAGTTAAAAGCGAAAATTGAATGAATTGCCGAGTTTTCATCCATGAACATTTTTGAAACTGCCATTACTCTCTTACAATCCAACATAAAATGCTGATTTTTTTCTCCCATTGTTCATTGTATCATCTGAATGCATAAACGTTACACGAGATTAATTTTAGAGCAACCAAATCTTAGTAAAAAATTTAGAAGGAACGTAACTCAAGAAAAAATTCGTCGTGCAGTCCAATTTATACGTAGCCTAAAACTTTTTGGTTTCTCACGTGAGGAAGAACTAGTTTCGAGAGAAATCAAGATAAATGTTGTAATTTTCATCTGTAGTTTGTTTTGATGGGATATCTTGAATAGAACTTGAGTTTCTGACTTTTATATCAAAGAGTGTAATCTTCTTCGCGCTTCAAATCGCCGACGCTTCAAAATCTTGCAGCTTTACAGAAATTTCAACATCACCTCACATAAAGTAGTGATAATTTAGTCTTCATTTTTTTTATTTTTAAGTAAAATAAATTTTAAGTAAATAACTCAGTAATTTATTTTTAAGTTAATAAATTTTGAGTTGATATTGAATAATCAATTTCAGTCACGTCAGGGTCCTCTTTGACACGTACCATTGATTTGCCCTGGTTTAGTTCGGTAAACTTATACTTGTTATTGCAGAAATTTTATGTACTAAAGGAAATATATATTAACAAGGAAGATTTTATACCAGCATTCTTTTTAGAGATATTTTTTTAACTTAAGAAGAAATTGAAAATTTAGGTCCTCAAGCGACCGAACTCATACTGGATGCGCTCCAGCACATCGGAACTCTAAGCAATTATCCTTGTTGTTACTTGTTAATATATATTTAATATATAAAAGGTGACCTGGTGCGAGGCTAACTTCTTCACTTATGGCAAATTACATTGAGTTTTTCCCCCATAAGCCCACCATACTGACTGGAATCTTGAAACGGACAATAGATAAAGATTGAATTTGCAATAGGATATTAAAAGATAGATTTGACTTCCAAATATTACTGACTTTCAGATGGAAATTCACTTAAATCTAGCAAAGAGAAGAATCATGAATGTACTCCCTTGTAATGTACTTAAAAAATAAAAAATTACCATGAAAGTGAGCTTGAAATTCTTCAGGTATGATGCGAGAGCAGACTGAAGTGTTAACATGGCTGCCATTCTTTGAACACCTGAAAACTGATTATCAGCTTCCCCTCTTGGTACAGGTCTGGCCATCCATGCTTCCAACAAAGTAAAAACCTCCCCCAATGTGCCTGCACAAGTCTTCTCAGTTAAGATACTCGTAACAAAACTTCGGAGTTGATTCAAGGCTTCCAATGAACCTAAATGAATCAGGTCAGTTCCTTCAGCATATTCATCACAGTTCCATTCATATTCATCAAGAGCCTGTAAGAAAGACAAATCACTGGCTTGAAAAAGGAACTACCTGGCTGATAAAAGAGAGCACAAAAATGCAGAAGGAATAAATAACAAACATCGTCTTCATCCATGAATCCATCTTCTTCCTCACCAAACGATTCAGCACCACCTCTAACTCTGGACACAGGTGACTTTTGCATCACCTGTTTGTCTTCATCTAAGCCATTGCCCGTCAAAGGGAAAACTGTGTCCAAGCACATTCTTAGCATGCTGATTCGCTCATCAGAAGACATTGGAGGCAAAATTTTCCTGATTTATGTTAGTTAAGGATGATCACTACTTACAACCTATTGTTCTAAAGAGTAAAAAATATATATTCTGGAATACAAGAAGCTAAAATCTACCTCATAAATCTTTTGAAACAATCAATGTTCGAAAAATAGTGGTTATTTCCATAGTACAGCTGAGAGATAAAGCAGATCAGTTTGACAACCATAGATTCTTAATGGATGAAATGTCAATGTTTCCATCTCAAATTCCTCAAGACTGTATAAACTACATAATAGTACTACATGGCCTGAAAAGTCCCGAGCCTAACAAATAAAAAATTAATTTTTTACCTGAAAACTTTTTTTTATTCTTCAGTATAATCTCCATCTAGAGCTATGCACTTATTCCACCGGTCCTCGAGCATCTCGATGCCTTTCAAAAAAAAATGATTTCTCAAGTCCTCCAAAATAGGCCTCTGTTTCAGACATGACTTCTTCATTTGACGTGAATTTCTTCCCCTGAAGAAATCTCTTCATGTTTGGGAATAGATAGTAGTCGCTGGGTGCCAGATCTGGTAAATACAGGGGATGTGAAACCAATTCGTACCGCAATTCACTCAATTTGACCGTTGCTTTCATTGACGAATGAGTTGGTGCGTTGTCGTGGTGATACAGCACTTTCTTCTTTTTCATGTGTGGCCTATTTTTTCTTGATCTCGATGTCCAAACAGTCCAGTTGAGCAACGTAGTAGTCGCCTGTGATTGTTTTTCCCTTTTCCAAGTATTCAATCATAATGATTCCACTTGTGTCCCAAAAAACACTCGCCATAACCTTCCCAGCTGAATGTTGGGTATTTGGACACTTCGGACGACTGCTACCCGCTTCCAACCATTCTGCAGACTGCCGATTGGACTCAGGAGTGTAATAATGTATCCAAGATTCGTCCATCGTCACAAATTGGCGCAAAAAGTCCTTTTTGTTTTTTTGAAACAAGGCCAAACCACGCTCGGAATCCTCTACACGTCTTTGCTTCTGGTCCGGAGTCAGGAAACGCGGCACCCATCGCGCGATAAGCTTCTTCATCCCCATATGTTCATGCAGAATGTTTCCAACGCATTCCATCGAAATACCCACAGACTCTGCTATCTCACGCAACTTTGCTTTACGATCGTTCAAAACGATCAGATGGACTTTTTTTATATTTTCTAAGTGGTGGCCTCGGAGGGGCATCCAGGGCGTTCGGCGTCTTTGGTGCTGACACGACCACGTTTAAAGTCCGCAAACCACCATTTCTCTGTCCCTTCCGAAGGCGAGGATGTTGGGTAACATTTATCTAACCAAGTTTTGGCTTGGACAGTGTTTTTTCCCATCAAGAAACAATGTTTAATTAAAACTCGAAACTCGTCTTTTTCCATCGTTCGCGAAATGCCTAAACTTTGTGAAAACAATCAGCTGCCATTCGGGAACTAACACATGAATTGTCATGAAATTAAAAACAGTACCATCTTAAGGTTGGTTCTCAAGTGAAATGTGCAGAAAAAGTTACTAGTGGCGACATCTCTATGTTAGGCTTGGGACTTTTCAGGCCATGTAGTAGTTTATGATACACATTAGTTTTGAAGATGGGTTAAGAGTTAGCAATAGAGCACTTATCCAGATGTCAAAACCAAACTATTTCGTCTCTCCCAATTCTGTTCATCACATATTTATTTCAAAGTTGAGAAATTTCATTCCTTTTCATCCATTTTCATTCCATTCATTGAAAAAGAATTTATTCTCACTTTTAAATTTACCAATTTAACTTGTTTCTTCAGCTCTGCCATCAACATGTTGACAAGTTATCTCCTCATACACTATTGACTATATTGATGGCAATGACAAGGTATCTCCTAAGAGTTTTTTTATCATTATCCTTCTAGTATGCTCAGCACACAACAGATGTTGCTTAGCATTCTGTAGGAAGCACCACTGCTCACAGGGTTACATAGCAACCATAATTTTCCCAAGTATACATAGTCTAGCAGTTATCTTGGGATCATTTTGTACCGACTTTGAAATATATTTCAATTATTATACTTAAATGTATTTTCTATGATAAAAACTAAAAAATTATATTTATATTAGAATAAAAAATTTTATACAATTAAAGATTACTATAAAAGATGTTTCTTAATTAATTCATTTAAAATTTTTTAGATATAGAAGTAGACTAAAAAATGTTTTTTTTTAGCAGAAAAGACAAAAAATATCCTTTGCCATATTGAGTCAACTACAAGATTCTAGGTGTCAATGGGTTTAAAAACACATCATATGATTTTTCACTAACTCCAACAATGGGTGGTAAATTACTATAAAGATTAAATCACAGTCCCTGAAACCCGCTTGTTGGAACTGCACAGCAAAATGATTTGCTTTCATTAACCAACACTGAAGAATGAATGAGAGGATACATAAGTAGGTTCAATGTTTGAATGGCTGGAGCTAGCAAAGGGAGCTCGGCACCAATCAAAGTAAGAACAGTTTGGCGCATGGCTTGTGTTGATGCAGGACTCAGAAGATTTTTATCACTATTCGCAGCTTCTGTGGAATGTTGAGGAAGAATTGCACAACATATCTGTCTTAATGTAGCAAGGGCCGCTAGTCTTATATCCAAACCCTGTAAAAGCCAATCATATTATTGAGACTCTTTGTTCAGTAATAGTAATAAAAAGTTCATCAAAGCACAAATATAGAACAATATAAAAACGAAGACAGCAAACAGCTAAATATAAAGTAACAATGTAGCAGGAAGTAATAAAATGTAAATATATAAATATATCATGATTCAATTAAAATTAATTTGCAGACAATAGATTATACAGCAAGGAAACAACTAATTATAAATATAATAAGGAAAAAGAACTTACGTAATTTTTGAGATGATAATAATTTCAAATTTCTCTTTATAAACAATGTTAATTTACTGTTAAATATACCTATTTTGACCCCTCCTAATTATAATTTCTCATTCACACATGAGGGGTGTTCAAATGAAAAGGTACAAAACAAAACTTTGGGTATAATTGGAGTCTCTATTCAAAATTAATCACCCGAGGCCTGAGCACATGTAACTAACTTTTCAACGAGCTGAATGATTCTCTGTTCCCAGAATTCCTGTGTCTGTGACAAGAGCAAATAGTCCTTCAGTTCATCATCCGAGTTGAAGCTCTTCCCTTTGAGATGTTTTTAGAGGACCAAACAGATGGAAGTTGTAGGGTGACATGTCTGGACTGTAGGGTGGATGATCAAGCCACTTGGACTTGGCCAGTACCTTTAGTGTGACTCTGGAGAGGTGTGGACGTGAGCAGAATCACTCCCTTCGTGAGCAGCCGCGGCTGTTTGCTTTTGATGGACTTGCGTAGGCTAAGGACACACAGTCCACCCATATACAGGTGATGAACATTGGCCTGTTTAACAGATTCCGCAGTCAGAAATCTGATGACACTTTGCTACTCCTCAATCATAAAATTTTGCAATGTGAATGCCATGATATCCTCATACGCACTGCCATGTCAATTGGATGAAACACACAGTGAAAGACATCACAGAAATTCTGGGAGCAATTCGGCTCATTAAACAGTGAAATAGTTGTGCTCAGGACACTCCGGCTCAGGTGATTAATTTTGAATAAAGACTTCAATTATACCCTTAGTGTCGTTTCATACCTCTTCATTTGAACACCCCTTATATAATGTACAATGTGATCCTAGAACACATGCCAAATTTTAAGGTTCCAAATTTTGGGCACTTAAAAAGTAACTCCATACTTATTGTCCAAGTGCCCTAGGAGGTTCTCAGTACATATTTAACACATTCCAAAGGACTTCTTGATTGGGTCCCAAACTCCACCAGGAGAATGAATGCAACGTACCTGGAAGTCAGCTGACATAGGCATAATACTCAAAAAGAGACTCCAATGCTTTGTGCCCTATATTTGCTCCATTGAGTATTTCCCAAGTATTGCTAATGGAAGAACATTCTGGTGTGAACCAAAGATCATTTTTGGTGATGTATTAGGCACTTATTTATCTAAATCAAGTCCTATATCAATCTATATGGACACAGCCGTCTACATTTTTGAAAATGTGCATATAAGGCCTTTCTGAAATAAGTGGTAAGTAAGCAGTAAGATATTAAAACAGTTATAATTAAGCTATTTTGCATCACACTGTATGTAGGTTCTATGAAACTTTCCCAAAATTGAAGCACAATTGGAACTAAACTGCTTGATGATAATTTCAAGTGATGGAAGATTGGAAGGAGAAGAGAAAACTTATTCACCTGGAGATAACTGAAGATAAGTTTCCAAAGCAGATACCTTTGAGGAATCCAAATGCTGTAATATCCATGCAATGGCTCCCATTTCTTGTGAGTTTTTGGGATCAAGGAATGCTGCCAATGCAGATGGATCCCCAGCTATAGCTAAAGATGCACGACCATAGCACAGCAATAAGGTGACATTGGCTCTCTGATGCCCTGCCTCTTTGCGTCTGGAAATACATAAATACATAGTACATCTCATTATTTATTAAACTACACTTAATCAAAATACATCCCCAATAGATCGAATGTCATTTCTGTTGGAACCTGCATGAACCTAGCCTCCATCATCAGCAGGTCTGCAGTAAGAATTAAACTTTACTTAGTATTAAAAAGAATTAGTGTAATCAGAAGTCTGTCCTTGATTTTGTCACAGAGACAGAATTCTATCAGTCGAAATGACAAAACCACAGCACAATGACCCTATAAATAACACTTTTGTTGAATTCAGTAACAAGGAAACAGAATGAATGACATTTCATTCACACTTTTGAATCATCACAGTCAAGAAACAAAATGAGACAGATGTAATTGAGAGACATCCTTTTTTCTATTCAAAGCTGAGGGACCAATGAATTAATAAGGTTATTTTTTTATATAAGGTCCATTTGTGATTGCTGCCAGAAGTTTCACATATGAGAAAATTTGTGCTAAATTTTACATAATTCAAATTAAATAAA
Source organism: Pachydiplax longipennis (assembly GCA_036926295.1). NCBI lineage: Eukaryota > Metazoa > Arthropoda > Insecta > Odonata > Libellulidae > Pachydiplax > Pachydiplax longipennis. The sequence continues at coordinate 1,579,006 of JAVFKF010000040.1, read as the reverse complement.
TCTTTCTCTATGCTTTGTAGTGAGAAATTACAATGTTTAAGAAAATTGAGTGTCCTGCCAACCAAGAAATATGGTCAGTAAACTGGTTCTAATCAGCACCTGAAAAGTGAGCAATAACCACGAGAAGTGACAAAAAAGAGCCCCTTAACAGATGTCAAGCTCAATGAGAGCAAATCTGAAGTTTTCTCAGCTTTATATTGGCTCTTGGAAGGAGGTAAACTATGACGGTACCTCTTTAAAGAGTTGTGAAACGCATTGAAATCCTTTGTATAAATATTATTAACATGAAATCTAGTTAAAATTTAGTGTTGCTTTTTATTATGTAGGCAGTTTAGTATTAAAAAAGACTGAAAATCTGATTTCCTTATTTTGGCCTGAAATTTAAGTGTAATTCACTATTTTCTGGAGGATTCACGTAAACTTACTTAAGCTGCTTCAATTATCTCCTGATAAAAAATGATATCATTGCAAGATTGAAAAGAATTAAAATATTATGTTTTTTATACTCTTGATGTTCACAGGACAAACTTTTAAATTCATTAAGAAGAAACTCACTACTGTGAATCAAATAGAAATATGAATGAAAACTCTGCAACATGAAGGAGATAAATAATAATAACATAATCAATTGTATTTTAACTAATTTATGTTGCAGAAAAAGGCTATTGAGAAGGGGAGCATGAAAAAATTGCAAAACCTACTAAGGAAAGCTTAGATGAAAAGAAACGTTATCTGGAAGAATACACTGAGAAAGAATCGTTTTAAGTTAACCTGGAAGAGAACACTGAAAATTATATCCAAAACATATTAAAATAAAGTAAATCGAATAAATTGTGATCAACTACATCAGATAATTACATTAAATACTATAACCATTTTAAATACCACCAAATAAATTGATACAAAGTAAAAATATTAATTGGTGTACTATCATTCTAATATCTAAGGTAATTATTTAAAATTCAAATTGCTAATTTCATATTTTAGAAAATAACTTAGATAGGAGAATAATAGCACCCTTCATTAGAGTTCTGAGAGCTACAAAATTTTTTCATGTATCGAATTAATAATTAATTCACGAAAGAAATAAGGCCAACACTCTTGTAACACTTTTCTGAAAATAATGTTTATTGTCAGTCCCACAAAAACTATCCTTTTAATTAAATCAAGTTAATGTTCCTTGCAAAATTATGCTGTCAAAATCTTTATTTGATACTAAATCTCTCCCTTGTCCTATACTGCAACCTTTGCAGGATTTCACTGCAGTTGAATTAATCTGTAATACAGATACATGTGGGAGACATTTAACACCCACACAATCTTTCTTGATAAAACCTAAGCAATACCACTGCTTGGTATCTTTTCTTGGGTGCTAATTACAGTATGTCAGTTCTCCAATAGGTCGCATGTGCACTGATCACAAATTTCAGGAGCTGTCCAGCAACAGGAATGAGATTTTGCTTTGTTCTCACAAATTGGCATCTGAGCTTTTCCTGATTAGTTCAAAGAGAGTAGGGAGGAATTTCCCCTTCACCCTGGCACTAGGAGTATCCCCTATTCATTCCTATCCTTATTCTTTTTTCTTTTATTTCATCCATTGAAAGGTATTTTCTTTTTTCTCATACAAACCATAGAACTGACAGATAAACTAATATTCTTCAACAAGAATATATAGTAATACTTGCACAGTACTCAAAAAACTACGGCAAAAAATAAATCCTTTTTCACTAAAAACTAGAATAAAACACTGATTAGACTCCTCCAAACCAATGGAAAAACTGAGCTCTATTTTAGCTAAAAATATCAAGAAAGTACAAACAATGGCAGAAGAGAATATAAAGGGGAAGCCGAGAGGACTCTTCAGACAAAAAAACCTTACTAAACATATGTTTCAAAAAACTGGAGGAGTACACAGTGCAGTTGCCTTAAGAAAGGCATCGAGGAAATCTGAGGATTACCATTCTTAATCCCTCATAGCTGGAAGTGATGGAAACGAGAGCACTCAGCAGAGATTTGCCATTCTTTGTTATTTATCCCACTCCATTATCTCTTTCTCTGAAGGAAAATACTGCTGTTAGGATAATTTTTCTGAAAAAATTTGCACACGTATCAAGTTGGTACATATCCTACATTATTACACTTACACAACCTTCATGCGCTCCAGCACATCGGAACTCCAAGCGATTATCCAGTATGCACTCAGTCACTTGAGGACCTTAATTTTCTATTTCTTCTTAAGTTAAAAGAATATCTTTAAACAGAATGCTGGAATACAATCTTCCTTGTTAACATATATTTCCTTAAGCTCATAAAATTACTGAAATTACAAGTGTAAGTTTGCCGATCTAAACTGACCAGGGCAAATCAATGGTACGTGTCAAAGGAGACTCTGACATGACTGAAATTAATTATCCAATCTCTAGTTAAAATATGTTCCCTTCAAAATATGTCAAGCCATTGGCTTGCTCTAAATCTAACCTAACTTTATAGTTGTAATTTACCAGTAATTAACCTATAGATAGTAATACAATGGTTAGCAATTTCTATCAGGTTAAAAACACCTTCAAATCTACTTCCAAAATAAACTGCTGATAAGATGGTCTAGGTACTGGCATAGTCAGCTACTTGAACTATCTTACAGAATTAAAAGAAGGTTGCTTGCAAATAGTGAACATAGCTATTGCATACAATATCCGAGATACTAGGAATAAACTGATGCTTCAGAAGGAAATTTCTGAAGGTATAATTAAGCCATCGGTGTTATATTCTGTATTTTCCAGAATAATTCGGGAAATAACAGAGAAGTTGGCAGAAAATACAAATTTTATGCTGATCCTAAACACTCATTACTCTAAGCGTCAATGATAATAGCCTCTCATAATTACAACACTACGGAATCATAAATGAATCTGAATTTTAATCATATTTGACTGAGGCATCACTTAAATTGCATAAATGAGTAGTTTGTCTAGAGGCAGTCATAAATGGAAAAATGCATCTTGGGCAAGAAAATAGAGTGAGTTATGCTTTTAAAAGTGGTCATTGCTCCCCCTCAAAGTAACCAACTGGTCGATTAGGAACACAAGAATTGTCACTACCTATTGTGCTTTATTGAAAAATCTGGAATTAACATACCTCCTATACTTTCGGTTGCTAAACTCACGTCTGTGTATGCATTACTGTCACCACTGCTTCTCGCTTCCCCAATCTCTTTTAAACTAGAGTCCCCAACTTGAATTCCTTGTGAAGTCATTGCTTCATTCACTTTTTCCAATCACTCCCATACCTTACTTTTCAAATTTGTCATGGCTAATGTGAATGAACTATTACTGTATGATCCTACGGAATGTGGAGAGATGAAGAGTTCTTACTAGCCAATACATTTTAAATATGAAGCAAGTTCTTTTCAATATCACCAAGCAATAAATATATAGATAGACTATCCATATCAAACTACCTGTAAATCATTAAAATTCCATCCACCGAGGGAAGCGAAATTTTAACATGAGCCTCTTTTGCACTTCTTATCCCCGTGTGATTTCTATAGGGTTGGCATTAGAGGTAAGGAGGCCCTAAGATAATTACTTCACTGAGCCCCTATTATTTCACATATTTTTTAAGTTTTCTAGATTTATAATTGAAATATATATAATGTAAGTAGTTTTGCATGCAATCCAAATTAATTGCAAATTTCACATTTTTAGTTTCTGTCATCAGAATTCAATGAACAATATGACCAAGCCTCATTTGGCCTATTTATTGCGAGTATTTTAGAGCTTTTAAGATGACAGTAGATGTGAGAGTAGAGCTTTTAAGTATGATAAATGAAAGAGAAGAACGTTTGAAAAACGTAATGGTTAGTAAATACAACCATCTTAAGGAAATCCTCAGGAGAAACCACATTTATTCCATTCACACACTGATGAAAGAGAAATTAATTGTAAATTCAAAATTAATGTGAAAGGGTGTTGTCTCGTATCTTGTCACCCTTATGCATTCAGAAAAAGTGATCCTAGCATTTTCTATCAATTGCTTTTGATGGTATAGTAAAAATTATATAATAAAAATAACTGCATGGATGAAAAAAAATACTGAATTTTTACCAATTGTTTTTAGTTTAGATGCTTATCAAATTAATCAAAATTTATCTCAAAAATGCAGAGGATGCCACAGGACTTAATGCTACACATTTACTTAAAACTTGTTTAATCTATTATTTAAAGTAATGGCCTAGATATGACCATGAGTTTGCTTTACTTGTGTTGATTGTATAATATGACCCATTACAACCGTAGAGCTTCGTAAACAAAAGTGTCGAATTTGAAATCTAAATATTTTTGGTCAGACACAGATTCAAACTGTGCGGAAATTATCTTTCTTCCCTCTCAGTCTTAAGCGCAGAGGCAGCCTTTGTAAAATTTCCTCCCTGTTGCCATCACCTAAAACTCAGTGCACCAGACCAGAGGAAGGGAAGGAAAGGGACTTGCTTCAGTTTCTTCAGAAATAACAGGACCTTGTGTACAACATTTCCCTCTTTGTAAGAAGCATAGCTAGAATATATACTGATTTGTAATAACCAATTTATAATGACTGAATCCATGCATTATGACATCCATGTTGTTATAATACAATGTCTGCTACACAATGCCACCAAATTAAGTATACTAATAAAACATTGCAATAACACAAATACAACTCTACAGTCAGAGCAAGGACCCATGACCCATTACAATCGTGGACCTTCGTAAACATAAGTGTCGAATTTGAAATTTAAATATTTTTGGTCAGACACAGATTCAAACTGTGTGGAAATTATCTTTCTTCCCTCTCAGTCTTAAACATAAGTTCAGAGAGGCTCTGAGACAGATTTTGTATAAATTTCCTTCCTGCTGCTCGAACCTTTCACCTAAACTGAAATTTGATGAGAGGACGGATTGGAACTAAAAGGACCAAGGGTGTTTCCTATGATAATAAATTTACTTCAATGAGTGCTAAATTAAGTGATTAAGACAATAAGTAAATTATTCTGTTAACAATAGTACAGTGATGGAAGATAGGCAACAAAAAGCAAAATTTGTATCAAGAGAAGAAGGTAAAATTAAAAGGCAATCACTGATATAAATCATAGGGATTGGTACTTCACCTCTTGGCCTCCTCATTGACATGGTGAGAAGATTTCCCAAATGGTAATCTTTGAATGAACTGCTTTGCTGCACTGCCAAGGCCACTGCTGTGACCACTCAAAGCAACACTACCTGGGCCAAACTCCTTAGATTTATAGACCAGGGACTTAAGAACCACATTGGGATGTCTCTTGGCCACTCTGCCAATGGCCGATGCACATGCCTGCAAAATTTTATTCATCATCTAGGTTATTTTCAATGCATCACAATGTCAATTTTCCACCAACTTAAATAACAGATTTCAGCAATAGCTTCAACATTTTGGGGAAAGTTTATTTATTTATTAACTTTATAAGACCTGTCCACTTTACAAAAGGTGAGTTAAAAAGAACTAAAATAATGGTTATACCAACAGAATATATGATAAAGGAAAAGAAACGGAGAGAAAAACAAACTTGTACAACAGAATTTGATTAAGTAAAATACAGAATCATAATATAATAGGTACTACAATAGGTAAAGGAGGAGAATACCACAGAAGATATTAAAATTACTCAAGAAATGAAGCTATTCCAACATCTAATAATTAAAAATAAGATGATAAAATATGATTGTTAAAAGGTATGATAAATGATTTTAATTTTATTGTTATAGATTAACATGTTCTTTACAATACAAAGGGTTTCATCCACTGGCACGTTGGTGAATGTCTTTCACATCAAATGAGACCAACTTGCAAACGGAGGGAAAATTCTTGGAAAAATTGGAACGTTGACTAAGTGAATGACTTCTTTAATGTCACGAATGTCTGTGTGCATCAAAATTACTTTATATTCAATGGTAGATTCTATAAAGATGCCTTGCCATGGGGAATCCTCTCTCTCCACAGTTTGCCGACATTTTTGTGAATGAGTTAGAATGTAAGTTGTTCGGTTCTCAATCTAAATACCTCGATAACATTGTATCATGGCAGCGGTATGTTGATGATATTCTCTGTCTCTGGAAAGGAACCAACTTCTCTCCTCCTCACACCCATCTCTTACCTTTACCCATGAGCTTGAAAGCAATCGCTCCTTAAATTTCCTCAATATAAGTATCTGTTTAACTGACTTCAAATTGTCTTTTGCGATCTAAAGGAAGCAGACCACACAATCCCCTTCAATCCCACAAGCAGGCCTCCTTCAATTTCCTCATTCATCACCTTCTTCATATCTCCATGTTCCCACAAAATTTCAAGCAGGAATTAGATAGCATCTATTTAATCACCAAAAGAAACAGTTTCCCATCAGTTATGGATAATAATTTATTGCAGAACAAACAAAAAAAATTGGTCATCCAACATATTAATTCTACTGTTCCTCAATTGGATAATCCTCATTGATTTTTTAGATTAAAACATGTGAGTAATCTGAGTTACAATATCACTAAATTCTTCCCCTTGAATAAGTTCCTACCTGCCTTTTATACCATATCCAATCTCCGTTCTCTCCTATGTAATAGCCATGATATAACAGATTTAAAGAAAAAATTGGGTATCTATAGGTTAGATTGAAATGATCCTGGAAAATGTTATGTAAGCCAAATTGGAAGGGCATTCCAAATATGTGTAGATGAACACAAGGCCTCTTTTTTAAAGATATCTGGTAATTCACATTTTGCCATGCACCTTAATGATTGAAACCAAAATGCTTCAATTTCTCCGATCATCCTTAACGTTGGGCATAAAGGAAGGAGACTAGATCTTTTAGAACAACTACAAATAGACCACAACTTTTAGTTCAATTGGAACCTTTTGAATTGGAAATTACCTTTTCATAGGACCCATTCTTATCACTTTTGTTCTTCCTCACCTTCCCTTACCAACCTTCCACTTCAAAAATTTTCTTCCTATCCAATCCTCAACCTTCCCCCTCTCAATATCAGTGCCCAACCCTCTTGTTTAAGTGCATAAATGCACTTCTTTTGGTTGCCTGATGAGGAAGCTTCCTCAAAACATTTAAAAATAAATTGTGGACAAAGATTGTGGTTTTTTCTCATTTAATCTAGTTACATTAAATGATATATTTGAAGAATGGTCTGCTTTTCATGCTAAGAAATTGTTATAATTACTTAATTTTGATCATTTTCACTCCACAACAAAATAGTTTATATCAGATAGATATTTGGGGAAGAATAACAAATTTCTTGAGTGCAGTGGTATTAAACAGTGTGATATCTCCAATGCTACCCTCTTCCTGGTTTGTTCAATATGCTTGCTAATGGTAAGTGAATAAGAGTACAAGAAGATGGTCATAATGAGAACTGACAAAAATTGGAAAAGTTTTCATTATAAAGTGCACTTGTTACAGCCAATTTCTAATACAAAGTATCTGTCCTCTTGAATCCAAGGGCAGCGAGTGCAACAGAATGAAACTGGAGGTTATTTAATTCTTACACAAATGCTTCAGTTTGCGTAAAAAAGTACACTTGCATCAAAAATATTATTTCATTGATTCATAAACTATAACCAAAAGGCATACATACAGAGGAACAAAGAGGAGAGTGAGAAGTGTCTAATTAAAACTCCCTAAGCCTAGGAAGGATGAGGCGAGTTGATGGAAAAAAATGCATGATTTAGATAATTTTTGTATTTAATTTTTTCTGCTCTTTGAAGAGTGCCTCAGATTACTGTTTGATTGTCGGATGTCACCTCTCATGTCAATTAACAATTCCGATGCCTCCTACAAGACAGTTATAAAAACGAGGTACCTGTTATGTAACTCCATATCCTTTTTGCTGTAATGGTAAAAAAATCACTCCTATAAAGCTACTCTCATTATATGCCATACTCATTATAACGGGCTCCTTTTAATAAAGAAGATCTCACACTATCTCAGAGTTCATAAAAGCTCCAATAGATGGCTGGATATTTCTGCTTCACAGTATATTCATTTTACTTTCACAAAGTTAGTCATTCCAAAGAAGAAATTTTCACAAAACCTAGAATTAATTCTAGATATTTCTATAGTGGAATTCTAGAGATAAGGCAAAGCATGAGAGGACAACATAGATTATGTAAAAATAATTTTGGTGTATCAAATGAGGCAAATGATTGGCTAAAGTGGAGTGCAGTGCATCTGTGGAAATATCAAGTGGATAACAGGAAGAAGCAGTATCTATACCATGTGAATGATGTAAAAGGAACCATGAGAAAACAAATCATGTTGGATATATTATGTGCAGCAGGGAGGTACATGAAAATTAATATAAAAGATTTAAAGTTGGGGAATTAATCAAGTTGTTAACTATATTAAAAATAAATATGTAAGAGTGGGAGAAGTAGAAAACTGTTAGAGGATTAAGAGTATTCACAATCTGCATGTAGGGAATATCAAAGCTGAGATGAATTCCATGAGCTTTAGTAAATTTATTTTGGATTTTCTCTACCCTGATTGTATGTTTCAGTAGCTGCTGTAGACATTTTACAGTTGATGAAGTATAAAAACTATACAATACATTGAATTAAATCATCAAGATGAAAAGGTAACACAATCGTGAAAATGGGTATTCAGAATCATCAAATGAAAAGGTTTATAAATGATAGGGATATAAATGAGAAGGGGTCACAGTTGTATATACAAATAGGTGGCATTGCAGTAAATAACAGAAAAGGGGAGAAATAGGAATGAAAAACTGAGGAATGGAAATAGATGAGTGTTTACAATTGTTCTCAAGAATGACAACATTGATCTTCGATAGCAAAATGGCAAATCTGGAGGACAAGTTCTAAGAATTGCTTGTCTAAAATGCAACATTATTTACAGATGCTACAGAAGATGCAGGAGTGCCTCTTAGTCAATAAACTGCAGCCAGAATTGTTTCCAGATATTTTACTTTGAAGTTTAAATTCAAAAATAGTTTTATTTATATATTTATAGAAAACTTTCAAAACACATAAAAGTAAAACCTACTTAAGATGCTTTTCAAGGGACTGACAGAAAACTGAATTATTAGCAGGACAGTATTTTTACCAGGATATGACAAATTTTTCTTTCTATTATATTGGAAAACAGCAGTTTATTGGCCCTTCAATTCAATCAAAGAGAGAGCTATCATTTCTTCACTACAGTAATTTTTCACTATCCAAGTAATTATGACCAGACAGACAATTAAAGAAGAATATGAATTGTTTCACAGCTGTGTTTAGGATTTATTACAAAGCCTAAATTCCCACGATTATGCTCAATAGTCCCTATAATACGGCACTGCAACTCTGGTTTATTTGATACCTTTACAACTTGTAATTAGAATAAAAGAAGACACCTTCAAGCAACTTTTCATATATCTTTCTGCTCTGAAACAAAACTGATGGGGAATATCTTACTCTATCTCATAGCTAGAATTAGTTCCAACAGTGAGATGGAGATTGTTCTGTTTCATAATACTGTCATTTTCATTTTGCAAATTAGTCATGGAAAGCAAGATAGTCAAAAGGAAAAGTTTGAGACAGAAGAGGAGCATGATACAGAACCTGTAATAAATTTTGGTCCAACCAATGGGAATCAGCATAAGTTGAAGTGTACAGAAATATATATTTTGTAAGCAGTTATTTGACGTGTTTTTTATACCTAGTGTTTTGTTGTTCGAGAAGCAAGGACTTAGAGAAAAGCATACATTAACAGGAGCAATTTGTCTGGGTTTGACTGTATTTGGGTACATGTTTATTTGCTTTTTTCTTGAATAGAGTTATGCTCATGGTAGGTTTACATTTTTACCCTTTTATATAAAAGAATAATTTAAGAGCTGAAAGACTTTTATATGGCAAGGTATAATATCTAAAAACTCTCCTATGCTACATGCACACAGTGCAATCTATTTCCTGAATCTGTTTTTCCTCCCATTCAATTGAAACTAGGACTGCCCCAGAGCTGATTGGAAAAATATTAACAAACTGATTTATTCACAAACCTCAGCTTCAGCAGGAGAGGATACATCATATGGTGATGAAAGTAATGTTTCAATAATGCGAGAGTTCAAAAACTCTTCATCAGTGCACCAAACGCCAATTGCTCCAAGCAGACTGTAAACTAGGCACCGCTGCTTGGGACATAAAAATGTTCCTGGAATGTAGTTCTGGAAATTTGGGGTGGAAACTGCTGTTGCATCATAGAGAAGGGATGTCAGAGCCTTGCCAACAGCCTTGGTCCATGCATCATCTGATACAATGGCCAAAGATGAGTCCAACAGATCTACTATCTGGTGAAACCAACCACTGAGGTCAAAGTCACCTGCATCACCTGAAAAATCTATTGATGCATACAAATTAGTTTCACAAATTAAAATAAAAAAGAACACAAATATGTGTTAAATGGTTGACAACAAGTATTCTGAAGGAAGAGAATAAATAAATTCTACATGAAAATCTGATACAGAATATAAAACTACTGAAATATAAGGTGATCCTATTTTCTTAGTAAATTTCATGAGGTAATGTTATTTTATCAAATTTTATGAAAATGCAGTACATTTCAAAATAATACGACAATATTAGAAAATATATTACACATATATTGGACTAGCAATATCATTCTATCATTGCAATAGAGATTTCACTTTCTATGAGTAGAGTGTGACACCATGGCTCAAAGTCAATCGACATTAAAATCACATTATTTATTTACAAATATTTGGAAATGAATAGCTAAAAAGAAATATTTCAAAATAAAAGCATAATTTAGGAACCATTTCTGAGAAAAATCATAAATTATTTTTTAACAGAAAATATTTCGTATATTCTTACATTTAATGAGAATGAACATGTCCTTTGATCTGAGTTTGATGAACTATAACAGCACAAACAGGGTGCAGCAGTAGAGTGCAAATGTGAAGGAGGCAGCAAAAGATGCAATGCAGTCACTGAACAGCTTCACACTGTGCCTTTTCACAAACTTTTTTCGAAAGTTGGTCTAGCTGACATATTGCTAAGTTGCTGAGAAACTTAGACTGAACAAGAGGTCTTTGCAATGGCACCTGAATTGCTACTAAGCAAATTACGTCACAATTCACTGACAGTGAAATCTGAACAAGATCTTTTAAAGGTACTGATTTACTTAGTTACCACAGTAATAATGACAAGAATTACTCTTGCAATTTATGACCATGCCATTCCTTTTACTTAGGGAAACAATTCCCTTTCTTTTGGTTTGCTCATTTTTTCACATACACTTGAATGGGAAATTGGGTCTATAACCATCAATAATATGTATATTAGTGAATTTAATACATTGAACTTGCTTAACAGAGAGTTATGTAACACTGTCTCCCAAAAACAGATCAATCTATGCTCTCAATCAACATATAAGGCAATCAGTCCCAGAGAATTGTTAAGTTAGATACTATTAAAGAAAATCCTCCCAAAAATGGTGTGATTTCAGAATTTAGTTCTTAATTTCCCAGCAGACAAGGTGAGGGAAAACCTTTCACAAAGGTTACCTACCATTCATGCTTCAATCATGATGCTATCGTGCCCACTGCAATTGTAATTGAAAATGTGGTTGGGTCAACATGTGCACATATACTGCAGAGCCAGAGTGGACAATACAACAGAATTCTCAGAAACACTTCTGCTTTACTTTAACACTTTACAGAGCAGGCAAGCAACCAATATTCACATTCTTGGATGTAGTATGGACATTCAATACCTTGTCACCTAGCTGAGGTTTCACCGTCCTTCAACCACCTTTTACAAATGTTAGTACGTGAACAGCTTTTTTTTGCAACTTTCCGTTTTCCATGATGCCCACACCTATCACATTCTTTCCTTTATCAAAGTCACTTAATTCAGAGCATTTCCCAATTCTCAATGCAAGTCATTGCTAAAATGATTCCCTGGTAACCTTTACTCTGGTTCTTTACTTTTCTTATCGTGTCACATACCCCCTAGATCACCAAGACTCATTCTACTACTTGCATAGGACAGCGGTCATAATGTTTTGACTGATCAGTGTAAATCATGTAGTTAAACATAATCATCACAATGGTAGCCTATATTGAAATAGGGAAAGATTCACTTAAGAGTCTGATGTTAATAATTTTCTAATGCAAGCAACCTGAATTGAATGCTCTTAAAGTCCTTATACTAAATATGAAATGAAAATAAAATTGAAATTACCTTTCAGGGAAACAATTAGCTGTGGAATCTTTTCATTGAACACTGATGATAAAGAAGAATGTATATTGCATGCATAATTCTTGAGAAATGTGAGGGTATTGACTCCAAGAGAGGAAGATGAATCAAATGGATGAGCCAAGAATGTCAGGCATCTTGCTAAGACTGCCAACACTTCAGGAAGATTGGAACAATGACTTTCAGTAGCATCTGAAATTTAAAAAAAACAACCATAATTGCTAATTAACAACAAATTACTTTTAAAAATTATGTATGAATCATATTTTTAATTTTGCAATTTCAATTTTATTCATCTACATCACATACACAAATGCATTTCAATAGGAAGTATAAAATGTATTCAAAGCAACATCAATAAAATTCCCAAGCCCCCATAGGAAAAGAGTTTTCTTAGGAGATATTGCATGTGCCTAGGAAAATTCCCAAAACAGACATGAAGAAAGGTCCTCCTTTCCCTCTGCATTTACCATATATCCTTCCCATAATTCAGAAGAGACGAAACATAGGGTTTTTAACAAGTTAGAGGTGATTTTTTATCCAAAACTCTCTGATAAATTATTAATTTCAACACTGTACATATTAATGGCAAAACTGTGTTAATTACTAAGAATAATGTTATATTTATGGAGCTATAAATGAAGCAATAATTTTAAACCTTAAAATCTTACTTTTAAACTGAACAATTACTTTTAAAGCAAACAATTCAAACAACAAATTTAAATCTTACACCTGTTATGTACAGTGTTCATCACAATTAAGCAGTCTGAATGAGCAGTGAGGTTTCAAACTATTTGAAGGACTTGGGTATCCCAAGTGTTTAGAAAGGTTGTAGCAACACTGAAGAAAGGGTACACCCACTCAGGAATTACAAATGGTGGTACTGACCCTGGAAGAACTATTACAAATGATCATGGAAAACACATTATCTTCCGAGAAATTTTAATTTAAATAAAAATATAATTGCAAATAAAATCATACAGAATGGTAAATTTACAATAGAATGTCAAATAAACTTTATTTAGCATTTATTTTTATTACCATCCAGATAAAAGGCACTTGAAACATACATCCCATCCAACTGAATAACAAATTCATGACTTTGGAATGTTTAGCCGACATTAGAATTACAGCTGCTCCTATTGCTTTATTAATTAATTTATTATTGAAATTACCCATTGATTTATTGGTGAAATCTAAATTTAAAGGCTTTCAAATCAGTGGGTGCTTGATAAAGATTGTAAGCATTTCAAAAAAGATATTTATTAAAATTCTTTCTGGATAAGTTCAGCTCCTTCCCTTGAAGACTCTGTTTCTATCTTAAAATAAAATTGGCAATAATGATTGAATCAAATTCCAAATTTCAAAACTGAACTTAAACACCTTTGTTTCCAATTCTAAGTGAGACCATGTCAGAAAGTGTGCATTTGAGGCACCTAACCTTCACTCAAAGAATAGTATTCCTGAAATATTATGAGTCACTCCAGAGGATTTCCAAGGTAAAACAAACATGAAATAAAATTAATACAGTAATAAACTAACTACCTGAACTAACAACTAACTGAACTATTTTTGAACTAATCGTTTCATAACTGATGTTTTTCATCATTTAATCTGCATTACATAATATCAGTTACAACAATATCTTTTATGTAACCCAACAAAAAAAAACATGACATTTTTGTATCTTCCTGAAACTTTGCCACATTATTGATAGTAACAATTAAGTCACTTTTACCAATTTTTAGACCAACAATCCCAATAATTACAAAATGGCGGCTAAACAAAGTTCGCAAAAAAGTTCGAAATCCGGCGCGCGCGCTCTCAGTTAAACACCGTTTCTCAGAGAGCTTAAAACGTACGATGCTTTAAATACGCTCATTCTAAAGCTCTTAAACGGTGTTTTTATTACATATGGCATTTGTTTCCATTTCTTGGAGACAATACCTATTTTCAGGCAATGAAACTTTTTGAATAGGTTTTAACCTAAATAAATCCAGTTCTACCGCGTTAAAAAAATATCACCGGAATTGTTATTAAGTTTTCTTTAAGTGGTCGAAGTATAAAAGCGGTAAACGGATATTAAGTATAGTAAAAAAATATGATTTACCTCTGGGTCGAGGCGCCGCGCCGCTCGCTACCTCAATGAACGCTCCACTCATTGTTAGTCCCATCCGTCGGAGTTCACTTTTACTCAAAAAATACTTGTCCGTACTTCATATATCGTTGTTTTTCTTTTTACAAAGTTGCATTAAAGAATTTATATACTTGACAAAATGTTATTTTCATACACTCTCAGTTGTATAATCGGTCGAAAAAGAGAATAGCCCAGCACATATCTGAGTTTTCGATACAGGTATGAAGGTGTGATAATTTTGTGTGCCGTGTATCATTTTAGCTGCTTTCAAGCGATTATTCAAAATCAATGACTCCTCTGAATAATCTTTCTCTGTAAAGTAGTGAACTTCTACGTTTTGTAAATTTTCGGACGCCCACATACGTGGGGGGACCCAAAAGTAACTAGAACCGGGCTGTGGAGGGGACCGAGTTCTGGTTGGTAGGGTATTTTGGCGGGAACTCTCATGAGTCAGTATGCAAAGTTTCGTCGCCGTGAGAGCAACTGTTTGTGCGCAGCATTTCTTTTATCAAAGTAACAAACTTCCTCCCCTCCACAGCCCGGTTCTAGTTACTTTTGGGTCCCCCCTCGTATATAGCTCGTTTGGTGATGAAATTAGGTTACCCTGAGTACTCGCCTTAGCTGCCAGCCTCTTAATTGTGCCTCCTATTCCATCGCAAGGTCCTTTTCCGTGAGACGTAGCAAAGAAATGCCACTCTGCTTTTATTCCATAATCCTCATCGTGGTGGCAAAGATTTACAAAATTTTTCTTGTTTTTGTACTGGGAGCCGGCTCCACCCGAAAAGTACAGAATCTTAGATACTTTCCCTATTTCTTTTTCCAGGAAGGTAATCAACTTTCTTTGGAATAGATGGAAAGCTATATTGTCGAGCTATAAGCATTCTGAAATAGCAACAAAACTCTTAGTTTTTATAAGTAAGCCACTTCTGTAGTATACTACGAAGGGATGTAATGTGGCTTGAATATTATTCCAGTGTACTCCTTGGACTGAATCTTGGAAAACCATGGAATAATTCTCAGCGAAGTCTGCTACCACTAAACATTCTGAGTCGAGTAAATTTTCCTCTCTGTATTTTAGGAACGAAGATTGCTCTTGAGCTATTAATGCATGTTTTAATAGCTTCTCGAGGGAGTTAGAAAATTTCTCTAAAAACTCTTCAATGCTGCTCTCCATCATTTCAAGGCTAGCTCGATCGACAAAAACCCATTGTTTGTATTTAACTTTATCGATCATAAACATATCAAATACCTGTTGTAAATGTTCAATCAAATTCACAGGACCTGGACATTCAGAACATTTCCGGAAGTAACAGTTCACAGATGGAGGATTGCAAATTATCTGCGCCAAACAGTCGTTATAGGATTTTAGAGGCTTTACAGAGTCGGCTGTAATAAGAGGGTATTTTTGATCCGTCTATCATAAGTTTTACGTTCCCATGGATCACGCAAACGCAAACGGAATGAGTTCCGCTAGCTCCTGCTAAGACACAGTTCCTTGGTCTCAACTCCGCAAATTTTGAGAAAGAAATTTTCACCCCCTTGTATTTCACCTTGAATTCATAAAAAGCTTCCTTGATGTTGCTAAGGACCAATCTTTTCTGAATATGCTTCCGATCACCGTTTTCCACAACAGAAATGTAGTCTTTCTTCCCCGGCATTAAGCGACTTATATCGTCGGAGAGATAGAAATTTTTCACTAATGCTAATACTTCTTCTTCTACAGGTCTTCCAATTTTTTGATTGGGCGATGATAATATCCCTTTCTCAGAAGCAATTTCTTTAGCAACACGAATCATTTGTGTAGAGGCATCGAAATATTTCTTGATTTTGCTGTAGGACCAGTCCTCAAAAATAGTCAGTATTTGAATTTTTCTGCTTCTGTGGTTTGTAGAAGAATAAGCTTCCCTCAATTTTTTTAGAATGTCGTCAGATTCCTCTTGAAATGTCTCATCGTCCACATGAAACACCTTGCTGGATATTGCCTGCTGTATTTTCTTTGCTTTCATTCCCTGATGGGACTTTTGATTGATTTTCCTTTTTATAATGGGAGAAACACCTAATGAGATAAGGCTATCATTTAGCTTCGATACTGCTTCAATACTCTGTATCTCCGAGGACTCGCTTTCGCTATCGATGGTCCTCCTAGAGGAGCTTGAAGAAGGACTATTTTCTTCATTGGTTAATGAATCTCGAACGTTGATCTCATCTCCGCTCTTACCTCTAACTCGTATCTTTGAAATTCTATACCGACACGAACTGCAAACCTTAAGTCCTTCGACTGATGCTAGTTCTGTTTTTCCCACTTTAACCAGCATCCATGGTAGAACTCGACGCAAGTTCGTTCGTTCTTTCCTACCGTGATTTGATAATCCAAAAGGATTGAAGCAGCGAGTGTACAGCTGGAATTTCTTCTCCATTGTACTTTCAATGACGTTTTGAACTAAAATCAGTAAAAATTGGAAAGGATGTCACTGGACACTATTTGCTATTGAAGCAATGTTAAAAGTACTACTTTATAACACTAAAGAATGCCAATTAATATAAACACTCCCAGTTGATGATTAAGAGCTCACACTTAGTAATCAAGCACAAACCGTAGAAAAACTGACTTGACACTAAAGGCAAGAAATGCGAAAGATTTTTCTAACCGCACAACACAGAAGATTATGCATGACTAACTCACATTGTTCTAAAACTTAAGCTCCTAAAGGGAAGATAATAAGCTTATTGATATATGAAGTGGAGCTCGGGAACTCTGAAGGATGGGACTAACAATGAGTTTGCGGTAGCGAGCGGCGAGGCGCCTCGACCCAGAGGTAAATCATATTTTTTTTACTATACTTAATATCCGTTTACCACTTTTATACTTCGACCACTTAAAGAAAACTTAATAACAATTCCGGTGATATTTTTTTAACGCGGTAGAACTGGATTTATTTAGGTTAAAACCTATTCAAAAAGTTTCATTGCCTGAAAATAGGTATTGTCTCCAAGAAATGGAAACAAATGCCATATGTAATAAAAACACCGTTTAAGAGCTTTAGAATGAGCGTATTTAAAGCATCGTACGTTTTAAGCTCTCTGAGAAACGGTGTTTAACTGAGAGCGCGCGCGCCGGATTTCGAACTTTTTTGCGAACTTTGTTTAGCCGCCATTTTGTAATTATTGGGATTGTTGGTCTAAAAATTGGTAAAAGTGACTTAATTTTTACTATCAATAATGTGGCAAAGTTTCAGGAAGATACAAAAATGTCATGTTTTTTTTGTTCGGTTTGGCGTGGAATGACCCCTATAATATAAATAACTACTGATCACACACATGATTTTTAAGAAGTTGATTTAGAAATGGAAATAATTGTACATATTTATGTGAGCATCATGAATTCCTGAACTTTATCCAATACTTTTAACTAAAGGCAAGCCAGAAATAACAGCCCATATCAGTGAAGTTGAATAACAAATACTATTTATATAAAAATAATAAACTCCTAATAATTTTTTTCTGATTCATTACTTGAGAAAACATTTCAACATTAGGATTAATAATCAATCCGAATACCCTGATTTTCAATAACTAAATAAAGATTTTTGGCACTGACTTGAAAACATTTACACATTATTTGGTATTAATCATCCCCATTCACTTTCAGTTGATTCCCAAAAATTATCTGCATATTTAATCTACAGTTCAACTTTTTCAACTTTTTGGACACCGCTTTCCAGATATTTTCAATGGGGTTTAGATTGGGGCTTTTTGCTGACCAATGAAGTTGATTCATTTCTCACTCCTCAAACCATTCTTTTGGAGCTCTACCTGTATGTATTCATGAATTATCAAATCACAATTAAGAGCGTTCCACAGCTACATTCATGGTGATTCCCAAATACTTTATTTCCAGCATATAAGACGACTTGTTTAACCCAGGGAAATCTTTTCAAAAGTCCCAGGTCTTCTTATACATTGCGTGTCATCATAAATAGGCCAGGTGATCAAACTTCCGCACTGAAGAATCTGCGGTGGCCACATATAACAGCAAGAGCTCAAAAATGGCTGCAGCTGTATCCCCCCCATGTAGTGACTGTATGAAAGCATCTCAATTAAAATACCATATTCAAATCAAATCTGATTTATTTAAATTTTTATTAGGTTTACATTGGAAGAGGATAGTCTTATACAGCAAGTATATCCAAAAATCTACATTTTAACTGAAAAATTTGGGGGTCATTTTAGATTTCCAGTCTTTTAAACTGGAAAATTTGGTATACTCCCTTTCTCAAATTCATTTTATCTCTCTGATAAAATATTGTCCGGAAAAGATTCCATTTTTCATTTACCAAGGCAAATCAAAAAAGGAGGCTCAACCTACAAAGGGATTTTTGCATATTTTGAATTTTTCATAGAGCTTGAAATATTTCACAAGAAAAAGAGGATACAGAAGAGAAGATATGGAGGAGAATAGAGGGAAAATTTTTGGAAATGAGTTCAAACCTCCTTGTCTTGAGCATAGAAGACTAGATAGCAGATAGATGTTACTGCCAATATTCATTTCAGATATCTATCATTGCTTCCACACAAGGGGGTATCAAATTTCAAAAATTTTTAGTATTGGAAATGTAATAGGATGGAAAAGTTGCCTTTTAGGTTCAATAAAAAGTGTTCAGAAGCATGGCTCTTGTCTTGGGCCGGACCCAAATGCTCAAAAATTTGAAATTTTAGTGAAAAATGCGCTCTTTTAGGAGAGTTAATTTTACAAGCATACATAGATCTGATTAAATGGTTGTTTTAATGTGTTTCAAATAGAGGAACAACTATATTGAGGTATTAATACCAATTACAATGAGATATCATACTTTTAAAATTTTTGCAAAATTTTGTGTCACACATCCCAATGTAGTTTGTAATTAAAAGAAATCACACAGTGAAAGATGGAGCTTAGGAAGGAACATAGCTGCCATGGTACCTTCCTTCCAAAAACAAAGATGTAATCACTGGTACCTCCATCCAGAGCCTTCACAAAGTGTCTCAATAGCAATTCATTTGAGTGAAGCTGACATAGTGTCCCAAACAGCAGTTTCTTAAGCAAAAGTTCCAGGTGCCTAATAACACAGCTATGGTTGTGATCTCACCATCACATACAGGTACATACAAGGTCTATTTTTGTCATCAGCGATGACCATATTGCTTTTGTTACATACACAACTCTTATGCTTCCACTCGTACAGTAGTCAATGTAAATACAACCTGGCTCACCCACTATGGTAATGTGCTCTTCTTTCTTCAGTTTTTGGTGGTTATTTCTATCTTGATCAATTTCATTAACCTTAGTTAAGTCTTGTCTACCATCAAAATATACTGCCGGAATTTTTAAGTCTCTGCCAGTTTGTTCTTTGTAGATCTGGATTTTTTTTTAATTCTTGAAAAGCTTTGCTTCTGGTTACAACAATGCTAAACTTTTGTCCATCCAATCTAGACTCTTGAATATCAATCAATAATAGAGTAGTGAATAGCTAATTAAGTAGGGACTGATCACCACTGATCTGTGACAGCTCTATCTGCAACCAAAGAAAATTTACTCAACGACAGACTTTGTCTCCTTCATCATCCTCTGATAGATATTATACATTTTCCGAATTAGATATCTCCTTGAATTCTCAAAGTTTCATTAGATTCCTTCTCCCTTTTTGATCTGCTACATTCGCTCTCCTGCCTTTGGGTTTTCTTCAATATTCTCATTCTAATTTTCTTAGTTACAACATTTTCAACACCACCTAACATTGTCTTTCTATGAGTTCACTGGTCTTCAAGGAAAGATCTTTCTAAATCAGGAACATGGGTGGATGCTGGACACTGACACTGAGATTCTTTAGAACACTTGCTGGTTGCAATGTTGAAAACTCTTCAAACTACATAAAAAAGCTTCTACGTTCTTGCTGCATCTCTTGCCAAGTGTCTACTCAGCTGCTGATCCCATTTGTGGTCTTGCTCTGTCAGCTGGCAGATCCTGTTCCGTGACACAACAGGAATAGATGATCTCATCCAAATTTCTTCTGTTTTCTCAGGGACTTGATTTGTCAGCTCCAAAGAGTTTGGCTCTCTTTCCCTATTGTCTCCTTTTAGCTGAAGATTGATATAATTGTAAAACCTCACTACACTCAGGTGAGTTTGAAGCTGAGTCAAAACCAAATCCTCAGGGAACCCAACGACGTGACAGCTTTTCACGGCCATCGCTGCTTTGCACTTGAATAAACAGAACTTTTCACCACAACATTGACCCATTCATAAAGACATTCAAATGTGTTAAGACAAACACGCACTTATAACCGGGAAAAAATAGACCAATACATTGTATGCTCAGTTGAACAATTACAATTAAGCAGATTTCAAATATATCAGTTATATAACTGGTAATGCATCCATGGGTGGATAGGTGGGCGGTACTCAATTAGCAGCCACCTCCTTGTAGTGAGTCCTTGCTGTTCACTGCAATTGAACTAGCAAAGAGCTGCTACTTCCCATCATATTTCCTAAAATTTTTAAGTATGATACTTTGTCTTTTTCACTTATTACTGAACCTAAAAGGCAACTTTTCCAACCTATTACAGTTCCAATACTAAAAATTTTTGTAATTTGATACACACTATTCCACACAGCACACAGATCTGCACCTGCATATCAGTTGGGAACTGTTGCTCCTAGGAAAGTGGGTTCTTTTTACCTTCTGACCATTGAATTGCTATGAAAAGAAACATCTTACTGCAGATTTGCACGTGTGTTGATTAAAATTTTTTCTTCTTTTTCCAGAAGCACCTTCCACTCCCTAGATAGGGAGCATAAATACTCAATGTCTATCATGTTGAAAAACATTGTTAGCTGCCTTTTAAATGTGCAACCTTTTGTTGTATTTCCTGAATAATTGGGATGCATTACCCATTTTTCCAATATAAATTATTCATATAATGAATATGAATCTTCAGCATTGCAAATCTGCAAAATACTCATGTAATATTCAGCCAACTTTGTAGAAATGTACTGCCTAAACTATGTACGACTGAGAGAAGAATAAAGCTGTTAATTGTCGATTGTTACATTCATCATCAGTAAATCAGTGTGAATCCAGTAAAAATTTATGTTGAAGAATCCATATAATTAATGAAAGCAAATTATCCAAAAAAAACACTAAATATAAACCACATTTGTGAATTGAATCTTACTATGAAAACTCAGCCATTGAAAATTCCTCGGTGACTCTAAATTATCCAAATCCCCTCTGAAATTACTAAGTTATCACAACTAAATTAATACTACTGAACCATAACAATATTTTATTGTATAATCATTGCAAAAAATAGTTTTTAGAAGGAAAGGAATGTACACCATGACATTGGAATGTTTTGTAGCCAATTGAAGCTTTTCTCCTTTGGACTATGTAATCAAGAATATAATTTGCAAATAGGCATAAATATTCAGTCACCTCCTCTATTAGAACAACAACGTGTATAAAAAATTCCCAGCATCTGACTCTATTTTACTGCTTTTCTAGGCTGGCTGACACCCTAATTCTGGGTTTGCAATACTAAACAACTTAAATATTCATAAAACAATGAGAAGTCCCACTTTAGCCTTATTTTGTAAGGAGCACAGCAGGTAACTTGAATCAGATTCTCTAGCACCAACATTTGATGTACAGCTAGTTCCAAAAAAAACTTACCACCTAAGCCGCAACCCGCATAACAGACCTGAAGCTCGATGAGAGCGAGTCTAGAGTTTTCCATGCATCCTATTGGCGCTTGGAAGGAGGAGCATTCAGACGGCGCTTTTTTAAACATTATGAAACGCGTTGAACGTATTTGTATCGTCTTTACTAGCACGAAATCTTGTTTAAATTTAGTGTTACTTTTAACTATGTCAGCAGCATAGTATTAAAAAATGAATAAACATCGGATCTCCTTATTTCAGCCTGAAACTTCTGCGTAATTCACCTTTTTCTGGAGACATCGGGTAAACTTACTTTAGCTGCTTCAATTATCCAATAAAAAATTATGTCATTGCAAGATTGAAAAGGATTATATTATTACGTTTTTTATGCTCTTGACGCCTACAGGAGGAACTTTAAAATTTATTTAGAGGAACTTCACGACTATGACGCAAATAGAAACATGAACGAAAACTCTGCAAGGAGATAAAGAATACTTAGGTATATGAACACAATCAACTGTATTTCAACTAATTTATGTTGCAGAAGAAATGCTATCGAGAAGGGGAGCATGAAAAAACTGCGAAACCTACTAATGAAAGCAAAGATGAAAAGAAACTTAATCTGGACGAATACACTGAGAAAGAATCATTTTAAGTCAATCTGGTAAAGAGCTCTGAAAATTAGACCCAAAACATATTGCAATAAAGTAAACCAAGTAAATTACGATCAACCACAATAGATAATTACATCAAATATTATAAAAATTTTAAATACCACCAAATCATATGATAGAAAGTAAAATATTAATTGCTGTGATATCATCATTTTCTAAGGTAATCGCTTAAAATTCAAATTGCTAATTTAGTATTTTAGAAAATAACATAGATATTAGAATAGTAGCACTCTTAATTGAAATACTGAGGACTACAATATTTTTCACGTATCGAATAAAAAATTAATTTACGACGAAATTAACGCCAGCATTTCGTAACACTTTTCCGAACATATTGTTCATTGCCAGTCCCAGAAAAACCATCCCTTTAATTAAGTCAAGTTCATGTTCCTTGGAAAATTATGCTGTACCAACTTTTATCTGATGCTAAATCTCTTTCTTGCCCCATGGTGCAAATTTTGACTCGATTTCTTCGCAGTTGAATTATTCTGCAATACAGAGAGGTATAAAATTTGCTTGATACTACAATTAACAGAGCATTAGGTAATTCAGAATATATGCATCAACATGCCATTCTGTTCTTACTTCCATCAGGCATTCGTGATGACAGTATCAGAAGAAGCATTATGATTTTGAGATGAGATTTGGCTGTTTCTGACAAATTCGCGTCTGAAGTTTTACCGAGTCTTTCAGAGAGAGCGGAGGACCTCCACCCTGGCCCTAGGAGTATCCCCTATTCATTCCTTTGTTGTTTCTTTTTCTTTTGTTTCGTCCATCGAAAGGTATTATCTATTTTCTCCATAAAACGGCCGATGGGTGAAGGTGAACTACGCTCTGAGAAAGAAAACCCCCTTTTCGGCATATTGTGGATGGTCGTATGTATCCGGGGTAGCGAATTTGAAAGCGCTAATGAGGATTACCGACCGCACCCCTGCTGAGCAAGTATCTAAGGTTAGGGTATGGTGGCGGCGACCGATCACAAGTAAGGTGGGAAATGGTGGATACGCGATTTGTTATCTTCGCCGCGGGTATTCCCTTAAGGAATGAAGATATTCAACTCTATTTTTGAGGTAGACGACCTTTCAGGACTTCTTGCTAGGAATCCAGATGGTTAAGAATCGACAGTTAGTACGGCAAATCAGAACCTTAAGACTGATTTGCATATTGCACATAAATACCAGGTTTTTGTATACTTGCATATTGCAGGTTTACACGTTAACATCTGGTTTATTTACATTTACATTAATACCCCGCGAGCCGCCGTATGACGTATGTCAGGGGGTGTGAAAACACCCACAACACGATTTCTATTGTTATACTGAAATGATTTTCAGAACTATGCTCTAGGTGAAAGTGAGACTAATGATTAATGATCGCTGCTTTGGTTTCTGAATGTCTCAAGTAAACTATATAACCCGAATTGTTTGAATGGTGTATAATGATTAAAAGAAAAATCACCGTCAATAATTATGAATGATGGGTAATATGAGTCATGGAAGAACACGTTAAAAATAGAAACCAACGGATGCTAACTAGACATACATGAGAATATTCCTCTAATTCTCATGATTCATACCTTAGCTGTTAAAATATTCTTGGTTCTATATGTAATCCATTATTCCAACATTCACTCCAAGGACCTTCATTCTAGGCACATCATAATTCTCTACGAATTTTGCGAAGATGTTTCGAATTTTTTTAATGGTAATGCAAGGAAGATCATTCTAGTTGAAATAGGACCTTCGGAAAATCTGAATGATAACATAAAGTTGAAAATGTTTGGGTGCATCATATCTGAATTAATATCTCTATATTCTGCTTTTAAAGTGAATGGCATAAACTGTATTAGCTTATTCTAAATAACTAATTCAACAACAAAAACGAAAAAATAAGTAATGTGCCTATCGTCAATTTATATAAATCAAGCTCCTCGTCAATGATTGTTTATTTATAAATATTGTTTTTTATGCTTAATTTTGTCTCTATATTGAGCTCAAAATTTCGTAGTTTGAAATTACTTGAGAGATGAAAAATTAATTAGAGAAATACCACATAATATGTATTCTTTACGCTTACGAGAACCAAATCGTTTAACTTCCCTTACAACATCTATGATACAAAGTAGATAGAGCGTTGAAGATGATCTTACTAGATCGACTAAAGTTTCTATTATAATGTCACTAAAATATGGATTGAAACGTAAATACGGAATTGTAGACACTCCGCATATTCAATGTCGCAGAAACTTGAAGTTTATACGCCGAATACCGATAAATTATATCCCTAAAGTTATTTAGAATAAAACATTGGCTTGCATAGGTAGTAATACTAATGTTAGCGATTTCTATTGGTTTAAAAAACCTCGAAATCTCTTTCCAAAATAAATTGCTGATAAGAAGATGATTTAGTTACTGGCTTAGTGAACTACTCGAACTTTCTTATAGAATTAAAAGAAGGTTGCTACAAAACATTGAACATCGCTATTGTATACAATTTCGGAATTCTAGGAATAAACTGATGCGTCAAAAGGAAATTTCTGAAAGTATGGTAAGCCATCGACGTTATATCCTGTATATTTGAATGTTAACCATGTTTGACTAAGATATTACTTAAATTGGATAAATGAGTAGTTTCTCTGGAGGCTGTCATAAACGGAAAAAATATATGTTGGATGAGAAAATTGAGAAGGTGAGTGAGTGGGTTATACTTTTAAAAGAGGTCGTTCCTCCTACTCAAAGTAAACAATTGGTCGACTAGGAAAGCAAAAAATGCGCCTATCTATTGTGATTCATCCAAAAATCTGGAATTAACATACCTCTTACACTTTTGGTTGTTAAATTCATGTGAGTGTATGTATTTTTGTTGCCGTCACTTCTCACTTCCCTATCTCTATCAGAACAGTCTCCCTCTTGAAGTCCTGGTGAATTCATTGCTTTATTCACTTCTTCCAATCACTCCTGTATCTTGCTTTTCAAATTTGTCACGGAATGTGGAGAGATGAAAAGTTTCTCATAGTCAATGCATTTTAAATACGAAGGAATATTTTCAATATCACCGAGCGATAAATATGTAGATAGACTATTCATACCAAACCACCGCCCATTCATCTCAATCATTAAAATTCTGTCGAAAAATATGAGAGTTACGTAGGGCCAGCCATCAACCGAGGGGTGCAAAATTTCAACATGAGCCTCATATGCGCTTCTTATCCCCGTGTGATACTTACAGGGTTGGAATTACAGGTAAAAAGGCCCTAAAACTATTTCACTAAGTCCCTATTATTTTGCGTATTTTTAACGTTTTCTACATTATAATAATTGTAAACGTTATAATAAACAATTGAAATATAAATAATGTAGGTAGTTTTGTATACATTCAAAATTAATTGAAAATTGTACATTCATAGCTAACAGTAGCATTCAATGAGCATTATGACCAAACCTCATTCGCACTATCTTTTTGTGTATTTTAGAACTTTTAAAGGTGATAAATATAGCGAGAAGAATGTTTAAGAACGTAATGGTTTGTGACTGCAACCATTTCAAGAGGAATCCACAGAAGAAATCAAGTTTATTCGATTCACACTTCAATGACACCGAAAAAAATTAATTAATTAATTCAAAATTAATGTGAAAGATGGTAGTCTCGTGTCCGTCATTATTCATTGAGGAAAATGGATTCTAGCACATTTTCTCTCAATTGATTTGGACGCTATAGTAAAAATTCCAACTGCATAGATGATAAAATTTACTGATTTTTTACCGATCGAATTTTAATTTCGATGCTTATCAAATGATACAAAATGTATCT
The DNA here is from genome assembly GCA_036926295.1 of Pachydiplax longipennis. Taxonomy (NCBI): domain Eukaryota; kingdom Metazoa; phylum Arthropoda; class Insecta; order Odonata; family Libellulidae; genus Pachydiplax; species Pachydiplax longipennis. The sequence goes on along the minus strand of JAVFKF010000040.1, from coordinate 1,552,402 downwards.
AAAATACGCAGAGAATGCCTCAAGACTTCATACTATATATTTACTTATTGTTTTTTAATGTAGCATATTAATGTAATAGCCTAGATATGGCCATGAGTGTGCCTTACTTGTGTAGATTGCATTCACACAGGCTGTGATAAAACTGATGATCGATATAGACTCCTTTGGTATATAATTTTAAAGGCTAATAACTGCTCTCTTGAACGATGCATAATATTAGCTAGTATTATATTATATAATACCACCCATTATAACCGCAGAGTTTTGCAAGCGAAGGCGTCGAATTCGAGGTCTATACATTTTTGGTCCGACACCGATTCAAACTGCGCAGAAATTTTCTTTCTCCCATCTCAGTGCTAAACATAAGCTCAGAGCGGCTCAGAGGCAGATTTTGCGAAAATTTCTTTCGACTTGCTCGTGCCTTTCGCCCTCAGACTCAAATTTTATGAGGGGAAGGGGGTTTGCCTCGGTTTCCTAGGAATAACGGGACCTTGTGTGCGACGTTTCCCTCTGTGCGAGAAGCAATGCTAGAATATATACTGATTCGTTATAATCATTTTATAATAGCTGAATTCTTGCATTACGACATCCGTATTGTTATAATACTATTCTGCTAGGCCAATGCCACCAAACTCAGGATACTAATAAATCTTTGCAATATTAACAAAGCAAATAAATCCATTTCAACTCTGCAGGCGGAGTTATGACTCAAGCAGACCATCTCCGCCATGTTTTTCCTCTCTCTCTCTCACTTCTTAAGGCTCGCTCGGAGGAAATTCACGGCCTGTTATGCGGGTTGCGGCTTAGGTGGTAAGTTTTTTTTGGAACTAGCTGTACATTCATTGAAATAATTTATCAAAGACGAGAATTCAATGAAAAACTATTTTTTAAATATGAAAAATGGGATATGAGTAAATGAGTACACATGGTGTGTAACAATTTTGGTGAAGTTGGCTGCGTACGGAAGGGTTAAAATATGCGAATTCCCATGTTGCTCTTCGAGCACTGTTCAGGCTTGTTTTCCTTCTGTAGACTACAAGTGAAATTTCACCTTCCTATCCTTCCCCCCTTGTCATTCTACACCACTGACTATCTTATCTTACAATGACTTCACCTCTCACATCCTCATTCTCAAGGCGAAGCATCCCAGAAAAAATTACAATTTGATTTAGAGAGATGGCAGCATCGCTAGGATCAAATATGTTATCCTTCTCATTTGATAATGGTTAACCCGATTTTTGTTCTGTAAATGGTTCAGTAAACTGAATAAAAATAAAATATTTGCAACATGGAGAAAAAATTTATATTTCTTTTTTTCCAATTTTTTTGACAAAAGAGAATCTTATAAAAACATAATAAAATTTTCTGGTGTAGTCAGTTTGTGAAATTAATTTTTTATAACACCAAGCAGTTTTTACATCTAAGATTGGATGTATAGTTCCTGCAACAGATTTAATCAAAGAAAATTGTAAAACTGCAATGTCGCAGCGCCGCCTAAAAATGCAGACTCTCTGGATGCAAGGGAAAAGCAGAGTTAAATGCCATATGATGCCTGCATAATCTCATGTTAACTGATAACTATGCATTGCTGCCAGGGTCTTCCCTCGGAAGCCTTGGTAAATTGTGCTAGGATGTTTTCCTCAGACACCCTAAAATGTGCTGCATAATAAGAGGGGAATATTTTTATATAACATAAATTGAAAGTATTGCTGGAAGTTTGAATGCACAAATCTCTCTCATTATCTTATATAATAATCACTTACATGTATATATTTATCTAATCTTATAATCAACAATGTGTATGTATTTATTTATTCGATGTCAGTAAATCCCGTAAGAAATACATGTGAAATCTTTGGAAATTAATTTCACAAACTTCCCAGCAAGAGAGAGAAATGAAATTTAAAGATTCAATAGAGGATCAGTCACAAATTACCTAACATATAACAATTCTCCTGCCACTAGTATCCTTGGTTTGATTCTGGACTCGAAAATGCTCTCATAAGAAATGCACGTAAAGTTCATTTTGATTGATTGCAGATATTTCTTTCTTTTGCCAAATTATATTAGTAATAATCTCCTACAAAATGGAGACAGGCATTAAAATAAAAAAAATCAATAAAGGTTCTTATTCTGTTCATAGAATATTGTTTTTGAGTGGAAATGTTGAGAATTAGCACAAAAATGACGAAATATTAGTGTAATTTTGCTGATATAAACAACCAGGGGATTGTTGAATTTGACTCTCATAAGAATATAAGGAAAAGAAGGTCCAAAAGAAACGTATGGGGAAAGAAGGCCAACATTTCACACTAAGGAAAACATAAAACTTTGAGAATCGAAATTAAGCGATACATACATAATTAATAATAACCCAAATGCATTGCTGTAAATGCTTTAAAATTGATTTTTAATGTACTTAAGAGCAAGAATATCCATGCCGCTTTCTCTTTGCTGACATACGGAGAATTTTGGAGGCTTTGGTAGAATATCTCGAGCTCATTACATGAAGAAGAAAAAAATATTCAAGAAAAGTGGAAATTTCAAAAAAATAAATTCCTCTCTCAGGACAGATTAAATTTTATGATTATTCACAGTAAAAATCCACTGAAAATCGAATGAACCATTCACGAATAAGAATGAAAATAAATTTGGCTCATTTTGATGCTGTCACATGGGGGATTCTCTTGGAACTAATTTAGGCATGATTTGCCTTAAGCCTCTTCCTCCAGACGGTGGAAGATTTGTGAACTAATTTTGATAGCTGTTAACTTTAGTAAGGTGCCATGGTATCCAACTCCCTTAATATCAAGTGGTAAGCATCAAAACCAGAAAAGGAAAGCAGTATTTTATGGGCATTTGAGCTCAATTTGAGATATATCATACTTTTAAAAAATTTATCTCTAAGGAAGACAGTGATTCTATGGATAAAGCAGACCACTCTTCAAAAAATAAGACAAAAAGGCAACCAGCATTATAAAAACCAATTATAAATCTATCCTGCAGTTTTCACTCAGGCTCCTGAAAATGTCTCAATGAAGTTTCACTGAATATATTTCATGCCTACTTTGTTTACATTCAAATAAATTTATAGAAGCAATATTCATAATACAGTCTAAAAAGTGATTCTCTTCTACAAGAACTAATAAAAGGCTATAAAAGGTATCCAAAATACCTTTATTTCCAATGTCCTCATCTTCCATCAGAAGCGAGAGACACCGAAGGAGAGATGGCACAGAAGGGTGAGGACAAACGTGGCTCTCATGATTGGTGGGTTGGGGTAGGGCTGGAGGGTAGATCAGGATGTTGATAAGTAGAGCTTTGAGGTCATCCTTGAGACTTGGAACAGTAGAAGCAAGAAGGTTCAATGAATGACAGCACATGTGTCCCAATTCAGTTTCACTCTGCACATCTATAGCCTATAAAAATAACAAATATATATATTAAAGCACCTGGAACTAAATGTGGCAGAGGGCAGATACACGATTTATGTTGTTAGAGTCTCACTGGCACACAAAAAATTTGAATTTTTCAATTAGACTGGCCCTAAATCCATTATCCCAAAATTCCTTGCAACACCTGATATCTGTATGTAATAGGATAAAATTTTATATCTACCCAGGCTTCTGAAAAAAATGAGGTCTGTCTTACAAACATAAGCAAAATCCTTCACTTAAAATGAATGCCATAACTATAGATACTTTTGGAGATAATCTTCTTGAAACGTTGGGTAAGTTTTCAGGAAAAAGTTAAATCTTTCTGGATACTTATGATTATCAGTGTACCTAATTTAAACTGTTGTTTATACAGTTTCATCAACATCTCACAAAGGTAATATAAACATTTCAATTTTATAGTTATCATTGTTGATTCTTAAAACTTCATTTCCTTAGCAGGATTCTGTATATTGTGTTAGAATCAGATTCATATGAGATTCACAAAAATAATGTATTTATTTAAACTGTGGATCAATAAAACAACTCCCTATAAAGACTATGAATAATAATTCAGAACCATGCAAATCACAAGAAATTAAACAATTAATGTAACAGTATAAAATTAATGAAGAACTTTGGGAAGACATAATAGTTGCTGAAATGTACAAAAATTGGTACTCAATGCCAAAAAATTCACACAATTATCAAAGGTATTATCAATAATATTATATCCTTGCTGCACTAACAGAAAACCTTTATCTGTCCTTGATGTTAAGGGGGTTGGATGCCTGAAAATCCATTTGCAGGCTGTTGGCATTTACATCACCATAGGGGCAAATCAATGAAAAGTTTTTGTTTTCACAGTTCAATGCTTGAAAGATGAAGCTTCTCACTCCATCTTCCAGTTTTTAGCTGATACAAACTGTATTAGAGAAATAAAAATTAGAAAACATCAAAGAAATCGACCGTTTTTGAAGTAGCAGCACATGACTATGAAGAGGCATACAAAAATTTCTTTTGATGGACAGTTTAGCTTTATCCTTTATCTTTGAATTGAGACAACTTTCTTGTACATAAGTTTTCTGCCATTCCTGTAACTGTGCAAAGCAAGCAAGATGTACAGCATTTTTTGTAACAAGCACCAAAAAACGTCTGCCAAGGAACTGCACTGCAGTCCATTTCCCCTAACACTTCCTGACATGGAAACATAGTCAAGTAATGTGATTCTGTTAAGAGTGCGGAGAAAGAATGCATTAACTCGCCAATAATTCCTTGGCTCAACTTGAAAATAAGGATCTTTTACGGTAAGATAGATATAAACGGTTTGGTATAATTGACTTGTTTTGGAATTTGGGAAGGACTATCAATCACTCCACCATCAATTTTGATGAAAACTACCTGAAACTCCTCTTTCAATACACTTACAATAAATGGTAAATTTCAACCTAAATTTTGCTATTATTTCCAGGCCAAGTCAGCTGCGATAAGTAGAACTAAACATTGCATGAGTCAACAACAGATCTCTCTCCAGATAGCATCTTACTAAAAAATTTAAATATTGCATATAAAATATTCATAGAATGAAAAGAAATCCCGCTTTAGCCTCATTGCTTAGGGAACACAGCAGATCACTAGATTCTGATTGTCTTGATGTAAATTCATTGAAATAATTTGTCAGAGATAAGAGTTTATTGATTTAATCATTCAAAATATGTTTCTTTCTGAAGGCAAGTTAATCTAGTCTTCCTTGCCTTTCCCATTTTGTCATTCTACTATTCAAAACCATCGGCGATTATCTTATCTTACAATGTATAGGAGACCTCAAATCCACCCCTCTCTAATAGTCCTTCCCATTCCACCTATTCAAGGGGAAACCTCTCCCTCCGGAAGGTGGAGGTTTTGCAAACTATTTTGGCTGACCATTAATTTAAATCCAGTCTCGAGGTATCCAACCCTCTTAAGCCTATGCAAAAATGATTTTAAGCAAGTTGGGTCATATAATGATTTTTGAGAGTTTGCCAGCTTCAGGAAAGTATTCAGGTTCAGTCAACAGAGATTTCAGCAAACTAATCAGAAATGAATATCTATAAGACAAGGTTATCTTAAATTACTATATTTTCAAATTTTCATGTTACAATATTCAAATAAAGCTACTCAGGAATGAATATTTTACTTACTGAGGATGGATGAGAGGAAGAGGAATGGATGATGATGAACTCAAGGAATGGTCGACTGTCTGCACCGCTGACCAACTCTTTACTAAGCAAGGCCACTACAACTCGAACTAAAACTTTCTTTGTCTGCAACAAATATACATAACTCACCATTACAACAAGATTTTTAATTTTCCACAAGGAGCAAAAAAGTTAACAAAATTGATCACAATGGCAATAGATAATAAAATTTATTGTTATACATTTAATAAACAATACTAATAAAAACAGAGAATGGAAAAGAAAAAGAAAAGAGTCTGAGAAATGAATGAGAAAGGAATGCTTACAATTTCACATACCTTTACAAAAAACAAGGAACTATGTTAGAAAGTAGAAAGTAATATAAATATAGAATCTAATATAATAAAATAAGGTGTGTGTATGTATGTTTGCCTAAAACTCGAGAACCATAAATGGCACAACTTTCAAACTTTCAAGATTGTTAAATGTACTCCCTGCGCAGATAATAGGCTACTTTTCATTTACCTAAATGTCCCCAGTTCGAATCCAGACAAGAAAAACCATTCTCATAAGAAACAAACGTATACCTCACTTTTATTGGTTGCGGGCTACATTTCTTTTGCAAATTAAATTAGAAAAAATGTGCTTACAAAATCAAGAGAAGCACCAATATAAAGAGAAATGAATAAGGATTCTTATTTTGCCGGTGAAATATCGTTGTCGAGTCAAAATATCGAGAATTCGGTTAAAATATATGGAAATTTTGTGAAATTTTGAGGCTGTAAACAACGAGTCCCCTTGACAACGAATGCGATTGTTGAAACAAGGTATTGCATTTTCCCATAAGAATACACGGGTATTTTAGGTCCATATGAAAGTAATGATTAAAAATGAATGATAGTAAATGTTTATAGCAGGCAATATTCTGAAATTTCAGCATTTGCGTTTTCGAACAATTTGCAATGTTGATTCTCAGGAGAGACTCTCAACGTACAATCATATAGGGAAAGTTTTTTTATCACCTTGACTTTACAAACTCTATTTGAATATAATGAAGCTACTAAAGGTGATGCATGCTGGAAAATTTTAAATTGATAAATGTATACTTCATGCAGCCTTGTGGAGTGTGGGTGTCTGAGCTACGACTCGAATACTGTGTATTACATTAGCATTTCGGGTAAATGATAACTTAATCAAACGTCTCATTTTTTACACGGGCGATCTTTTGTTTCCGTGAGAGCCGAGTAAACCGCAAGTAGTATTGTCTCCATTAAAATTTTCACCCTTATAGGATTCAATGTGAAGCTAAGCAATACTATCTTAATAAGTAAATTTAAATGAAACATAATGAAATGGGTAATTATAGCTCGAAATGATGTGCACCCAGGAAAAATCCCAAGGAAGAATCATCTTACAAATTTGAGGAAAGAAAATCTAAGATGATTCCTATTGTTATTCTGGATTCTAGATTTGGATTCAAATTATAATAAGTTTGAAAATAATACAATTATTATATATTATAAAATATGCAAATACATTTTCGTTTGGGATAACATTTTCATTGACCCAAGCTAAGTGAGAGATGTTAGATTCTTCTCTGCACAAGTTATTTCCTAATATATTATCTACTGCTTATTTACATATCCCTGTTGAGAATCAACGGGCACCTCAGCTAATATAAAAATAGAGTTTTTTAAGTTGTGATGAATAATAACAAATTATTAATTAATATCAATTAAATTAGAAATTATTTTGTCTATAGCAATATTTGGCATGTTAATACTTAAAAATTCTGGGAATGAAGAGAATTAAAAGTAATAAAAAGTTTGTAATATTAATTTATACAATAAGGTTTTATCTATACATAATTAAAAGTATAACCTATAGAAATTCATAATGAAAAGTAATAGGAACTAATAGCTGAGTGAGAGACAAACCTTAGTGTCTGAGTGAGAGAGAATTCCTCTGAGAACAGGTACAAGTTGTGATATCCATGGAAGTGGGGAAATGTCCTCATTTAACTTATCCACAGAGCTTATTAAATGGGTCAACGTCCACAGAGCCTTGATTCGTTCATTGAGCACATGCTCACCCAAAGACCCATGAACACCCTTTAGTTTATGCAACAGTAACTCCCACACTGCATCTCTCCAGTGGCTTACAGCTAAAATTATGAAAAAGCAAACCAAATCTTAATACAGAATTCATAATTCCTAACAATAAAAGCCTTTACATTAACTGAAAAGAATATATCAAAAAAATTCAATTCAAACATCATAAGAGTTCATGATGTCGCACAATTCAAGTACACGTACTGTTCACTAAAGAGTCCATCTGTTCCCACTTCTAACACACATTGAAAATAAATTTTTATTGCAAAAGATGTCTCTATACTGTTTAATATCTGCTGGATACCATTTAAGGAGTGGGAATTAGCATAAAAGAAACATAGCTGTGTTTAAAGTTCCCTAAATCTACCTAAAGATGAGAATGTAATTGTTGAAATAAAAATCAGGAAAATCTACTGTAAGTGAAGAAATCACAGAATATCCAAACCCCTTACTGATTTCCTAGAATTGACTGTGGTACTTTCCATAAGGTTACCTGCAATTATGGCTTTTGGAGAATGAACACACTAACACTGAAAATCTTAGTTTAATTTCATAACGGACTTGAAAAGCAAACTTCATCGACATATTGTATTGGCAATAGAGGTTGCAAGTGAAATTACAAAAAAGGGAAGTAAAATAAACTGCAAAAAATACCTGACATGATGGAATTTTTTGGATCTCATACCTGAAATCAGTGACTTATAAGTTGTAAAGAGCAGCTATTACTTTCCTTGCTAGAGATGGAACAATCAATTGAAAAATCAAATAAAAATTGGGTTGTTTTGGCAGTTATACAATTGTTAACATTGAGATTAATTCACACACTTTGTTGGGTCAGTGATTTTGCTAAAGCAAAGAGTTGAGTAGTACTCGAGAAGACTTCATCCATGTCTATATCCCTCATCATCATTAAATTAGTAGCATTTCCAAAAATTTCATTTTTGACATTTGAAATATATTATAAAGATGGCTAAGGAGGAAAAAATGAATATTCAAACAAAAATGCAATTGGAAGAAATGAGCATATATGGATAATATCGTAATTTCATGTATTTGATTTAAAATCTATTCTCCTTTCATTATTCAAAATTAAAAAATATTGTAGAACATTATAACATTGAAAAACATTTAATAAGATAACAATTATCTTTCAATATATATACAAACTGTATTTTATCATAATTGAGGAAGATATAATTTCTACTGAAAAATTTGATTTTTGTTATTTCTTCATTATTATAATACTCCAGTAGTTCTGGAATTCCCCTATTCTAATAATAAAATAGTTCACATGAAAATTGGAAAGGAATTGGTAGCTTAGAAAAAGTAATTTTTTCATTTTCATAATATTTCACGATATTTATTATCACTAGCTTCAAACAATTGAATAGATTCACTTCCGATAAAAATCAAAATGCTTTATTCAAATTACAAGATGGAAGCAAACAATTGAATCATTTGATTGTTTTCATTCAATTGTTCCCACCCCTTACTATAGGGGAAAGTCAAAATTTGTACGACAATGAATGATAAGAATTAGAAATAGCAAGGCATAAAATTTGAAGTATGTGTTAATTCAGTGTCTTAGTAGGAAACCAAAATTTATGGGGTCAAAGTTGACCTATTGAGAATGGGGAAAGATGTTAATCTTAGCATAAGTAAGTTAGCAAACAATTGATAAACAGAATTGAAAAATTGGCAATATAACTAGGGCTTGGTCTCCCTCTTTATGGTACCTTGTTGAAGTTTGTTGCCTCAATTCATTCTTGTTCGTTTCCTCTGGCAGTGTAACTCAAAACATCACTTTAAGGGTTAGAGGATCTGTGGTGGCTTACAATTATCAACCTGGGGCAGCAAAACTTTAGTGGTTAAAATTTGGATTCTTTTTCTGGTTGCATTAGAATTTGACAAAAATTAGGGAGTATATTAAGAGATCTTGTAAAAGCACAGGGAAATTTGTTTGAGCAAAATAGGATAGGATAATACATTTATCTCTAGATGAAATTAAAGCATTATCTCAAATGATGCTACTTTATCACTTCTAGGATGGTTTTTATGTCAAATAATTGCCAAAGAGGGAACTGGAAACATTTGTTGCCAAAATATTCATTAATGGATGGTAGCAACCAAAATGTTACAATTCAATGTTTAAGGCAACCAGCTGGAAATCCACTTTCTCTTGTTTATGAAAGCAATCCATAATGCATTGATCACGAAGCTTGCTAATAAATACTTTTTCACCAAATGATTGGGTCATAATCAAACTTATTAAAAGAAGCTTCACTAGCTCAATTCAACAGATGAAATTATGTTCTTGAAAAAAGAATTTCATTTTTTTATTAAGAGAATTGGTGCATACATACCTAAAACATGAATGCATCTCAGAGCTTCATAATGATTCTTGACAAGCAGTGGAGTTGAAATATCCGGTTTAACTGCCACCTGCAAATAGATTGTCAATTTAGCTCACTTATGAAAAATGAAAGCTGACTTTACAAAATCCTCTCATTTGCTAATCTTTATATGAAAAATGCTTCCTAAATGTACAATTCCACATGAAATTTATATAATTATATTCATTCCAAAAGATGGATACAGAGAGTATGAAGCTATGGTCACAGAAGATGTGTCTTTTAAGAAATCATGATTAGTTTAAAGCTCATGTATAATGGAGTCACCAAAACTACTAAACTAAATATCATCAACTAAGGCAACTCGCTGTGGATGAACTTCTTAATTGCAATCTTTGGAAATTTCAGTCAATAAACTGTTCTAGGGATGTGTGTGAAAAGTGGACTGGGGCCCTAACTCATTAGTCACACCAAAAAGAATGAAATGGCCAGCAATTTCTAGAGTTTTTAAGTAAGAGAAAAAGTCGTGGCAGAGTCAAAAGTTAGACTATCATTAAGTCTTTTAAACAGTATGGAATAAGCAATGCCTTAGATGAAATCGAATATGACATCATGTATGAGGAAAGTGAAAGCTGCAGTGAAAATAACTTGTATGACTTTTGCAGTAGTGACGACAAATTTTTGGGATTATACAACAAATAAATGCTGATACTGTTACCATTTATTACAGTTCCAATTTCTTTGTATCATACTTGTTGTTATCATTAAAATAGTTTGATCCTATTCTGACTGATTAACATTTTTAATAAAATCCAACCTGATAAATCACAGTGTTAGTAAAATTAAATCATTCAAATTAGCTGTCACTATATAGAACTCCATTAAGGTAAGGAGAAAAGGAATGACATTTCGCTTGAAATATATTAAAAATTTCTTCTTAATAGTTTCTATCAGCAACATTTTTGTGAATTTCCTCCCCCCATGAGGCTGCTTCTTACAGAATTTAGGATAAACCCTTTTCAAAAGCAAAGATAAGCTTGATGACTCACTTAAATCAGGTATCTTATTAATCTGTAATTAATGTGGGGCAATTTATTGAGAGCAAAATGATAGACATACATACACAAGTCAAAGAACATAAACAATGTTTAATGGCAAATAAAACAATGTAAAATGGCTGTCACATTTTTTCCAAGCATTTGTTAGACAAGGATCATTCCTCTGACTTTCAATCACAGCACATCCAGTTAATGAACCTAAGTTAAATGTTTTAGAACAAAATGAAATTGTCCAACAAAAAGCCATTTTAAGCTAACAAATGTACAACAATTCCTCACCTCCAATCTCTTAACCTTCAAACCCTTCTGTTGTAGAAATACCAGAAAAGTTTTTGTAGTTGTATCTGAGACCTTAGTTAAAACCAGTTGGATGAAACACTAAAACGTGCTTGTGGAACTAAGACATTGTCTTTCCTTTTCTTCTTACCCTTAATAATATTACTCAATTTTTTATCTTTTAATCAATTTTAATTTACTTTGATTAAATTTTCCACTTCTCTTGATGCTTAAATTACATCAAGGAAAGTTTTTTTCATCACCAAAAAGCAATGCTTTATCACAGATATGGTAATGTTGTTAATAATACAAAAGCAGAAAGTATAATTTTCCCAGTTGAAGAAACTGGATCCAGTTCATGAAGAAACACAAATCATATGCCAAAAACAACCCTAGGAAGAGAGAAGGATGGGTGGGTGGACCATCATATCAGTGAAACGTGCAGCAGTTTATAGAGAGAGATCTTACTGAACTCACTTTGAGACAAAGTGAGGAAAAAAGATGTGTGAGAAGGCATAATGTGGAGAAGAAAGGGCAGGTACAAGCACCTCTTATGATTTTATTGGAACAATACAATTTTCAAGCAAAACTTGATTAAGATAGGGTTGTCTTATGTCCCCAACCTCAAAAAAGAAAAAGATGAGAAAATGGTGAAACAAGCTACAGCAAAACTCAGTTATTATTTAGGTTACCAAGTGAAAACCATGTGTTAAGTAGAATAGCATCATAACAAAATTGAATAATGCTGGTTGTATTATATCATATTTCTTGAAGAATGGTCTGCTTTTCACACAAATTATGTGTCACAGTAATTTAATTTTACGATCTACAATGAAACAGCTTTTACCAGATAGACAATTAGGAAAGTATAATGATTTTTTTAACAGCTATGGTGAGAAGACAATCTCTCCAAGACTATGTTGTTACTCAATAACCCTTAAAAGACTTATTTTCTGTTTTTTTGAAGAGATGACAATAAATTGTGAGACAAAGCATTTGGAGGAGATGGATTGCTATGGAAAGTAAATGATGAGAGGGAAAACATAGGTTTACAAATTAAAGTAACTGCATGACAGAAAAGGTAGTCAAGAACTAATGAAAATGACATCAAGTTAAAAAAAAATTAGGGCACCAATGAGAGAATTTGTTATCATGAGCTGCCAGAGCAGGACGTGAAAGATTATGTCATGTATATTTCTTAGGTTAATGGGTGGTTGATACTAAAAGGATACAATTCAATTCTGAAAGCAGCAAGAATAAGTGATTTTCATAAATTTCCATACAGTTATTATCACATTTCAGAGCCTGATTTAAGGGTTAGATGAAAAAAGAAATTATTAATTTAAAAGAAATTATAAATTATAATTTTAATTAATAAATTAAAATATTGATTAATTAATAAAATAATTAATTCGATATTTTAATTAATTATTTAATCTTGCCTGAATAGACTTAGTAATATGTATTATGGGATTTCTCACTTCTGAACTCGGGAAACATTAACCTATCCCAGATGCACCAAACGCTATCGTTTTAATTCATATTTTTAGTATGCATTTTATATTCTTCTTACTATGGAACAGGAATTAATTACTTTTGTTTTTGTAAATTAACATAAATTAAGTTGTCTATTTCAATTGTGTTCCAAGGTTTCATGTAAAATTTTAGGTATTACTACAGTCATTGAAGTAACTATTGGGACCATCTTCTCTCTGTTTTGGTTCCAGATTTCTTGTATTTCTTCAGCTAATGGTATGTATTTCTTGAGTTTTTCTGTATATTTGGCTTCCATGTTTACTATGTTTGGAATAGAGATGCGTATTACATATGTTACTCTTTCCTGTTTATCTGAAGAGTTATATCCAGACAAATGTATGGTACTGTTATAATTATTTCATAAAATGAACAAAATATATACCTGATCAAAAGCAGCTTTGAGTAATTGCTCTGGGAGGGGATCTGGAAGGGATTTGGGAACTAAATCAGCGGCAAGAGATAGCAAATGCCAGAGACAATGTGTGATCGCTAATGGATCTGAAGAATGCAGCTTCTGCCGATAGAGTGCCATCAAGACAGCCCCAAGAATTGGAAGTTGTTCAATTGCTTTATCTTTGGGCAGCAAAGGAAGCAGAGGTCCAATGGCCACCAGAGATGCTCTGCAGATCTGGAAATACAAAACAAATTACCCTTTAGATCCATTATAAATTATTGTTCACAATATACTTTAAAACTATTGCAATCCAGAATCAAATAACAGCAAAATCCCAGATTTTCCCCAGTTTTCTATAGGAAAACTAATACTGGAATCATTTTCTTATTAATTTATAGGTAATTATGAATACACACAATAGCAAATACACAAATACAAAGATATAGAAATAAACAGGGTTTTAACTATATAATAAAATTAAAGTTAATTAAGAATAAGAGTTTATAAAATAAATAAGAAACAAAGAGGAATAAACACAATAGACACAGAAACCAATGTTGAGTCCAAATAACTAAACTTATAAGGATAGAAATCCTGTCATTGTAAGATTGCTTGATTTATTCAACCATAGCAGTGGAGTATGCTCAGCTAGTTTCAAAAGAAAGTTATTACATCATAACTTGTGTGAAGCTTCAGTCTTGATAAATTTCAGATTAAAGTACATCTTGTCTTTATCATTTCAAACACTTTCATTACTCCTCAACTTCTGATTCTTTCAGTTCCAATCAAACCACCATCTGTGATTATTCCTTGTCAATGAGTTAACATTTTGTTTTGTGGTCATTAGAGACTTTAAAATTAAAGCTAGACTAATACAATGGTAAATTCATGTAAGATGCTTATAGAATTGGCATATTAAATTTGCTCACTTTACTTTGGCTTCCTGATACCTTCATCTACGTCAACCCTGCATGCAGCCTTTCTTTGTGTGGCAGAGGGCGCATACACCATGACTCTAAGCAATTGTGTATCGTTCTCAGAAAAAATGAACTCTTGAATCAACTAGTTCTAGCATCTTTATCTTTCTTACACTATCAAAATAACAAGGAGGCAGAATATCAGCTACACCTTCAATGAACGTACTCTCTCTGAATTTATTAAGTAAATTAGATCTCTGATTGAGCCTTCTTTCTTCTAAGGATTCCCATCCTGCCTCCTGAAGCATCCGAGTAACGCTCACAGGTTTGTCATAGCAATTCTTTACAAAAAGCTTTTCAGCAGGGTCACATACACTGCATGCATGTTTAAGATGTGGCCACACTAGCACAGAGTAAAATCATTCACAGACTTTTTCTTTATTCTTACCGACAATTCTCTTGACAGAGGTAAGTTGACCTTAAATGCCAACTTTATATTGAATGCAAAGTATTTTTAAAATGTACAAGTAGAACTACTCACAAATACAAGCATATAAAAAATAATTAAATTAAAGAAAGCACATTCTTAATGAAGAACATTTATTCCAATTGCATTCTCATGACAGCTATGAGGAGGAAGTTAATTGTAACTCCAAAGTAAAGATGAAAGATTGATAACACGTAGACCCCTCTCTCCCTATATATTTATAAAAATATTGCCCTTTTTTAGCTCCTTTTCTACTTAAAGAGAGTATATTAAAAAATTTCAACTGCATGGAATAAAATTTTTAAAGTAAAACCAACTGTTATCATCATCATTTACCTTTTATGATTACCAGAAATTTTTATTGAAAGACTTTTCAAAATAGTTGATGAATTCAAAGAAAACAGAACAATAGGATACCTAATTAGACAATCATTAACTATCAATACACCTAAAGTAAAAATTCTAGAGAACTTGTCTGGTCGTCCAAAAAAGTCAAGATTATTCAGATTGTTTTGTACATAATTGATATAATAATAATGATATGATAATATACACTTGATAACCACCATATTTTGTAAGCGGTAAACAAATTTAAAAAACAAAAGAATGAAAACAAATCTTAATGTTCATAAGACAAATTATATACCCAATAATTTTCCAAAGAGACCTCTCCTGGTTCCCAGCTATAAAGTTTTAGCACAACTTTTAATGTGTACATGAATTAAAGTCATCACATATTCAAGAATTTTTAATTTAGAGAGAAAATATATGCTTACACGTGGATCCCTTGAATGAATCCAGGAAGAAGATAATTCATCATATGCAACAGTCATCTCGGTAGAAAAAGCGTCTCTAGTGACGCTTGGGTCAGGCGCTCTGTCCATATTAACCAGGTACTCCTCAATTGCTTCTGCAAAGCTACGAATCACTGCAACAGAAGCAAATTAATCTACATCTCATATTCCCAGAGTATGTACGTAATAGAAGCTGTGAGAGTTAATTAAATAAATACTGTTATGGTTACAAAAAAAGGGACCTTAATATTCTTCTAAATCAATTCTTCAGAACTATCAATTCTTTGAATGACAAATTGTTAGAATGTTGAACATTCTAAAAAAATCCGAAGCTATGAAAAACTTATATATTTAAATTTCTAATTTAGATTTTAATTCTATTCATATGTTTGATACTTAAATTGTAACTACTTGTTAAGTGAAAATGCAGGAGTAAATCAAACATACACAGAAATGCTGAGATATTAGAAAGTGTAACTGTTCAGTAACATAATTCACTGCAAATTGCTACAGGATCAATTAATTCAGTAATCAATAATTCAGTAGAACAACATTTTCACATTCATAGTGTATCAAAAACTTCATAAGTTAGCAGACTGATACTAGAGGCTAACATGAACTGAACAAATTCTATGCATGGAGGCCAGCACTACATTTCTATTAACTACTGAGCTTTTCCTCCACTAATTTACACATGCTGGATTAATCTGTGGCCTAAATTCCCAGAAAATGCAGATAAACTAAGCTATTTCAGCTGAGAAATGGATGTGATGCAAGTGTGAGGTCTACAAAGGCTGAAATTTCTTGTCCAAATTTGGTACATCCATATCACTTATGGATCCAGACCAGTCATATCCAGTCTGACTGATTGCACCATATTTTAGGCGCAAAGCCCAACTGTTTCCAATTTGATCTAGATTTAGCCTGAATGGCACACCTTAGATTTCAATTCATAGAAATTATGCTCCATCTACTGATTTAAGCCATCTCTTTCGAGTCTGCCACATTCTCTTAAAATCGTCTCCTGGACACGGAAGCATTTTGCGACTCAGATGGTGGTATAGAGGTATAGAATTAAACCCTTCTGAGTCCTTCCTCTGCAACCGCAATCGGGGAAAATCCATCACCTTACCTTCCACAGAATGGGGCCTCGACTAACTAAATGTTATTGCTGACGTTTTGCCAAAGAGTTATTTTAGTAGTAATTGTCAATATTAATATGGAAATTAAAATCTTGTACCTTGCCGACTATGTACAAATTTCAAACAAAATTCTACCGTTAATATTAAGGTCTTAAGTGTACTAGTCCCCCAAAGTACCGGAGAGGATGGGAAATGCCGTAAAGGTCCCAGACCTCAAGGAAGGGAAATATCCAACCGCACCTCGTCGTGGTGGGGGATGGGCACCTAATAGTGGCTAACGCAGCACTGGAGACACCGAGTAAAGGCAGGGATAAGCCTCACCCATCTTAGGATGGGTCTGGGCATCCTCTTGTCCATGGATCTAGAAATGGATCCTGCTAGAATGGTAGAGCTGCATGTTTGGCCAACGGCAGAGGGTGCAGAAGGCAAAAGAGAAACCACCACACTAATGAACCATATGGTTTCCCTAGTTGTACCAATTTAAGACTCTGCAGCATGATGAGTTCTATCATGAAGTATTCTGGAGGTAAAAATTACCCACAATCGGATCTCCGGGTGGGTAACACTATAGGGCAGTTGTGGTGCAAGAAGAAGGAAAGCAAGAGGATGGATAATAAAAATGCACTGAGAAAAGGAACCTGGAATATAAGAACAATGAATAGGAAAGGAAAATTAGAAAACTTTTAAGTTGAAATGGAAAGGAATAAAATAGATCTAATGGGAATTAGCGAAGTTAGGTGGGAAGGAGAGGGAGAAATCGTATATGAGGGATACAAAATGATTTACAAGGGTGGAAGCAACAAGAATAGAGGAGTTGGATTTATCATGAAAAAGATAATTGTGGATAGGATAAGCAAGGTGATATCATGTTCTGAAAGGGTAATTGCTTTAAAAATAAAGAGTGAACCAGTTGGTACTTTGGTAGTTCAAGTGTATATACCTACGACAACAGCAGAAGACGAGGTCGAAGAGGTATATGAACAAATCATGCAAGTGTATGAAGCGAATGGAAAAGGACAGGTGAGAACAGTGATAATGGGAGATTGGAATAGTGTAGTAGGAAATGGAAGGAAAGGAAAAAGTGTGGGAGCATACAGCCTTGGAACACGTAACGAAAGAGGTGAGAAATTGGTAGAATTCTGGGAACAACAACAGTTTTGGATAGCCAATACTTGGTTCCAGAATCATAAGAGAAGGCTTTACACATGGAAAGCCCCAGGTGATAACAAGCAATTATTAAATAGATTATATAACAATATCAAATAGATTATATAACAATAAACCAAAGGTTTAAGAATAGTGTTATGAACACGAAGACGCTACCTGGAGCAGATGCAGACACAGACCATAATCTGCTGATAATGGATATACTCACTAGGCTTAAGCATGTGAAGAGGAAAAGTCATCCAGCAAAGAAGTGGAACATGATGAAGTTAAAACATGATAAAAAGAAAATTGCTGAAATTCTAGAAGAGAACCTGAAGAAAGGAGAAGAGCAGAAAAGTATTTAGGAAGAATGGACAGACCTGAAGAAATGCATATTAACAGTGCTTAGTAAGAATTAAGAAGCTAGAAAAAGCTGGATAAAACTAGATATGTTGGAAAAAATGGAAGAAAGGCGGAAGTGGAAGGGAGTCAGCTCAGAAGGAAGGAAGGAGGCAATGTAGAAAGATTAATAAGGAATTGAGAAGAACGACTGACAAAGCTCGAGAAGAGTGGATGAAGGAACAGTGCCAGATAATTGAAAAACTGGAAAAAGAAGGAAAATTAGAGAAAATGTACAATACCGTAAAAAGGCTGACTATGAGAAAAATAATAGCTATCTCAAAGAAAGGTATGAAAGATGAGCAGAGAAGGATTAAAACAGAGGACAAGGACATAAAGGAAATATGGGAGAAATATATAAAGGATCTATACTGTACAAATGACAGAGGAAGAGAAATAGTTAGAATTGAGGAATTATGAGGAAGGAGAGAGGGACAATGAAGGTCCAAAAGTAATGAAAGAGGAGATAGAGATGGCAATTAAAAGAATGAAGAATGGTATTGATCGGCTTACTAATCTGATTAATAAAATCTATGATACAGGGGAGTGGCCAGAAGATTTACTTACAATGATAATGGTGCCGATACCAAAGAAAGGTAATGCACAGGAATGTAAAGACTACAGAACTATAAGTCTTGTTTCACAAGTGGGAAAACTTATTACCAATGTTATACTAGAAAGAATGAGAAGGAAAATAGAAGAAAACTTAAAGGATGACCAGTTCGGTTTCCGCAAGGGTAGAGGAACAAGAGATGCAATTGGATGTATGAGGATGTTATCGGAGAGGGTGCTCGAGTTAAACCGCGAGCTGTGTGTCTGCTTTATTGACTATGAAAAAGCTTTTGATAGGGTAAGATGGGATGTCTTGTTAAGAATCTTGGGAGAAATAGGCATAGACTGGAAAGACAGAAGATTAATTAAGCAAATGTATGTCCATCAGAAAATAGTTGTAAGAATAGGGGACAAGGAAACAAAGGAAACTACCATAGGAAGGGGAGTCATGCAGGGATGCTGTCTTTCACCATGTTTGTTCAACTTATATGCAGACAAATTACTGTCAGAAGCTCTGGAAGACACAGGTGGGGTAAAAGTTGGAGGAGAGAGAATAAAATCCATCAAATACGTGGATGATCAGGCTATCATAGCAACCAATCAAGAAGAACTTCAAAATATGATGTAAAGGATATGGAATAAGAGCGAAGAATATGGAATGAGGATAAATATAAGGAAAACAAAAGTAATGAGGATATCCAAGTCAGAAGGACCCTTAAATATATGGTTAGCAGAAGAAGAGCTAACACAAGTAAGTTCATTCCAGTATTTAGGAAGTTTAATTGAACAAAATGGTAATTGCACAGCAGAAATAAAAAGCAGAATTGGGCAAGGAAAAGCAGCATTCAATAAAATTTAAAAACTGCTAACAGCAAAGAAAATCAATGTGGCTACTAGAAAAAGATTTGCAAAATGCTTCATATGGAGCATTGTACTTTATGAAGCTGAAACATGGACCTTGAAAAAGAGAGAAGAAAAGTACATAGAAAGCTTTGAAACATGGCTTTGGCGAAGACTGGAAAAGATTAGTTGGAAAGATAAAATTAGTAATGAAGAGGAGGATTGGGGAAGAAAGAAGTATTCTAAAAGAAATTAGAAAAGGGAGGGCAAATTGGATAGGACACATTTTAAGGAGGAACGGAATACAGAAAGTGATAATAGAAGGAAGAGAGGAAGAGGAAGGAGGAAGTATGGAATGCTAATAGACATCAAAGAAGGAAGGAAATATGTCGAGATGAAGAGATACCCAAAACAGAATGCTGTGGAGACAAAAGTTTCGTTGAAACCAGTCCTAGGACAGAAAGAACAAAGAAGAAGAAGTGTACTAATATAATGGCAATGATGTAGCATAGTTTTTACATGATAATATACTAAATTCCTTAATATTAATGGTAGAATTTCATTTAAAGGTTGTACATAGTGAGCAAAGACCAACATTTCAATATCCAAATTGATATTGACAATTACTACTAAAAAAAACTCTTTCGCAAAACTGTTGCAATAACATTTCATTTTCTGCAGCACCATGCTGTGAAAATGGTCATGAATGACCCCAGGGGCTGAGTTTCCCATGAGTGGAGCAGAAGGAAAGGTCAGAAATCACCCAGAAAAGGGTCAGAATTGGGGTATTATACCCCAATTCTCTGAAACTGCATCCACCCGCGATTTGTACCTGCGTCGTCTATAGCCGACAACAGTCTTGAAAGGGTTAAATAACCAAGCCTGATATGTAGTCAAGAATCCTTTGAATGTTAGTACATATAATAAATTTTCTAAACTAAAAACATGTGTCTGATAGATCAAGACCTAATTATAAATTCCAGAGGTTACTTCCGGCCCGTCATAAAAATGGATAAAAATAATGGGTTCAAACATATAAAATAATTCAACACTTTTTTTTGAGGGATTGTCATTGTGAACTTAAACCTAGTCATTGTGAACTAACAGTACACTAACCTGCCAATTGTATTTCAATTTTTAATTGAAAGATCAGGTTAACTGGGTTGGAATAAACTGTATATTTAATGCTAACAACAAACTAAGAATCACAATCAAAATAATTAAGGATAATGACAGGCATTTTAACTCTAAATGTAGAGCAAGAGACATTAGAGAGACAAAAGAGATGTTTAAGAGAAATATACTCACTGTGACAGAAAAGTCTTTTGGAATGTTCACCAGCAAAAGATGCACAAGATGGCAGAAGAGTTCCCAAAGTTCCTCTGATGAATGGCACCATCCCAAAAGCATTAGCAGTTGCTAACTCAGCAAGACAGTGTAGCACTGAAGGATGAGGACTTGCTCCAGGTTCAAGTTTTCTCATTAATGCATCCATAACCTATAACGAGTTATCACATGGGGATGCTACGATAAGCCAAAAAATTATTATTCACAAAGCTGTAATCCAATAATTATCGATTCAATACGTATATTGAACAATAAACTTGTATTTCATTTCTATGTAATGAAATGTACAGTTGAAAATCTCCTTTCAAAAAAGAGCAAATAAAGGAAGACCATTTACAATTGGAGCCACCTACCTCCATGCAGAACGATTTACTTCCCAAACATACAAGGAGATCAGATGCCAGAAATTGGGTCTCGAAAGTAAAGTCTGGATTTCTTATCATCTCACTTAATGCCATCGTAATTAGGTTCCTGGCGACTTTGGATTCGATTTTGCATGAGTTTTCCTTGCAGACAGATTCTGCCACCCTCAAAAGAGTCAAACGATGCGACGGAGAAAGTTGCTTCCTCGATTTAATCGAAACGATGATTTAATTGTAAAACATAAAATAAAAGACACAGTTAGGAGAGAATTTTAAACATTACATCATAAAATGCACTGTAATATTGCTATAAATTTGTCATCAAAGTAAATCATTGAACTACTGAAATTGATAAAATAAAGCAAAGAACGACACCTTGCCGCAAAAATGGTATGTATATGAAGGAAATTATTAAAGCAACTTAACAGAAGCTACCTTCCATAAATCACCTTACCTTGGGATCTTTTATCAAGTAAAAGGTAGATAGTGAGTTTAGGAGACTTTCAGCATCTGATCTGGCAATTTTGCAAAGAGCTGTTATCACAGAATATCTTACTTTATCATCTTTGTCGCCTCCGGCAGAGAGAAGCCAGCTCGTCGCACCTTGATGATTTAAAAAATCATTTCATTTAATAGTAAATCAATTCCCATTGTAAAGCGTAATTTGGGTGACACTTAAATCAAGGAATACATCTTAGAGGAAGTACCTGCAGTTATATAATTTCAATTATACGGACGGTATCAATCGCAACAACAATTAAGCGTTCATTATGATAAGCGTTACAGAAATTAATACTAACAGAAAACAAATAACTCACTATCTAAATTCAGCTTCTTTACGTCGATATCCATGATTACGTCCTATGAATTCACTTTGAATGTGTATATAAGTAGCATGAGATCGATGACAGTACGTTACCTCCCTAGTAGCAAGATATGATATTTTATGTTCATTTACAGTCTGTATGCAGATTAGCCTTAGAAAAAATTTCACCTGAATATTTTCAGCTGATCTCAACAGATTTAATCGCATGCTACTACACTTGCTGCATTTAAGGAGTCATATGTTCGCTACGAATGACGGACATACATCAAGTGTTCCATGACTAGGATTGCCAACTCTCCTGAATCGTCGGTAAACCACCGTGACCACGGTAAACTCACTGCATCGGACACAAATTTAAAAATCTCCCGCCTCCCAGGTTTGGAGAGTAATGATTTACAGTTGAAAGCGTTCATAACTTTTTGATCTACTAAAAGAGATAATTTTGGATGAATGCATATATTAAATACAGAAAGTATTTTTCTATTCTTCTCATTTTTTCTCTTTCTTGCGTCCAGTAATTATATTTTTTCTGAATGATTGAAGCAGGTTAACGTATCAATATATAAAGTATTTTCAGCGATGGTATTATAAGCAGAAAAAGGATTAATTATTTTTCTAATTATTCTCTTCAAACAAATTATTTACTCAACGTAATAAGTGAACAGAATGGCGGAAGCGGAGATACATTAATCAATACATTATTAAACGATATAATTTGAAAACGAAATTTTTCATAAATTATTATAACTTTTAAAAACGAAGTTTAAGTCATAATTTACAACGGAATAAAAGATTTGGCTGACTTTCGGTTTTGGTGCACAGGTATAAACACTGCCGCCACAGCTTGTTTTCCATTTTATGATTATTATTAAGTTACTGTTCAACTATTATGTTTGTAGGATATTTCCAAAGTAAATAAAGAAAAAATTGCAAACTGCATGCAACTTGCAAAACTGAGAAGAAAATTAATTCTTTCTTGCTTTCTCAGTTGCATTTCTGACAAAAATGAAGCAGTGTTTCATGAATGTAGGACTTTTAGCTCAACTAGATTCAAAGATCCTATTAACGAGGCGAGTACTAGATGCATGCTGAATTAGCAATTTAGGGGAAATACCCCATTCCAGCTTCATGACGTAGGCAGTCTGCTATCGCTGCAATGTTAATTACTCTTACGGCCACATTTAAATTCATCTGCCCAAAATTTCACTGTAGTAAATAATGGTACAGTGCCCCATACAACTCCATCCAACTCATCTTTAATTTGCGTCGCCGTATAGCCTTTCAAAGAAAAATATTTCATGCTCGATATTCGATTTTGTACATATTCACAAAAACACTCACATAAAATCACGAAAACGACTGTTAATTAAAAACTGCGCGTCCAAAATGGCTGAAATATTAGTGAGTAACTGTAAACAGATGAAAAATGAAATTCACAAACTTTTATTTACGAGTGCTGCCATCTTCACGTGGAGGTCGGAAACATTACAGGAAACCCCAGTATAACAGTAAGTTCAACGCAAAAAGTACAAGTTCTAGCCCTCAACAATAGAAGGATTAAAAGCACAGTAACCCAAGGGCGCTCCGCTTAGATGGTGCTGATGGCGCTGTCGACGTCACTATTTCTTACAATAGGCGGTTTAAGTTAAAATGCATTAATTGAAAATAACATAAAAAATAAGTAATATTCGCGTATTACTTATTACCTAAAAAAAAACAACCCAACCCAACCAATTCAAGTTCGAGACGTTCTCGCAATTAAAAAGGTCTGAATTAAATCGCACAGAAAAGTAAAAGACAAAGAATACGCCAAAAATATGCTGTAATTACAAAATTTTATTGATATACTACATTCTTTTAATACATTTTTGAACTACAAAAGACAATGAAAAAAGTTTTTCATAAATAAATAAGACTGAAATCTGAACATGGTAAAGAGAAGTAAAACGATTAGTTAAATTAAAAGTAAGATCTTAGATTCACTGAGAAAATTAAATAAATAAATTAACGCCAAGTGTTAAAAATTAATGCTTTTGGATTGAGGAATTTGCCGACCCTTCGCCTGCCGTCCCTCTGAATAGGGAAGGCACGCGTTCGACGACCCGCGCGTGCCAATTGCCAGATGTTCCTGAAAGCAAGTGCCATAAAAATTTGAGGCAAGGAGACAGAAATGGCCTTGAAGCTTAGGAATTCGCTATAAATTGAAAGTTGCTAAGAAATTCTGTAACTAAACCAAGTTTGATCGATAACATTCAGAAACATTATCTACTTAATGAAATAAGCTTTTCGTGGATATCAAACATAGGGTCGAAATACCACTGGTCTGCATAGAATTACATCTTAACTCGCGACGAATTTAGGTTACCTAGAACACACTCAGAAACTGTTGTGCTCATCGGTGTTGCAGAAAATTAAAAGTATCTACCTTTCTGTGTGATTACAATTCGTTTGTTGAATCGTGGTAGTAAACCTTTCCAGGAATTCAAGCTTTTTAAGACAAAACCGACGACACTTTCCGATTCATTTCTTGCAGGCCAAATTGTACGACATGATTCGTGAGGAACTACATTATAAATTAAAATTATTTCGTAATCGTCAGTAAAATCAATGCCTTCAATTAAAAGCAGAGACGAATAAAACAACCCATACTCAACTACGCAAATATAGAATTTCTACGCGCACCATTCACCGTTACAAGCAACAAGGATTTATGCATTTACTTACAATTCATACTTCCTCGAAAATTATATATAACTTTTTACGTATAAGTTACACTAATTTTACACACGTTCACGCAGCAAATTGCCGGATAACTTATCCTTTGATTCCGACATTTTGTTTCAGGACGAAAGCGCACACAGAAGCGCAGAACCAGAAGGAATTACGGTAACCACTTCAAAATACTCCCGGGAATCCCCAACGGTGAGGGAGAAACACTGTTGCCAATGTAAAACAGTTTCGAGAAACCACGGCCATGACCGCCACTCAACGAGATTAAAAATGGGTTGCCTAGTGCTGCCATCTCTGCCTTCTGAAATGTACTCGGGTAACGACCAGATAAAACAAATGACTGTGTTGCACGCCCTTGAACGTAACGCTCGGTACGCAGAGTAAATTCCTGCGCATTCTCTGTCGTATTCCATTGAGGAGAGTTTTTAACTACCCCTTCCACCCCTTTTCTCAACAACGCATGTTGGTTATATCCGATAAGTGTTTATTTTTGCATCAAGTCAATTTTATAAATAATAACAAGTTTATAAAAAGTAATTTATTTTATTAACAGCAATTATTAGAAATATGGGTATAGTATGCATAAGGCATATTATTATAGCTAACTATATTATAGCTAACTCTCCAGATATACCTATATCTATTACGAGTAAAAGTTGCTTGCATACTGCAAGCTATCAGTTAAATGCAGTATCGTACCAAGAAAGGCCTTAAAACAATGTTCAAAACTTCGCGCAAATGACCGTCTGGCGTCGAACTAAGGACCCGATCGGGCGTCACAATTGCATGTTAATATTAGATATGTGCCATTCTGATCCGTTCCAAAGTTTCGATTCAGTATCTTATGAGGAAGTTCCTAAAATAAGAATACGCTATCCCCCTTTAAAATACACGGTAGAATAGAAATGACGCTCAGGCATCGAACCAGGAACCGTAAGAGGAATGGCGAACTGCGTATATGAATCTCATGAATTACACCTATGTATATTACATTTTGTATCATTCCCGGTTTTCGGATAAGCATTAAAAGTAAATGTCATAATTGCCCGCCATGCATTTTATACCGGAGAATTTTGCACCCACTTGGCGTCGAACTCACGGTCATTTGGTAAAGTTTCTTCAGTTGGTACAATAGATAACCATCTCATCTGCATACACCGTGATTTTGATTGCTCTATCGCACCTAGAACGGCCCCATAACAGTTTGAAAAGAATGCGCAAAAGACCGCCTAGCGTAGAACTCAGGACCCTTACGTGAAGGAAAATAGCAAATTAATATTAGATAAGTGTCATTCTCACTAGTTCCAAAGTTTCGATTTAATAGCTTATTGGGAAGGTCCTAAGATAAGATTCCGTTATTCCCGCTTGAAATGCATGGTAAAATTGGAATGACGCTCTTGCATCGAACCAAGGACCACTAGAGAAACGGTGAACATCATGAAAGAATGTTCTTAAACGCCTCTGTCATCGTTCCGGGTTTTATTCTTCCAACTTATCGGGAAGGCATTGAAAAAAATGTCAGAAATTGCAGCAATGCATTTCTTACGGAAGAATTTTGCATCCACCTGGCGTCGAATTCAAGGTCATTTGGCAACATTTTTTCCATGAGATCCATAGAAGAGTACCTCAACTTCAACCTCCGAGATTTTGGTTCCTCTATCTTACCGATAGGTGCCTCAAAATAATTTTCAAACATCCGCGCAATGCATTCTTATGGGAGAATTGCGATTTTTGGGACATTCTGGTATCGAACCCATGATAGCTAGCGTCAATGTCTGAATTATTCTGGTATCTACAGGGTGGGGCCAGTACGTCGTAAAAATCTGACGTCGACGGCGCTTGTGGAACATGGTCAGAGTTTGTATCCCCTATATCTATATAGGTATATCCGGAGAGTTAGCTATATCTATTACGAGTAAAAGTTGCTTGCATACTGCAAGCTGTCAGTTGAATGCAGTGTCGTACCAAGAATGGCCTCAAAAAAATATTCAAAACCTCGCGCAAATGACCGCCTGGCGTCGAACTAAGCACCCAATCGTGCAAAACAATTGCATAATAATATTAGATACGAGTAAAAGTTGCTTGCATACTGCAAGCTATCCGTTGAATACAGTATCATACCAAGTACTGCCTCAGTTCAAATTTAAAACTTCGCGCCAAAGACCGCCTGGCGACGAACTAAGAACCCGATCGTGAGAGGAGACAGCAAAATAATATTAGATAAGTGCCATCCTTACTTGTTCCAAAGTTTCGATTCAATGTCTTATCGGGAAGGTCCCACGCCTCTGTCACCATTCCGGGTCTTATCTTTCCAGCTTATCGGGAAGCCATTTAAAAAGATTTCCGCAATGCATTTCTTATGGAAGAATTTTGCATCCACCTGGCGTCGAACTCACTGTCATTTGGCTACATTTTTTCCATGAGAAGCATAGAAGACTACCTCAACTTCAACCTCCGAAATTTTGGTTACTCTATCTTAACGATAAGTGCCTCAAAATATTTTTCAAAAATCCGCGCAATGCATTCTTATGGGAAAATTGCGATTTTTGGGAATTTCTAGCATCGAACTCATGATAGCTAGCGTCGATGTCTGCATTATTCTGGCATCTAGAGTGTAGGGCCAGTACGTCGAAAAAATCTGAAGTCGATGGCGCTTGTGGAACATGGTCAGAATTCGTATCCCCTATAAATATATATATATATCTATTATATATAGCTAACTCTCCGGATATACCTATATATATATATATACGAGTAAAAGTTGCTTGCATACTGCAAGCTATCCGTTGAATACAGTATCATACCAAGTACTGCCTCTGTTCAAATTTAAAACTTCGCGCCAAAGACCGCCTGGCGACGAACTAAGAACCCGATCGTGAGAGAAGACAGCAAAATAATATTAGATAAGTGCCATCCTTACTTGTTCCAAAGTTTCGATTCAATATCTTATCGGGAAGGTCCCACGCCTCTGTAACCATTCCGGGTTTTATCTTTCCAGCTTATCGGGAAGCCATTTTTAAAAAATCGTCAAAGATTTCCGCAATGCATTTCTTATGGAAGAATTTTGCATCCACCTGGCGTCGAACTCACTGTCATTTGGCTACATTTTTTCCATGAGAAGCATAGAAGAGTACCTCAACTTCAACCTCCGAAATTTTGGTTACTCTATCTTAACGATAAGTGCCTCAAAATAATTTTCAAAAATCCGCGCAATGCATTCTTATGGGAAAATTGCGATTTTTGGGAATTTCTGGCATCGAACCCATGATAGCTATTGTCGATGTCTGCATTATTCTGGCATCTAGAGTGTAGGGCCAGTACGTCGAAAAAATCTGACGTCGATGGCGCTTGTGGAACATGGTCAGAATTCGTATCCCCTATAAATATATAGGTATATATATATATAGGTATATCCGGAGAGTTAGCTATATATAATACGAGTAAAAGTTGCTTGCATACTGCAAGCTATCCGTTGAATACAGTATCATACCAAGTACTGCCTCAGTTCAAATTTAAAACTTCGCGCCAAAGACCGCCTGGCGACGAACTAAGAACCCGATCGTGAGAGAAGACAGGAAAATAATATTAGATAAGTGCCATCCTTACTTGTTCCAAAGTTTCGATTCAATATCTTATCGGGAAGGTCCCACGCCTCTGTCACCATTCCGGGTTTTATCTTTCCAGCTTATCGGAAGGGCATTTAAAAAGATTTCCGCAATGCATTTCTTATGGAAGAATTTTGCATCCACCTGGCGTCGAACTCACTGTCATTTGGCTACATTTTTTCCATGAGAAGCATAGAAGACTACCTCAACTTCAACATCCGAAATTTTGGTTACTCTATCTTAACGATAAGTGCCTCAAAATAATTTTCAAAAATCCGCGCAATGCATTCTTATGGGAAAATTGCAATTTTTGGGAATTTCTGGCATCGAACTCATGATAGCTAGCGTCGATGTCTGAATTATTCTGGCGTCTAGAGTGTAGGGCCAGTACGTCGAAAAAATCTGACGTCGATGGCGCTTGTGGAACATGGTCAGAATTCGTATCCCCTATAAATATATATATATATATATATATATATATATATATATAGGTATATCCGGAGAGTTAGCTATATATAATAGATAATATATATATATATATATATATATATATATATATATATATATATATATATATATATATATATATATATATATATATATATATTATATATATTTTAATATATATATATATATATTAAAAATTATTTTGAGGCACTTATCGGTAAGATAGAGGAACCAAAATCTCGGAGGTTGAAGCTGAGGTAGTCTTCTATGGTTCTTATGGTAGAAATGTTGCCAAATGACCGTGACTTCGACTCCAGGTGGGTCCGAAATTCTTCCATAAGAAATGCATTGCTGCAATTTTTGTCATTTTTTTTCAATACCTTCCCGATAAGCTGGAAAGATCAAACTCCGTGTGGCGACGGAGGCGTTTGAACACATTCTTTCATGAATTTCACAGCTCGTCTAGTGGTCCTTGGTTCGATGCAAGAGGGTCATTCCGATTCCACCATGCATTTCAAACGGGGAAAACGGAATCTTATTTTAGGACCTTCCCGATAAGATATTGAATCGAAACTTTGGAATAAGTCATAATGGCACTTACCTAATATTAATTCGCTATTTCTCTAACAGAAGGGTCCTGAGTTCGACGCTAGGCGGTCATTAGCGCGAATATTTGCAATCTGTTTTGAGACCGTTCTCGATGCGATAGAGCAATCAAAATTACGGTGTTTGCAGATGAGATGGTCTTCCATAGTATCAAAGGAAGAAATGTTAGCAAATGACCGTGTGTTCGACGCCAGGTGGATTCGAAATGCTTCCGTAAGAAATGCATTGGTGAAATCTTGGATGATTTTTTTAAAATCCTTCCCGAAGAGCTGGAAAGATAAAACCCGGAATGGTGACAGAGGCGTTTGAGAACATTCTTTCATGTTATTCGCCGTTTCTGCAGTGGTCCTTGGTTCGATGCAAGAGTGTCATTCCGATTCTACCATGCATTTCAAACGGGAATAACGGAATCTTATTTTATGACCTTCCCGATAAGATACTGAATTGAAACTTTGAAACACGTCAGAGTGGCGCTTATCTATTATTCGTATGCCATTGTCTCTCAGAAATGGGTCCTGTGTTCGACGCCAGGCGGTCATTTACGCAAATTTTATAAAATTGTTTTGAGGCCTTTCTCAATGCAGGAGACTATTCAAAATCACAGTGTTTGCGTTTGAAGTAGTTTTCTATAGAACCAGTGGAAGAAAGGTTGCATATGACCGTGAGTTCGATGCCAGATGGCTGAAAATTTCTCACGTAGAAATGTATTGCGACAATTTTTAAGAATTTTGCTGGATAAGCTTCGAAGATGATACCCGTAAGGGAAACTTATTGTAAATTTTCACCAATTAGCTTGCAGTATGCAAGCAACTTTTACTCGTATATATATAGGTATATCCGGAGAGTTAGCTATATATAATAGATATATAGGTATATCCGGAGAGTTAGCTATATATATTAGATAAGTGCCATTCTGACCTCTTCTAAAGTTTCAATTCAATATATGATCAGGGAGGTCCTCAAATAAGATTACGCTTTCCCACTTTGAAATACATGGTAGAATAGAAATAACGCTCAGGCATCGAACCAAGAACCGTCAGAGGAACGGCGAACAGCGTATATGAAGCATATGAATTTCCTCTATGTAGATTCCATTTTATATCATTCCCGATTATCGGATATGCATTCAAAATAATTGTCAAAATTGACCGCCATGCATTTTATACCGGAGAGTTTTACACCCACTTGGCGTCGAACTCACGGTCGTTTGGTAAAATTTCTTCAGTTAGTACCATAGATAACCACGGCATCTACTACCACCATGATTTGCACTGTTCTATCGCTCCGAGTAAGGACTCAAAACAATATTCGAAAATTCGAGCAAAAGACCGCCTAGCGTCAAACTCAGGACCCTTCTGTGAGAGAAAATAGCGAATTAATATTAGATAAGTGCCATTATGACTTCTTCCAAAGTTTCGATCCAATATCTTATTGGGAAGGTCCTAAAATAAGATTCCGTTATCCCCCTTTGAAATGCATGGTGGAATCAGAGTGACACTCTAGCATCGAACCTAGGACCATTAGAGAAACAATGAACTGCGTGAAAGAATTTTTTGTTCCAACGCCTCTGTTCCTTTGCCGGGTTTTATCTTTCCAGCTTATCGGGAAATCATTTTTAAAAAATTGTCTAAAATTGCAGCAATGCATTTCATACAGGAGAATTTCGTCCCCACCTGGCGTCGAACTCATGGTCATTTGGTAACATTTCTTCCGTTGATACCAAAGAAGATTACCTCAACTCTAACCTTCGATATTTTGGTTCCTCTATCTTACCGATAAGTGCCTCAAATAATTTTAAAAAATCCGCGCAATGCATTCTTATGGGATAATTTTGACATCGACACTAGCGTCCCATGGATGCGAATTTTCCCATAGGTTCGCTATGGGTTCGATACCAGACGACCCTAAATATCGGAATATACCCGTAAGAATGCATTTAAAAGATCTATTCACGGCAATCCAGAAACGTAAAAGTCAGTGTTTGAAAAGTTTTTATAATTAGGTATCATATGCGCAGTTCACCGTTTCTCTAATGGTCCTTGGTTCGATGCCAGAGCGTCATTTATATTCCATCATAATTTTCAAACGAAATCTTATTTTAGGACCTTCCCGATCTATCCACCTATTGAATTCTTACGATAATTAACTAAAACTTTAGAATAGTCCAGATTGGCAGTTATCTAACGCTAATATGCAATTGTTTCTCACCAACGGGTTCTGACTTTGTCACCAGCTGTTCTTTTGCATAAAGTTTAGAAACTTTTTTGAGGAATGAGATAGATTCAAATTTGCGGAATTTGCAAATGACTTCTATACTAACGGTGAAAAAATGTGGGTTCGACTCCAGGTGAGTGCGAATTACTCCCCTTTAACATGCATTGCGGCGATTTTTAAGGATTCTTCTCAATACTTCCGCAATATTCTGGAAAGTTAAAACTCAGCATGTGGATAGCGGTCATAATTAACTTTCCTATGCGCAATTTTTCGTTTTCCTGATGAGCTTCGGTTCGACGGCAGGGCGTCATTTCTACCATACATTTAAAACGTGGAATCCCGAATTACGGCTTAGGAACTTTCCTTAGGAGCTTAAGGGGGGTCGATACCTTGCCTGAAAATCCGTTTTCAGGCTGTTGGCAATTACATCGCCATGGGGGCATGTAAATCGATAAAAAAAAATTGTTTTCACTATTCGACGCTTGAAAGAAGAAGCTACGCTCCCATCCGACCGTTTTTTGATAATGCAAACCATAAAGGAGAAAAAAATTAGAGAACATTGAAGAAATCGACCATTTTTGATGTAGTGGCACTCGGTTATAAGTAAGGATACGAAAATTTTGTCGGATGGGACCCTAGCTTCATCCTTAAACTTTGAATTTAGACAATTTTCAAGTTTCTAAGTTTTATAATAGTCCTGTAATCGTGCAACGCGAGCAAGATGTACAGCGTTTTTCGCAACAAGCGCCGAAAAACGTCTTCCAAGGAACTGGCGCTGCAATCCACTTCCCCTCATTTTCCCTCACACTCCTCGTCAAGCGGTGTGAGGCTGATACCAGAGCCGAGTGTGGGAAAATAGCGCTCGAACTCGCCAATAATCTCTCAGCTTAAGGGGGGTCGATACCTCGGGATGGGATTTAAATTAACGGCCGGCCAAAATAGTTCGCAAAACCTCCACCATCCGGAGGGAGAGTTTTCCCCTCGAATAGGTGGAATGGGAAGGAATACTAGAGAGGGGTGGAGGTGGGGTAGTCATTGTAAGATAAGATAATCGCCGTTCCTTCTGGGCTATAGAATGACAAATGGGAAAGACAAGGAAGACGAGATTCACTTGCCTTCATAAGGAAAACAAGCCCGAACAATACCCAAGTGCAACATAGGAATTCCCATACGAGCATATTTTAATCCTTGCGTACGCACCCAAATTGTTACGCGCTATAAGTACTCGTATACCTTCATCCTATTCTCCATATTTTTAAATAATAATACCACTAAATTCTCATCTCTTACAAATTATATCAATAAATGTACATCAAGAGAATTTTTGCCCCGCGGTAATCCAACGACGTTATCCTTTTTATAACTTTCATCAGTTAAAGTATTTATCAACTGAGTAAAGATATTCTTTTAAATTCAACTTCTAGAAATTTACCACATAGCCAATTAAGCGGAGTATTATCAGCATAATGTAGAACTGAGGTTCCCAAACAATTGTGTTCGCGAGTTATCTTGAGTCAATTATTTGCAATAACAGAAAAATAATTTTAAATTTAGTCTCAGTACCAACTGAAAAGCATGGTAATTTTTGCTGAAGGGTATTACCGTGGAATAGTTTCGTAGTTCACCGAAAACAACAACACTCAGAATACTTAAAAAAACATACGAGCATAACTATTCGTTATAGCCTCAATTTGTTGGAACAGAGTACGCCACGTGAAGGCTGAGGTTGACTGTGGATAGGAGTTGGCTATGTTTTATGCACCACTATCCCTTGTACTCCTCCTAACCTAACTATCCTAAGTATTAAAATAACGAAATACTAATATTAAGAAATTCATCAAAGTGGATGCTACAATAAAATTAAATTAAATCTGAAAAATAAAATATATACGTAATCACTTATGATCATTAAAAGGACATAAATGCTTTATGTTTTTTATCTTCTCGCAAGAGATGCATTTTGGCCCGCAATCTTGGGATCTTAAATCATAATTAACATCATCCCAAAATAAGTCAACATGCCGAAATAAGTCACAGAAACTAAAGAGAATTTTACTTGCTATAAACGGAACATATTCCCTTGATCCTCAACAATGTTCCTTTATTTTTAGTCCTCTGGGATATCTCCGTTCAATAATTTCTGTGAGAAGGCAATCTAAGTAAATTTTTTCTAATTTTCTTTCCATTTTATTCTCCCAGAAATTATCATCCCTCTCTAAATATACAGGAGACTCTCCAAACTGGCGTTTTACCTAGTTGAACGCTGAAAAAACTGTTGCCGCAACAACACGTATGAGAGCACAGAAAGAAAGAAAAACTTTCCTCCTTCGTAGATAGACTAAAACTGAATCTACAAAAATGTTTTCTCTTTTCCTAACCATCCAAAACCCCTTTTCCGTAAATGATACTTTTTTCGAGTTAAGCTGAGAGATTATTGGCGAGTTCGAGCGCTATTTTCCCACACTCGGCTCTGGTATCAGCCTCACACCGCTTGACGAGGAGTGTGAGGGAAAATGAGGGGAAGTGGATTGCAGCGCCAGTTCCTTGGAAGACGTTTTTCGGCGCTTGTTGCGAAAAACGCTGTACATCTTGCTCGCGTTGCACGATTACAGGACTATTATAAAACTTAGAAACTTGAAAACTGTCTAAATTCAAAGTTAAAGGATGAAGCTAGGGTCCCATCCGACAAAATTTTCGTATCCTTACTTATAACCGAGTGCCACTACATCAAAAATGGTCGATTTCTTCAATGTTCTCTAATTTTTTTCTCCGTTATGGTTTTCATTATCAAAAAACGGTCGGACGGAAGCCTAGCTTCATCTTTCAAGCGTCGAATAGTGAAAACAAATTTTTTTTATCGATTTACATGCCCCCATGGCGATGTGATTGCCAACAGCCTGAAAACGGATTTTCAGGCAAGGTATCGACCCCCCTTAACTCGAAAAAAGTATCATTTACGGAAAAGGGGTTTTGGATGGTTAGGAAAAGGGAAAACATTTTTGTAGATTCAGTTTTAGTCTAAGGCGGAAAGGTTTCTCTTTCTTTCTGTGCTCTCGTACGTGTTGTTGCGGCAACAGTTTTTTCAGCGTTCAACTAGGTAAAACGCCAGTTTGGAGAGTCTCCTGTATATTTAGAGAGGGATGATAGTTTCTGGGAGAATAAAATGGAAAGAAAATTAGAAAAATTTTACTTAGATTGCCTTCTCACAGAAATTATTGAACGGAGATATCTCAGAGGACTAAAAATAAAGGAACATAGTTGAGGATCAAGGGAATATGTTCCGTTTATAGAAAGTAAAATTCGCCTTAGTTTCTGTGACTTATTTCGGCATCGTAGCTCTTTCCGTATTTTGATGATGCTAATTATGATTTCAGATCCCAAGATTGCGGGCCAAAATGCATCTCTTGCGAGAAGATATAAAGCATTTATGTCCTTTTAATAATCATAAGTGATTACGTATATATTTTATTTTTCAGATTTAACTTAATTTTATTGTAGCATCCACTTTGATGAATTTCTTAATATTAGTATTTCGTTATTTTAATATTTAGGATAGTTAGGTTAGGAGGAGTACAAGGGATAGTGATGCATAAAACATAGCCAACTCCTATCCACAGTCAACCTCAGCCTTCACGTGGCGTACTCTGTTCCAACAAATGAGGCTATGACGAATAGTTATGCTCGTATGTTTTTTTAAGTATTTTGAGTGTTGTTGCTTTTGGTGAACTACGAAAATATTCCACGGTAATACCCTTTAGCAAAAATTACTATGCTTTTCATTTGGTACTGAGACTAAATTTAAAATTATTTTTTCTGTTATTGCAAATAACTGACTCAAGATAACTCGCGAACACAATTGTTTGGGAACCTCGGTTCTACATTATGCTGATAAAACTCAGCTTAATTAGCTATGTTGTAAATTTCTAGAAGTTGAATTTAAAAAAATATCTTTACTCAGTTGATAAATACTTTAACTGATGAATGTTATAAAAAGGATAACGTCGTTGGATTACCGCGGGGCAAAAAATTCTTTTAATGTACATTTATTGATATAATTTGTAAGAGATGAGAATTTAGTGGTATTATTATTTAAAAATATGGAAAATAGGATGAAGGTAAATGATTACTTATAGCGCGTAACAATTTGGGTGCGTACGCAAGAATTAAAATATGCTCATATGGGAATTCCTATGTTGCACTTGGGTATTGCTCGGGCTTGTTTTCCTTATGAAGGCAAGTGAATCTCGTCTTCCTTGTCTTTCCCATTTGTCATTCTATAGCCCAGAAGGAAGGGCGATTATCTTACTTACAATGACTACCCCACCTCCACCCCTCCTTCCCATTCCACCTATTCGAGGGTGTACCAAGAACAACAAAATTAAAAGCGAAAATTGAATGAATTGAAAGCGAGAATTGAATTGAAATGAAATGAGTTTTTTTTTCAAAAATTTTCACCCGTGAAAATTTTTGAAACTGCCATTACTCTCTTACAATCCAACATAAAATGCTGATTTTTTCTTCCATTGATCATTGTATCATCTGAATGCATGAAACTTACATAAGATTAATTTTAGAGTAACCACATCTTAGTAAAAAATTATTTAGTTGGAACGTAACTCAAGAAAAAATTCGTCGTGAAGTCCAATTTATACGTCGCCTAAAACTTTTTGGTTTCTCACGTGAGGAAGAACTCGTCTCGACAGAAATCGAGATAAATGTTGTAATTTTCATTTGCAGTTTGTTTCCTGACGAGAGATTGAGTACATTTGATTCCTTTCATCGGATCATCATATTCTTCTATCATATATGTGCAACCACTAGTTTTGTGAATAGTGATTTTTACTTACTAATCCGCTTCGCGCTTCGACTCGCCGAGACTTAGAAACCTCAAGGCTTTACAGAAATTTCAATGTCACCTCAGGAAAAGTAATTACATAAGGAACTGAAGAATTCAGATACACAAAGGGATAACATTGAGCTTTGCAAAGCTATCACAAGAGCATTTAAGAAAGACGTGAGAAATTTCAATGAGAGAATCGTGTAAGAGGCTGTAGAAAACAACAAAAGTAGGAAGAAGACCAGACAAGAAGATGGCACGATAAATTGCACCAGACCAGCAATACTGAGGACGGTAGCAGAATACTTCGGCAATCTATACAAGAAGGAAGAAAATGTTGAAAAGGAAAACCAAGAAGCGAGTCATAATTCACGAGATACTCTCGCTCTTCTTCCAGAAGAAGTCACTGCAGCAATAAAGCAGACGAAGAACGGAAAAGCAGGAGGCATAGATGGACTGTTAAATTATATTTAAAACTTTATATATTTAAAACTTGGTGGAACAGAAGTTGCACACGCTTTAGCGCAGTTATTTACTAATTGTCTGAAATAAGGAAGAATCCCCAAGGACAGGAACCATGCAAGAATTGTTCTTTTGTCGTGTTTCCTGTATCTTCTTGTGATTCCAAGCATACTTCTTTGCATTGTCTGAAGTTGCTGGGTTATAACGTCATTGAACACCCCGGTTTTACTT
Source organism: Pachydiplax longipennis (assembly GCA_036926295.1). Classification (NCBI taxonomy): domain Eukaryota; kingdom Metazoa; phylum Arthropoda; class Insecta; order Odonata; family Libellulidae; genus Pachydiplax; species Pachydiplax longipennis. The sequence continues at coordinate 1,515,121 of JAVFKF010000040.1, read as the reverse complement.
CCACATGTCAACCATGGTAGAATGCATTTGTTGAACACCATCCTCTTAAAGACCATTGGCATTTTTGACTTCATAATTTGTGCATTTCTCATTAAGGTTTTGTGTGCAATTTAATTATAATACAACTTAATGGCAGATTTGTAAACTTTAATTTTTATTTTAATTAAAAGTTTCTGAATTGTTACTTAAATAGTTTTTTTTAGAATTAACTTCCTTAAATTATTTCCTTAAATTCTGCAAAGATGGTAGGAAGTCCATCACAGAATAGAAACATTTTGCCTCTTAAATCAGATGATTTTCAAAAATACCTATGATAAATTGATATCATACGTACATGCGAAATTTGTGCAAAACTGTCTCAAACATCTATCAAGTCCCATTAGAAACACAAAATTTCCAAGGGCTTGGAATCAGGCCAACACCGTTAAATCCACATCACTTGAAATTTTACGAATTATCATGTGACGGTTCCAATAGAAATGGCTGGAGCAGATATTCTTGCATTACAGTTCTTTTCATAAATTCTTCATTTCAATGACCATTACAGGCTCTAAGCATCCGACTCTGAGAGCTCTTCAATCAGTTGGTGATACTCCTCTACAAACATTATGCCATCAAAAGAAATACAGTAAATCCCAGTAAAGATATATTTCTTTTTTTTTTTTTTTTGGAGACAGGAGCAAGTGGAAACTCTATTTTAAGTAGGATATCATTATAACCAGGTTGTATAATACTGAGTGCATTATCATATTATTCAGAGTGGTCTATTTTTCACACAAAAAAGCATCTGATTTGATCATTTTTCAATCTACAGATATTAACAGATAGACAATCAGGGAAGAATAATGAATTTTTAAAAGCATTTCAAACCAGAATCTCTCCAAGACTACCTTCAAAACACTGCACTCCCCTTCTGGTTTAATCGATGTTTTCTATTTGATATTGCAACCAAAAAACTCCAAAACTTTTTATCTACATTCTATTCTGGGAAAAATTGAGATATGATCTCAATGTTTGTATTGGCCCCAATGGGAAGATTGTTCTGCTTTGCATTTTATTTGCACAAAATCAGTCATTTAAAAGAAGAGACTCGCAACGAAACCTTTTAGAGACATAGAAAGGATAGAGGACGGTGATACAAATCATGTCAAAATTGTCTATTAAATGAAAGGAACAATTGGCTATATTGCATCAAGGGATAATCCAATACTTAAGTGGTAAGCATGTGTCTGAAACTGTATCTGTACAATAAGTTTCATTTGAAAGAGATTTGGACCTTGAGAAAATTTAGTCTTAAGTGGGGTAGCATCTTAACAAGATTTTACTGTACAATCAGACAACCATTACATTGCTCTACAATATCTCATTCAACGTTTTTATATTCAATATCAGTCTTGTTCATTGACTAGTCTCAAAAATTTCACTCAAAAATCTGCAAGAATTTTAGGTATTTTGGCTTAGGATAATTTGAGTTATGAAAATGATTGGAGAAAGTTAAAACAGTTTAAAATCATGATTTTGTATCTATTCTGACCTATTGAAAGTTTAATATTTTTATTTCATTATATCATGGATAGGCCACAAGAGTATTTCTTGAACATGATTTTTCTAATATCAGAATTTGTAAGACAGCTTGCAGATCTGTATCCATTCTTTAAAGACTAAGCAAGCTGAGTGCTCCCTGTAATGTCAGCGTTTATTCTCATTTGCACAATCAGGGTTTGATTCCAAAAGAAGATCTTATGGAAGAGTTCCAGACCAATAGAATAAAATACAACAATCTGTGTATATATATAGATATATATATTTAATGACATCTGCTTTGACCACAAATACACAATTCACATTTCTAGGTTTAATTGTAACTGGAAATAACAATCACTGGAGCTTCTTATAGATAACAATTTGTTAATCTTGGACCTTTTTAGGCTGCACATTCACCATTCAATGCTGCAAGAGCCATTCAAACACGTGCACCTTCTATAAAGAGCTATTACTTCCACTTCGGCAATCTCTTTAATTTTTAACTTGCCTCTATGCCAGGCAACAATTTTACCAACCAAATAAATATACAAAGCAAATATGGCAACACATAACTAACACTCTCATTTGGTTTCTTAATCTTCAATAAATTATGATACAATGTTCCTAAAACAAGTGAATGGATCACTTTCATACTTTGTATTATGAGTGGATCTTTCTAATAAAAACTGGATTGTTGCAACATGCAACATCCTCTCATATCCCTTGTTCCCAATTTCTATAAATAATGCATCCTCGGCAATACTTTGAAAGCTTTGGAATGGATTTTCTTCACTTTGTTTTTAGTCATTGACTCACTTTCTTTCCCTGGTGGAATCGACCTGACTTCACTACACCATCAAATATTCATCAAGGGTATCTTAACTTTGGACAGTTTCTTCACCACTGAGTCTCATCATGCAGACAACGGTAATTATACAAGAAAGAAATTCAATTTCTCAGCTACCAAATTGAGTTGTTCCAGGGATATTGTCATTCAGTCTCAAGGTATTGCATCAATCAATCCTCAGCTCAAATTTACACTCCGACGGAGAGCATACATTATTTTTCAAGATCAGTTTCTACAAGATCATATTTTTTCTGCATCCATTATACTAATGAACTTCTTTAGAAAACTCTCACCATCTTGATATCTACAATTTTAATCATTTAACAGGCTGAAACAACTGGGACATTGGAGAAAAATGAACTCAAGTCCAGATTTCCTGAGCACTCGTATGGCCACCGCAAGCACGGCCAAGAGTCTCTTTCACACCAACGCCATTTTTTCAAAAAAAAAATCACAGTTTGATGGTGACAAGTCAAGGAATTGATACAAAATGAAATGATGCTCACAAACCAATGAAATAAGATTAACGATGATTCTGACACTTTCCCACTTCCATATGGCTTGGAATTTCTTTTCCAAGCAAACTTGAATGATATGGAAATGGGAGCCTCCAAAGTAAAAGCTCTGTGCTGCACGGAAGAGAAAGAGGCAGAGAAAAGCTATGGAATTAAGGATGAGAGAAACCACTGATTGGATGAAAGACCTATCAGTTCACATGCTGTAGCCCTGATATGAAGGCATCCCTGGAGGCTGAACAAAACTGCCTGGATAGGCCCCTGGAGCTGCAGCAGCTGGGTTAAATGGTTGACCCATCATTGCTGGACCAGCCGTTAGCATCAGTTGGGGCTCAGCTGTACAATCAATACAATCCAATGATAAATTATCAATTCCATTTAAAATTTAGAAACAAGGCATAGTGACTTTCATATCGATATAAATAAACTTATAACATTCATAAATAAGGAAGAGGGTTAGGGAATCATTCCACTTAAGAAAAAAGTTTGACAGGACCAGGAATAAAACCTGGGATTATGTTCTATCCAGGAGGTTGCTTTAGCTAACTAAGCTATTCAGGCAGAACTGATTCTGGTTTGATAGCTTAATTGGCTAAAGCAACCTCCCAGATAGAGGAAGATCCCAGATTTGATTTTCTTAAGTGGAAACACTATGCATTTTTGATAGAATGTGCCCAATTACTGCACTATGCTTTAATTTAACAAAACTACATAAAACTAGAGAAACTGAAAATTCATCTGAAATTTTCACTTAATTTAGTAAGAAAATTTTGCATTACTAACAACTTTGCAGCTAAACAATTCAAAATTGAGCATATCAACCACATTACGTCCATACACAAAATTTAAAATAGGGAATGTGAGCTTTCCGGGCTCTTGAGTCATTGGGCCCACCAAAGGCATTCAGTCAACCCTTATAAGGGAGGCTTCCAGAGGGCTCGAGGCAGTCTTTTTCGCATGGGAACCTCACCACCGAGAGCATCGCCTAACCTCTCACCGAGAATAAAGACTGCCTCGTGTTCCTCCACCCTTGCAACACGGTCCCGTTGCCAGTATCAATGTAGGAGATACATAAGGTAATAAAGGCCAACTTTGACAGAAGGCTTCGAATTTTATCTTTTGCCATTCAATGTCAAGAGGAAAAATGTTCTCAAGGAAAAGCTTTTGAACAAAACATCAAAAGTCACAAATCACTGCATCTCAGTTTTTCAAGTCAGTTTAATAGCTGAAAACTGTTTTTGAAATCTTCCAAATATAAACTGTAATCATCAGATCATACACTTAGAATACCATAGAGAAACAACCCCTGAATTAGGCTCTTCTTGCATAACTGAGAAAAATAGATAAGATTTCTTTGCCATACAGTACATCCATAAAGACTTGAAAAACTGGAATACAGTATACAAGTTGTTAATCCATTATCTTCATACATTTTATTTTATTAATACTCTTATCCAGTAAAAGTCTGTTATAATGAGTATGGCATATCATGAGAGTTGTGTTATATCGAGTGATGTTTCGGCAATTGTCTGTCAGCAAAAAGGATTGTGGGTTACGTCCATTATAACGAGCGGTTATATCTTAAGTAACGGTATATGGTGTACAAAGTTGCTAATTTGTCTTGCAGGATGCATACCTCAGAATCACTAATGGACATGAGAGACAAAGTCTGACAAGCAAACTGTAATTTGAGGCGAGTTATTTCTTCAAAGTACAGAAAAAATTAAGTGAAAATTTATCGTCACCTAATTCATGCTTTTGTTTCCCACAACTCGCCTCACCCTTCCTCTGCAAGAATATTTCAGAAAGCTTTGAATAGAGACTTCTCTCTCTCCCTTTTGTCCCTCTGTACTTTGCTTACGGTTTATGAATCAAGAAATGATGTTTTGGATGTAAACTTATTTTTTTACACAATCTGAAGCATTTGCATAAGAATTAAAAACACAACATTTCCATTCCGCTACATTTCCTGCCCTTGCATTCAAGAGGACTAAAATTTTGTATGAGAAATTGGCATTTTCAATTTTTGTCAGCTCTTGTTATAACGGACTTCTGCTGAATTATAAAATCAAATATTTAAGGATATTCTGATGGATTACTCATAAGATGAAAATTTTTCTAGATACTGGCAGAAATAAATCTTCCTTCATCTGTATCATGCAGTAAATAGGAAATTTCTTTTTTTTAGTTGCCTATATATTTTTATTCATTTCTTATAAAAACTGAGCAAAAAAACATCTAATGCAAACTTTGTGTGCTGAAACTATAAGTGCAATGCCTATTCAACATTTTAAGGCTTCAGTTTTATCCTGGAGACAAAAGTAGAAAATTAATTTTCTTATCAATTCATATTAGTCTTATCTTAATCCACAATGAATTGTAAAACCCAGGCACTGAAGGTAAAGCTCATTAGAGCAGGAAAAAATAAAGTAGCTGCTCTGAAAAGCAGACTTTTGGAATGCAAAATTGAGCCTTATCACGACTCGAGAACAATTATTCAACTGGAATTTCAAACTCATTACACTTACGCATCATCATTGGCTTATGGTCTTGCTGAGATGTCTCTTCTAACCTCTGTGATTCAGATTCTTCCAATTTGTCGACCTGAAATATTTGTCATTATAATTTCATTTAATTATACTTATGCATTAGATATTTCACAATATATTTCTATATAAAGATTTCATGTAATAATGAGAACTTTTCTTAAAATGTGAGGGCAAATTTCCATAAAAACTCGTTATTACTACTAATCTAAGCATTTTTTTAACAAAACAATAAGACAAAACCATTAGGAGAAGAAAATTAAACAATTCTTAAAGAGAATAAAGCTTTAAGCATTAGGAAAGACATGTGCATAATCATAAACAATCACAGGAAGAATAAAAAATAATCTCGATAGAAGGATGATCTGTATAAATCCCTCCAGTTAAAAACAATAACTGCAAAAAATACTAGAGAGCATTTCATGGAGCCCAAGACTTCAAAGTGGCAAGGAGAAATATTTTTTTCTACCAATAAAACTAATGCCCAATTATAATTCAAGTTTTTGTTAATCCAAATTCTCTCTGAAGTGATGAAGAATATCACATTAAATAAATATCCTTAAACATATATTTTTGACGATAATTTCACTATGTTTGGATGAGAATATAAAATTACCTTTGTAATATATTCTCTGATAACTTGCACAAGATATGGCATAGCAAAATCCATGATTCCATGTCGCCATGCCAACTCCAAGATAACATCTGGGCGCAGCAAGTCATAACATTGGAAAAGACAAGCAGCAAAGCAATCAAAGTTCCCTTTGTCCAAAAACCAAGCAAGCAATTCTTCAGCTACATCTGGATTCTTGGAGTCTGCAGCATATTCCATTGCATCCTAGAAATGAGATGGGAAAAATCCAGTTAATGAAAACCACTAATAGGAATTATCCATTTTTGAAACTCTTTGTTGAATATTATAATAATTTGAAGAACGAAATGATATGAACATTTTAAAAGATTTGAGTATAGATTACTGACAAGCAGATTTGAGTATCTAAGGTATGAAGAAATAACAATTAGTATATAGTCATGAAGATTGGAGTTAAAACATGATGTAGATCTTATGCATGGCTGTTTGTAATTAGGAAGAGATTACCAGAAAAATTTCATGACCACGATTTTCCAAATTGTAAGAACAGAAGCAGCACTGAAGATTTACCAAATCTTAAAGAGTTAGAAAATAATTATGAAATAATTAAGCGTGGAATTGAGTAGTGTCAGACATTCCATTTTTGAGGAACATGTGATTAAAAGATATCAGATGGAAGGGTTTAAATAGTTAAGAGGAAAAAGCAGTGTACCAGAAAATTTTAATTTGGAGAAAATAAAAAGATTGATGAATGATGAGGAAGAATAAAAATGTTGGCTACATATTGTTGAAATACCAATCTTTTAAGGCTAAATATGCTAGTTTTGTGTGTCATACCTTGAATAATCTGTCTTTCTTGCACAACTCCACTGACTGCTTCCAGCGATTGTTACCCTTGTACAAATACGCAGCTATTCTCCTGAACTCGATCAGTTCGTGCTTCTCCAATTTTTGAGCCAAAGCAATGTTATCAAAGTTGTCAAATGCATCAATCGATGTTCTCAATCCCTGTGAAAGACAATTTCACAAATTAAGATAAAACTTTTATCTTTCCCATCAACTAAAGAAGGAAAGAAACAAAAACAATGTCACAAGTATTATATTTTGTGACAATGATCAGCTGGCGGGTATTTTTTATAAAAAAACATCTAGAATCAAATACTATGAATTATTAGATAAATCTTTTTCTATAAAATGTGTCATTATGGCATTGCTTCTTTACACAAAAGCACGAAAATTCCTTAATGATTAGATAATGAAACTTCATTATATTTTTCAACATTCACTCCATATTAAAGAAAAATGCATTCATACATTGAGAAATATCAAGACATAAATCAATAATAACAAAAAGTCTTCATTTTGTCCTTGTTTATCATGATGAACATCATCTACTTTAGATTATCTATTTGAAATGATAACTACATCACCTGTTTTGAATAATTAGCTTCATCAATATTATGATGAGTTGTATACATTGTTGAAAGATATCAGTGTCAAGTAGAGATATGATAACTGACAAAAATGAATGCTAAAATAGTGCACAAAAAACATCACTAACTAAAATTTACCTGATAATCTTCTTCCTCAATTAGTAGATTATTGAGGGCCTCATTAATTGCTTTGTTGTTCAGAGACTGCACAGATCTCAAGTATGGCTTCACTAATTGCAAGTGACCAACCTGAAAAGTCAATTTTCAGTCTATTAGGCGACAGAACTCTACATTCTACATTCAAAAGACAATTATACCAGAGAAAGATTATAAATACCTTGGTGAAGAAGTTGACAGAGCGAGTGTGATCCATCCGAGGAGCAAGGACGACCAGAACATCATTCAAGAGGAGTGGCTTGTAGTCCAAGTAAAACTGGATTGCCTTGTAATAAAGCTCAATGTTTGCCACCTGAAAACAGGATTGCAACACCAAAAATTACCCAAAATGTAAACTTGCATTTATAAATCGAAATGTATGACTCCATGCCAGAAATTGCAATAACACTTGAAATAAACAATTCTACAGAAAACAAATCATCACAAAACTATAAAAATAATTGAATGAATTTCATCTTGAAAGCAGGTAAAAGTAACCTAACCCTGCAGTACAATCACTAATTAAACACAAATGATTAGGGATATTAGATAGAGAGCATAATTTTTCTTTGCTTTATTAACTTTACCCATCTTGAAAGGTAAACACTATGTAACTTCCAAAGTAGATTCACAATGAGATATGTCAACAAGTTAATATCTTCAGGCATTTTCACCTTAACCGACTTATTAATGAAACATGTAGCAATTTAAATCTATTGTGAATGTACCTTAAAATTTTACTTTTAAAATGGGTGCTGTAGAATTCCACCAAGTGAAGAATGACTATATTAATTTTACTAGAGTGCACTTCTTATTTTCACTGCTTCAATTAACAATAACCATGCTTAAATCTGCAGTACAATAACTAATTAACAAAAATATGGCATACAACAAGTGTCTAAAAGAGAGAGCCCCTAAAATTAACAAAAAACAGCCACTTTTTCAATTTGAAAGCTCTCCTTTCATTCAATCTCATATAGAGAAAGACATCTAATATTAAAAAGTTGGTCACACAAATTATAAGTTAATTCAGATATATATATATATAATTCAGGTATATATATATACTTAAGATATTTTAGTGCATGAAACTTAATTAAACAGCTCACAGGTCCAAAGTAAAGAGTAAATATCTTTCCTCCACATAGTGTGCCTCCATCCAAAGTATGCTCACAATCATTAACCAGATGTACCCAATATTACACAGATGTTGAAAAGCTAGCTGCAGGCAAACTACAGCAAGTTTTTACAAATAAGTATAAAACATTTAAACCTACACACTATACTATGAAAATACATCAAAACTAAGACGCTGAAGAAAGAAATTAATACCACAAGTCAATTACAATTTTACTACACTATTAAATTCCTCAAATTAAAAACAACCAGGCAACAACAGCCTATATAAAAACTCATTTGCACTTTTTAAAATTCTAAAAATCTATAATTATTCAGAATAACACCAAACAATTCCTTGTTGATGATCTGTAGCTGTATATGTTTACCTTGGTAATGATATCTTTGAAGTGTCCCTCTCTCCATGCTTCAGTGGGGTGATTCATCATAGCAATTACAGCATTGTCATACTCTTCATACTTATCATAAAGGAATACCAATTCTGCCCATAAATGAGCTTGCTCAGCAGCACGTAAAACCTATAACATCATTAACATATTATTATCAACAACAAATATCATTTTCATTAAATAATTTAATTTTAGATAAGATACTACAACATATACAAGTTGATAAATTTTGAATTATGCTATAACACAATTTTAAAATCCATAGTTTTGTTGCTTTATGTAAATTATTATAAATTTTGAGGTAAGCTTTTCATGTCTACCCTCTTCATTTAGGCTTAAATTGCTTACTTGATGTCTGTATATCAATCAATTGATGTCCGAATCTCAATCAAACATCACTAAAGAGTAAGCTTGTGATATACATAATCATTCAATGTAATTGTAAAATAAGGATAGCCATTTAGAAAGAAAAGAAGGATAAATATCAGGACCCAATCTATTCACTATTTATTAACCAAATTCTGCCTAGATCATACCTTTGGAATATTGACTCTTGACCAGAACAGTTCCAGATGTTCCCTCATCTTTGCTGGTTTGTACTTTGAATAAAGAATGGCTAATTCTGTAAACATTCCCATGTGAGCCCTTTCCAGACCAAGAGCTGCTTCCAACAAGTTGATCAACTCTTCAAAATAGCCTCGATCCTAAACAAGCACAAATTTCATCAAAGAACCTCTATTAATCTAAAACTTAAGAGATCATACTTAATTACAAAGAATCCGACATGATCCAAAAATGTACCTGATAATAATTGATAAGATCCTCCAGCTCATCAGCATGAACAACAATATGTAAGCCACACATCTGAGCCAAGCGGAATTCTTCACTATCTACACAAGCAAAGCACACTTCCTTCCATGTCCGTGTGCTGAAATAAAATTCAAAAATCACCCAAAAGAAAATTTCTCCAAAATGTCTCGCCTTATTTACATGCTCCAAGATATGCCTTATTTCTAAATGCCATTTACTTAAATTAGGTAAGATAAATTGGCTATGTTTCACTTATGACCAATCCATTTTATTTTGAAAGTATCAGTTTGGCATATCCATATAGTATCACAATGAGAGTAAAAAAATTCAAATGTAATTTTTTGTGTACAATTTAATTACAGTATAACTAAATATCATATTTGTAAATGCTCATTTATTTTAATTCAAATTTCCTGAACTGTAACTTAAATATGTATTTGGAATCAATTAATGCATTTCCTTAAATTCAATGATAAAGGTAAGAAGTCCACCGCAAAATGAAAAACATACTTCTTAAATCGGGTGTTATTAAATATTGCAATTTTCTTCTACCTGAAGATGAAAATTTGAGGAAATTGGTCCTTTTTACATAAATTCCCATGCGAAAAGAAAAATATTTATTATTATCGTTATCATAATATATTTCTTACCTACATGGCATTTCCATGAATTTTAAAATGGTACACACTCCACAATTTGTTGAATTCAGCCTCATTTATTCACAATCAACATCAGCCAACCCAAATAATTTCCTTTCTTTAAGAATGTCTAAATTTAAATTGCATACTGCTAACCTGTTAGCTTTCCTTGCACCATCAACTGCTCCCTGGAACTCCTTCAGATGAACTAGAGTTATAGCCAAACGAGCGAAATTTGATACATTATTATAGAGCAGCTTTGCTGCTTCATACATTCCATCATCAAAACAACGATCTCCAATCTGAAATCAAAGATAACAGGATAAATTCATAAGAAAAACCAAAATTAGATATTCAAAAAATTTTATGTTCATCACAGAAAAGAGAAAAATTATACCCATTTCTTACCTATATTATGAGCAATTGAGAAATTATAATTCAGCAAAGGACAAAATAGATATATAATATTCAGTTACCATCATCAAAGAAAAAATTGAAATTATCATCATCTTAACAATTTATGTATACTCCTTTATCCTCATGATATTTATAATTGGATTTAAATATTGATACTTGTTCAATTTTTATCTTTCCTGTTCTTTACCTTATGTAAAGGAAGCCAAAATTGTAACCTTTTTATTCCTTTTAATTCCCTATTTTTAAAACTGCTAGGGAATATGCCTATAATAAGTTATTTGCTATAACCATCCATAAAGCTTACCTTCTGAATGTCAGCATGATTAGGCCCAGAGATAAACTCCTCCAAGTCAGCCAATCTGTTGGTACGTGCATAAGCATAGATCAGCTCTGACTCAATGAATGATTCACGTGCCTTTTTCCTTGCCATTTGCAAATACCGAACAAGATCTTCCCAGCTCTCTATAGAAAAACAAACGTTACACAAATCTGTAACTTTAGCGATAAAGAAGAAAAAGAAAACCATTTTCAATTGAAACTACTTCCAAGTTTAATAACTTAGCACTTGCACAACAAATCACAGTACACATGACATGTTTTAATGCTTAAGCATCATTATCAGGTGAAGCCAGGAACAAATTTTTCACAAAATATTTGTAAAGGAGGGATGGGACAGAATTATTAGGAAGAGATTAAAGTTAGGACTATACCTGGAGATAGTATCTTAATGTGTGCGTGCAGTCTACGCATCCTACAGCTGCTGGAAAACTTCCAATCTTATTAAAATTTTCTCGCTCCTTACTAATTTCCACAGCTATAGCTTATGTCATTATGTAATTTTGCCTTAGCTTTAGCAATAGCTGTGGATACCTTCTTGATTATTCTACTGGCAGTTGCTTTATGCACACCACAGAAATCAACTGCTGTGATGAGTATTGATCCAGTAGCATAAAAACGCAGTGTCATATGTAACTGGTTCATTGCCTTCATAGTCATGTTTCTCAAAATGGAATATACACAATCATATTCAAACGCTATACTAAATTCGACTTCAAATTTTTTAAGATTTTGAAATAACCTTGTTGTTTTATGCTCTATTTTCTCTCATATTTCTACCAGCAATCTCTCCATAGTACCTTTTCTAAGCCTAAATCTAGTAAAAATCTCTTCTTTGTTCCAGACTACTAAGTTATCAGGTCGAATCCTGAAGTACCTCGCATTCTTTGTTTTTTATACAACATTTTCATAAATTCTTCATCTTCATCTATCAAATTCAACATCCTCAAATAACTGGACGAACTCCATTATTTGTTGAGATTAGTACAACTATAAGTACAACAATTTTCTACTTAGTTTAATATTAGGCATAACAGGTTCCCGAGAAATGACTGGATCAATGAATCTCATGAATACAAAAGAATAGGGATTAAAATAGATTACTTCTTTTTAAGTATAATAAAGATTAAATATTACTTCCTCGTTTAATAAATAAATTATACCTAAATGTTCTATTAGTGTGGCCAAAAAGTTAAGCACCCCAAAATCATATAATTTAAGTAATTAAATACTTTGAAAGAAAGACATGCTGATAGTTGGCTCAGTTAAAGCGGAATAAATGTGACCGTTAAGTTTAATGTAGTTGTTTAAAAAATTGGGATTAATAACAGAAAATGCATTCACACATAGGTGAATAGGCATAAAAGTCCAAAATGAAAATAAATCCCAAAATGCAACAAATTTATACTTAACAGGAACAAACCAGATTAGGAATGGGTTCAGTATGATTTTGCACAAGATGGCGTGCACCCAGGATTTTTCAAGTCTATTCTTTCTTGGGAAACCAGATTAATTAGGTTATACAAATAGATTTCTAGATAATATACAGTAACATAGAGGAATTTATATAACACAAGTTTGCAGGTGACAGATCAGTAATTTACCATTACATTGCTTGTTTCCAAAGTTCCCATGATGCATTTCAATTGTCCATCACATTACAATTCAACCTCACATAATCTGCTGGATAAGAAAACCATCACTTTGTCTACCAGTTATGACTTTAGTATTATTGATTATAATACACATTTTTGAGGTAATGCGAAGGATTAAGTTAATCTTCAGGATAATTATACATTATAAGACCGGGCCTTAGGGAACTACCAAAGAGACTAGGATGGTACAACAACAGTGTTTTGACAGAGGATGGCTACACACACATATTCCCCTTACTGTCTCTCAGTGAAAGTGAAACTTTAATCTCTTGAAAGCTAAAAATTTGTCCAGGAGAAACAATTCATGACAAGCAGGAGACATGTTAACTACTTCTCCCAGGAAAAGTTTCTCTCAGGAATTTCTATATCATTTGGTAGCTCCTGTAGACCAGCATTAATTTTTCCCATGACTCTACATGTTGTAAAGGCTAATCGAACAAGATTCTAAAGATGACACTGAATGGCTTAATCTATTCAATAAGTGCTCAAAGGATAACTTCCTAATAGATTAATTAGGTTATGCAAACCTGTTTTATGAGCTGTCTCAACCACATCAATGTAAGCAGAGGGGTCATCTGCCTTAATAAAGGAGTCGATAGCCTCCTTAACCAAACCCTGCTGCAGCTGTGCTCTGGCCAAATGACTCCACACCGCTGGCTCATTGCATCTCTCAGCAAACTCATAGGCTCTGTCTAGATTCTTTACATTCTCAATCAGGACCTGTTATAATATATCAAGACATGAATTTTCACCATATGATCAGCTGTACACATGAAGAATATCTAGAATCTAGAAAATTTTTTATTGGCTCACCTGAATGGCTGAAGTATTTACATCAAACTTTTTAAAGATTGCAAAAGCTTCTTCGTACAGTTGATTGTTTATTGCAATATTTGCAATGTCTGGGGCATCATAATTATCTAACCTGCAAAGTAAAAAAAATTCAGATTACAGTTCTTGCATAAAATTTTCTCTATGAAGACCCAAATTTGTTAAAACATCAAATATTAATTTGATCTTTTAAAAATATATCAATATTTAACCAAACAATTAATACAATAACAATTTTCACACCTTTAGGACAGACCTAAATGATAAATATTTTGAATTAAGCCCTTCAATTGGAACAAAATGATTCTTCTATCAGAGGTACAATCAGAATATTAAAGGACCTTGATAGATTGGGATCTTAAAAATGCTTAATCAGAGAACAGTAATTTAAAAATTAAATGGAGCTGTAGTTTAAGTCTCAACAATGCCATTAAAATATTCTCTTTCTTTTTCCTACTAAAACAAGGATGCCTATTATGAGCTGCCAAATACAGTAATTAGAGATCCAGTTTATATTTAATCACTACAGTTTCACCTGAACCTATTCATATTTTCTTCTCATTTACCTTATGTAGAATCATGAATAGCAAAAGGAAAGCCATCCATTATGATGCTATAGTATCTCCTCCAGCAAAGAAAACTCTGAAGACCTTAATGAAGATGGTGTATCAGCATAGCTCTCTTAACTAAGCAACAACATACCTATTTATATACTCCATGACCCTTGAGCGATCAGCTTTGATGGCAGTCAAAATCAGAAGATTCTGAAGGTTTCTGTGGTCACTGAACACAGAGCTGTCCAAAACTATTTTCTCCAGAAGTTCAATGAGCTCATTTGGTAAATCAGCCGTCATGAAAGCTTTTACAGACACTGATATATCTTCAGGGTCCTGAGTTTCAGACAGAGCAGTCTGAACCACCTAAAAGATAATTCAACTACTTTAATTTCATATTATATAATAATAAAAATTATTAAATGTTCAGAGAAATTGAAAGAGAATGTGCATAGAAAAGTACCAGCAAAAAACTCCTTTTATAAATTAATGTGAATATGTATTGAATGGATTGCATGAGGAATGTATAAATGTGGAGTAACTGCAATGAGTAATAAATGAAGCGCTTTGCAGAAAGAAAGATTTCAGAGATTGCTTAGCACATGTAAAAAGTGTGGATTTCAATAGAAAAATCACAAAGAAAAGGCTTGTTTAATAGCGTGAATTCCAAAAAAAGCAGGTACTTCCTTTAGGACCATCAAGGAGAAGATAAATAATTGTCAATAGTAACGGATGGTGGATATGATTGTAGAGATGTTTTAGCATCTATGCATATAATTACGTATCATTACAAAGGGTCTGCTTTTCATTAAGGTACCAAAGTTTAATGTGTCTTAATTTTTGATATTCAACTTTTCATTTAGAAAAAAAGACAAATTTCAATAATAATACTTATGGAGGACTTTCTTTTTCAAATGATTTAGAGCTCTCAATATATTTCCATCCAATGTTTCACACATGAAAAACAACAAAAAAGAAAACTTTGATTGGAATCTATTTTCTATGAAAGAGAAATATTGTGTTTACAGCCAATATGAATTAAAAATTTTGATTGGCATCAGCTTTCAACAACAACAAAACATTGTATTCCTTATGGAAAAGATATAGCGTCAATTATATTCCACAGTCTATGAACAATGGCTATTCACAAATTTTTAGACATCGCACATACTTTCATTCTGTCTTTGCATATTGCATATCTTGATGCTGCACTGTTTCCAATGGTCTCAAATTTGTTTTTATGATCACATTTAAAAAATTAATTTCCAAGTCATGCATATATACAAATTGTTTCAAACCCAGGATAAAACAAGTTATGCTTACATAATACTTGAATTATATTAAATAATTAGTATCAGCAAAGGAGTGGGTAAATTGCATTCTTACCTGGTCAATCAAGGGCCTCTTAAAAGGATTACTCTCATTAAGAACTTCAGCCCACAACTCTGGATCTCTTCGTCTCACCAAGTACCTGTAACATACATTCCATCAATAAAAAGATATGCCAACCCCTCTTCTGAGACAGGATATGCACAAAATATCTGTAAGTGAGCTAACACAAGCTATCAAATTAGCTTAAAATAAAAATAAATCTAATTATTTCCATATTGTATACATTAACTCACCAGTTTAATATAATGTACTATCAAACATTTTATTGCACTAATGAAGTGGAATAATCTTCATTAGTACAATTAACATAGCTTAAAGCGGAGAAACAAATTCAACTAACTCTTCAAACTACACTGACCTTGCTTCAGACTTGAAGAGAGAGTTTTCATTGCACACATTAATCAGTTCGCGATCACACTGCCCTCGCTCATATGCTACGTATGCCAGATGTGGATCCCTTTTCTCACAGTACTTCCCAACCACACGGCTGTCATAGAATTGATTTTCCCTAGGAGAGAGAAACAAATATATCAAAATCATTCTCAATAACAAACTACTCATAAATGCCCAACTTACTTCAAGAATCTCTCAGCATTGTTATTGCTGTCAATATAAATCTTTGCCAGCGCATTGTGGGTAGCTGGCTCAACGCAACCTTCGTGCACTCGAGATTCAAGCCATGGGAGGAGCAACTTCAACCTATTGCGCTTCTCCACTTCCTCAACAAGTTCATCCGTTGAAAACTGCCCACGAACAACTAGGATGAGATTTTTTATTATGTCCTCGGAACAATCAACATCCAAGAGACCACCAATGACAACAGGAAGACGGGATGGGTTCACCTGGAATTAAGTGACATGCTTCATTCACCAGTCTTCATTTCTTAATTTATTTTTATTCTGTTCAAAATAACTTACCTTCTGAACATAAATCTCTATGTACTTCTGAAGAGAATTTCTGTACAGATACAAAACAAGATCATGAACAAAGTCAAATCGGTCACAAACAATGATGAGAGGGAGTTGATCAGTCAGCTTGGCTTCTTTCAAAAAGTTCTTCACTCTCTCAGCATTATAGCAGTTTGATTCTCGACATATGCGTTCCACTTCTTTTATCTGCCCAGTCTTGCAAGCAGCCTGTTTCATTCGGTACGTACATGCAAATGAAGATTAACTGTCAAAATATTTCCAAGAAGCACAAACAAATACTTTCACTCAAGTACTAATAATTTTAAGAGAGCAACCACAACAGAAGAATATGAAATATAAAAGACCTCATATCTGGTTAGTTTCATCATGCAGTAGTATGTTAGTGTTTCTAATCATAGGTCAGAGATTAATATGGTGAGATTCCAACAATACATACTCCAATATACCAAAATTCAGCAAAATTGCATTGAACTTGAGTAACATACCTGAATATACTTAAAGTGAACTTCTTGATCCTGGCTGAAATTGACAATTGATCCTAAGAAGTAGAAGAGACCTTCATAACTCTTGAATGACTCAAAGAGATCAATCAGGGCTTTGGTGGTCAGCTGCTCATGATACTTTGTAGCAATCTATTGAAAGATTAAAGACATGATAAATATAGGAATGAAATCATAGCAACATGAGCTTATTAATACTGCTTAAGAGCTCATAAAAAGAGTTTTATAAAACTTAAAATAAAAGCTGAAACACAAGATTAAAATAAAATGAATGGAGTGATAAAAACTAAAAGTATAGGAGATTGAACATTTTTTCAAAATTGTGGATAATGTAGCAAATAAAAAATATAGTTCTCAATTAAAGGAACCAAGCACAAATAATGCAAGCTTTACATTAAAAACCTACTTCACGTGGGAATGCATTTTTATTAAGTAATAGCACGCCGAGAAGAAATGTTTTGAAAATCTATTTAAGCATATTGCATTTCATAACTATAAAAAGTTGATTTCTGAATAGATCGACAGGTTCTAAATATTGTTGAACTTTTTCTACCAATGTTTTATAAATTGATAAGCCTCAAACAGCAGTAACATAAAGGAAATTTCCCCTTAGAAAAAAAACAGGTTTTTTCAAGGACACAAATTTATCTTGAATTCCATTCCAACAAAGACTATAAGACATGGAAATATTTAATTTTGTTATTTACTACACTGAATTACTATGAGATTAAGATTTAAAGAGTCAAAGTAATTTACCTGAACACAGATTTGCAGGTTCTGTCGAATATTAGCCTGTAGCATGGCCTTAAGGCACTCCAAAGAATCCTCGACAGAGAGTGTGCCAAAGTAACCCACCAGCCACTCGAGATTTAGAAGGTGAGTATGTACCACAGCTCGTTTTATGTCATATAAATCTAAAAGACCAAATTAACAATATGTAAATGATATCCTTTCAGAAAGAGATTCATTCGAGAGATTACCATGATGAGGCAATTTTAACTATGAAGTATCAATAATTTTCAAACATGCTGTCACAATTTTATTCCAAAATACTATAAATTTTGTATATTTTCTATTTTTAGGCATTATTATTTTATCAAGCCATCGAGTTACTCAGTAAACATGTCATTTAAATTTAATATCAGAAAATGAATTTAACAAATAAAAGTTCAGGTAAGAATTGACCTGGTGCATTCACACCTTAGGACACATTGCACCATTTACAGATTTAAAATCTTTCTATCATCATAGTAAGCATGTTGTGTAATTAGGAAAAACTAAAAGTGGGTAGAAAATAAAAATCTAATAGAATGCTTCACATGATTACAAATATATAGAAAAAGAGGTACATTGAAATTTATAATTTAAAAAGAATACATAGATAAAAGAATATTTATAACTGTTAAAACAAAGGGAAAATAAATTCCCTTCAGATATATATTTACATTTCTTTCAAAAAAAGAACTTGAAGTGAATAGCACTGAACTCGTACACACAAGATTATAAAGGACATTGCAATGGAAAAATGGGCTAAATGTTCCAGATATTTCCAAGATAATATTGAGTAAGGTATGTTGAAGCAACCAAAATACATTTTAGAAGCAAGATCTATAATACCAATAATATCATTGCCAGGGCAAATAGTCATTCTGGCAATTTACTTTTAAACCTTATTAATTTTAATAGACTCAATATTTAGAGAAATTTTTCTTTTCATCTCTCACTCAATACATCACACAAAACACAAAAAAAAATTAATAGGATGTCAGAAGTACCACAAGGAAGAAACGATTCCCATTTTCATGATTTGTTTTCCACTTCTAATGGATTAATATTCACCTGTGTAATGCTCCAGAGCTCTCTGCAGAAGACCAGCCTTTTCACAAAGTTGTGCAATGTGAGCACGATCATAGTGAGTGAACATCTGATTTCCAAGAATAGCATCTGCTACCTGAAACACCACATCATATGCTATCAAAAACTTCATTTTAAAACTTATAATTCCCATTAAACAAGCCACAGGAAATCTCCTGAATAATGGATTATTTATCAGTTGCTCTACATTTATTTAAACAACCATAACAATGATTAAGACATATGAATGAGAGAATCTGCTGTTAATTAAAAATATAAAAATGGTAACATGAAAAGTTTCTTGCCAAGGCAATAAAAGAAGGTAAAATAGAAATTCTATTTTTCCTCACTTCATTTTGAGTGGTTGATTCCTTTTGCTCTTACTTAAGACCCTAATCCACTCATCACAGAATGAGCTGGGAATAGCCATCATTACGATGTAAAATACTGTTGATAAATTTCCTTATGACTTGCCTAAGGACTGGTCCAAGTGTTGCCTCAACACGATCCAGCCCTAAACTACTGCGTCAGAATTTCAAGTGAGAAATAATTTTAACATTTCTTAATACATGATCAAATGACAAACATTTTAAGACGTCAAAATAAACTTTCTATTGCTGTTTAAAGTAGTTTAATACCATGTTCCTCATTTTCTATCTCATCTTCTTCTATCCAAAATTTTTAACACATTCTGAAAATTCCCCACAAATGTCTAAACTATAAATTACTAGCTACCAAATAAAAGCAAGGGTGGAATGGAATATAAACTGACCTGTGGAGCTGACATAAGGTTCATCTCTAGAAGTCTGCTTTGCAAAGGACCTTCAGAAGGTCTGTTATTCTTGAGGGCATCCAAGAGGAAAGCAGTGCATTGCTGGACCATGTTCTGCTCCATGAAGATGTCCACTATCTGAAATTTGCCATGTCATTATCTCTCAAACATAAAAGAAAATAAAGATAAGTAGGAAAGGGCACTTCAAAACTCTAACACTGTGAGTAATGAAGTATATATTATATCCTATATTGAATAAAGAAATTGAGCTCTTCCTTCACATACTACACATGATAAAAAATTTTCTTATCCAGTTTGACAGCAACCAGCATACTTTGTGAACAGATACCCATCAATTTTGATATTTTATCAATCTATAAAATAATTTACCAAAATTGCCTTATGTAACCTTTGACCATTTGTGCAGGTGCACTGAATTCACCAGTGTACCTATTTTCTTTCCTAACTTTTTTTTATCTTTGCTTGCAACCATCCTGCGCCCCTCAAGTCCTCCTAATATAATGTTCTATAAGTACCAACAGAGATTGCATACATAGAGTACAATTTATAGCACCAAAGACTCTTCAGTCATGCTGGTGCTGACTGCTTCAGAACCCGTTATGGAATAACATTCATGGCTATTTGTATTGAATCCGCTTTGGTGAGTGAGGATACAGTTAGTGAATGGGGAACAAAAATTGAAGGAATAGTGAAAGGGTATGTTCCTGAAAATGTGTAATGCTGATGAAACAGGATTATTTTATTGTGGCCTTGCAGAAAAAAATGTTATCCATTTAAGGATAAAAATTGTGCTGGAGGAAACGTTGCCGAGGAATGTTTGACAGATCTTTGCACCCATATGAATAGAGAACAGTTGCAGCCTCTAGGCATTGGAAAAGCTGCCAAGCCAAAGTGCTTCAAAGGAGTGAAAATGGATTCTCTCCCAGTATCATGGAGATTTAATTCAAAATCGTGGATTACAATTGATATCATGACTGAGAGGTTGGAAAATTTAGACAGACAAAGATTCAGAAGAGAGAAAAAGTTAGATGATGGAAACTTCTTTTCTCTGAACATTACTTCAACATTGCAGCCTATGGATCAATACGTTATACATAAAATTCACTTGATCGCTAACTTATAAAAACATTCATTTGTTCAAGATTTAGCCAAGAGCATTGAAGTTTTAATGACAATTATGAGGATCAAGAATGCTTGGAATGCTCTATCTACAACAGTTAAGAATTGTTTTAGAAAAGCTGGTTTCTCTAATGATACAGAGGGCAAAGAAATCAATGGTGTGCAGATGGATAGTGGGTCAGTAGGTGAAGAAGCAGAAAAGCTCAGAGAACTCATTAAATTGTCTAATATGAGTATGAAAGATTGAAAATACTCAAATATACACAAAAAATTAAATACAGAAGATAGCAGTTTGGAAGTAAAAGATATTCTTAAATCTTTCCAAAGAAACAAACGATCCAAATGAAATCAAAGAGCCAGATGATACTGATAATCAAGAAATAACAGAACTTGAGTACATTATCATTAATAATAATACTAGAAATAATAATAGTAAAACAGAAACTTAAGAGGGTTTGATACCTTGAGATGGGATTTAAATTTAAGGTCGCCTGTAATAGTTAGTGAAACCATCTGGTGGGAGAAGTTACCTCTTGAATAGGTGAGATGGGAAGGAGTGGATAGAGGGGGGTGGATGTGGGGTAGTCCTTGTCAGATAAGATAATCGCCGTTCCTTCTGGGCTATAGAATGATAAATGAAAAGGCAAGGAAGACGAGATTCAGAAGGAAAACAAGCCCAAAAAATACTCTAAGTGCAACATAGGAATTTCCATACGAGCTTATTTCAATCCTTGCGTACGTACCCAAATTGTTATGCACTATAAGTACTCCATCCCATTTTCCATATTTTTAAATAATATTATCACTAAATTATCACCTCTTACAAATTATACCAATAAATGTACATCAAGAGAATCCAAACCAAGTGACCTGCTGTGTTCCCTAAGAAATGAGGCTCAAGCTGGTTTTTTTCATTGAATATTTTATATGAAATATTTAAGTTGTTTAGTAATATGCTATCTAAAGAGAAATGTGTTGTTTACTCATTTGATGTCAAGTTCAAGTTTGCCCAGCTGACTAGGCCTGGAGGCCTCTGAAAGGACCACATCTTATTCTAATTGGAATACACCACATCCTAGGACCACATCCTATTCTAATCTACATT
Source organism: Pachydiplax longipennis (assembly GCA_036926295.1). Lineage (NCBI taxonomy): Eukaryota > Metazoa > Arthropoda > Insecta > Odonata > Libellulidae > Pachydiplax > Pachydiplax longipennis. The sequence goes on along the minus strand of JAVFKF010000040.1, from coordinate 1,493,049 downwards.
GGCTTGTCATAGTCAGAGCAATATATTTCCTTCTTGGAAATCCTGTGGCATTGTCCATGTTTCCATAAATTATTTATTTATATTAAAGTAACAAAGATACTAATAAAAGAATGTTCAACTACTAGAAATATACCAAGGAGCTACTAGAATTGGTTCACATGTGTGTTCACACACTAACTTTTAAGCGAGTTTATTGCGATAGTCAGGATTAATAATAAAAAAATCCATATTTAATTTTCAGACAAAAAATCACGTTCAGCCATCTTCCGTATACTACAGCTGTGAACAATCCCACTCTTCATATTTTGGAAATAATAGCTAAATTTTGGTTAAAAATTTCTGTTTATTGTATGTGTAATGAAAGAGGCATTTCAGATAGTTTTCATCAAAATTGATGGAGCGATTGATGTTGCTCCCTCCTAAAATCCAGAACAAGTCCATCGTACATAACCATTTATCTCTATTTCTCTGTGAATGATACTTTTTCAAGTTAAGCCGAGAGATGATCAGCGAGTTCACATCAGACTCGCATTACTTAAATGTTTCAAGGTTGGGAAGAGGGAATGTGAGGGGGAAAAATGAGGGGAAGTGGATTGCAGTGCCTGTTCCCTGGTGAGGTTTTTTGGCACTTGTTGTGAAAAATGCTGTACATCTTACTTGTTTGCACAATTACAGGAATATTATAAAGGTCACAAAGTTGAAAATTATCTAAATTCAAAGTTGAACGATGAAACTATACTTTCAACAAAAAATAATTTGGTATCCCTCTTTATAACACTACATTGAGAATGGTTGATTTCTCCTATTTTTCCTCTGATATGGTTTGCATCATCTAAAAACAGAAACAGTGAGCAGAAAGGATTTTCAGGTGAGATATCCAGCCCCCTTAAGCTGTAAGACTATGAATGACTTTATAAAGTATCCACACAAATTTACAGACAAAAATTTATTCTTAAATGTAATTAGAGAACTGAATACATGTACTCACTACTTGAAATTCAATCGATATATGAGGCAACATTAGATATTAAAGGTTATATTAGATATTAGAAGTAAGATTACTTAAAGAAAGATCACCTGATTAATATCAGCAAGGGGTTCATCATCCTGAACTAACATCTGAGAGAAAGCCACTCCTTGATCTGGATTCATTCTCATAACATTTCTCAACAGGAACACATAATCCGGAGTGTAGCCAACCTTCTTAGCATACATCACTATCTTCTGGAACTGACCTGTCTCAGCAAAGCACTGAATCACCTGCAAATGGATTTATTTTACTTGAATTAATCAATAGGAATTGAGAAATATTTTCCCCTATCATTGACAGCAAACAGATTGTAAATACAATGTAAAATATACCAAATTGTCTACTCTTCAGCATAAAAAGATAAACAAATTGATTAGGGGTTCTCAACCTAAGTATCACTAAAGGTTCTTAGAATATTATCCCAAGGTATGTACAGTGGGAGAAACAATTATCGCAACACCATTTGGCGTCAGAGCGCGGATTACATGGGAACTAACTGAAAACTCTCTACCACCGACAATTCGGCAACTCTGAATCGAGCCAGTAAAAACCGCAATATTCAAACTTCTTACAAATGGGAAATAGGCTTTACGTATCGTAAATATATGCAGACATTTAAGATCACCTTTGCGAAATTTCCCTTAAATTGGCTGTGCCTCATTGCCTTTATTTTTTGCTATTTGTTATTCAAAGCTAGTCGTGATCAAAATAGTTATCTAGAATGTCATTATAGTACGCTGTGGGATAATGACAAAGAAGAGTATTTGATGGCGGAATAACAGACGTTAAATGATCATTTTGCGGTATTATCCTGCGAATTTAACGGTTAACTTTAATACTTAAGATTTAATACTTTGAATTTTGATGGAAAATAATTCTCACGAATAGGATTAACCATTTAAGAAAACAAATACAGAAATCACTGGGATATTTCCTATTCTTGCCTTTGTATTTTCTCTCCAGCAGTGTAGTTTTCCACGGCATATGGTATTACAAATATCCTATCGGTAAAATAATTTCTAATTCGTGTGATGAGGAAGTTTATTCTTTCTTGGCGCTCTTTAGCAATTAACGTGTTGACAGGAATTAGTATCACTATTATTAGCTTTTAGGTGGTGGAAACGGTAATCAACAATTTTCAGCTCCAGCAGCCTATACGTAATAGTGAGTAAAAATTATGTAATAATACGTAATAGAGAATTAAAATTCACGATTAATTTCATCATATTATAAAAACAGTTACAATAGAATTGATTGATGAGGGTTAATGCAATAGAAATTAGCTTCATAGTGTTTTAGTCGTTCAAAGTACGTAATACATGAAAACAGATGCTTCGACTGACTGTTAATTATCCATTTGGCATGCAGTTTACTCTATCTAGAAGACTGCGCGATTCAACTACTACACTGTAGCAAGAATCATTTACTAGATATGAGTCGGATGAATATAGTATTCACAGGCGAACAGTTTCTAAGAGGCCGATATTTACTTTTCTTATTTCTCCATAGCGATGACTAAAATTTTCGCTTCAAATTTGATAGATCTCGCTTTCTCTACGCTTAAATATTTTCTAAGGCTATTTTCATTCTTATATTAAGCGTCATACGCAACTTTTACTATGTGCTTTTACTAAACTTAGTATCCACTTTACGGACTGTCCCGGAAAATTCCCGCCCCCCTTTCCCTTCACGAGGACCGACCGCGTAGTTTTAGTGTCGTTTACTATGTAATTTAGCGGTTTTAATGAGAGCGAATTTACGTAGACAAAGTCCTTTTGTAATTCAACAGTAAGAATAGTTACAAACACTCACGTAAATAGGCAAAAGAGTATGCATGAGGTTACTTCCAAAAAAATAGAAAAAATTGCAACGGTGAAAAGCAATTTCACTTAAAAAAAGCATAAGGTTATACCAAAATTAAGCCCAGATTTAATGTGCGAACTGAGAGATCTAATAATAATTGTCGTGAATTCCAAGAGCTTACGTAATTAAAAAGGCGGTATTCTTTAACATTACGATGAGCACATGCGGGAAAATCATACAAGAGAAAAGTTAGTTTATTGAAGATATTGCTTTAAGCGAGATATTTAAAAGATCCAATCATTGCTGTAGGAGGAGATTCTGACATAACGCATCTTAATTGGGATTATCTAAAATCTCTAGCTGCTGCTCCAGCACTAGTAGAGAGAAAAAATCGCTGCACTGAAAGGGAAAGCCTCATCGTGCTTAGAGAAATTAGGAGTCCCTGTCAAATGATTGTTGCTGTAAAATAAAACTCAAAAGCCATTTCTTTCCAGTGAACGACTGAGCCTCGAATCCTTGGAAGCTGAGACGCGGAAAGCACATTCTTGACCGACTATAGCTAGAATCGGATCCAAATCCTTCAAGTCAAATGATTCTTTTTGTATTGAATTTCATCCCTATGATAAATCTATATATTCAGAAAAGGATAAATGTATGTAGCATTAATATCTTACATTCGCTTATTTTGCCAATAAGAAAAAATAACATAAAAACTCATTTAATGGAAGGAACAAGCGGAAATGGAACTGAGCCCCTTCTTTTACCGATCGGATGTCTGGCAGTTGCACAATCAATTCTTACATAGTGGTTACAATTATGATAATTTCCCACAAACTGAAAACTCAATATCAATTGTTTTTTATTATTAGCTTATATTATTAGGTTAGTAAATCCTCGGCTAATACATTTTATGAAGTCAGAGATCAATACTTTAAAAATGAGTTTTTTTAGATAATCTTCTAAGACTGAAATAATCCAAATAAATAATGACAAATTATTATTATTTGGGAATTGTATTTAAAATCATCTACGTTTTTCACCTCCTGTATGGACGCGATAGCTTTTCTCACCCAAAAGAATGAATGCCGTATACACATGATGTGGTATAATGTTTGTTGAAAGAAGGAGCCGGGCCACTAGGTTAACTATTTTATCCTTTTTGGCCGATAACTGCGAGAATTTGAACATGTTTTTCGGCTTTTCTTTGACACTCATCGAGAGTCAAAGGAATGGCTTCAGGTTCGACTGTAGCGTTACGGCTTTACAAGAGTCCCTCGGTGGGAATTTGCTCCAGCTGCGAAGATCTAATAACTGACGGAAGCTCTTCAAAAACTTCATCGGTTTACATCTTAAAGACGAAGTAAATGAAATTTTAGTACTAGTAATGACAATTGACAAATCGTTACAGGGAAGTAATCACAAAGACAGACAATTACTTTTTTCTCCGAGCAATTAGAAAGGCTGATAGAGTAGATTAAGTGATGATGGTGTTATTACAGCCCCTTCCTTACGCATATGGTGGCTCGCGGGATATACATCTAAATCTAATATCTAAATCTATGTTATTTGTATCGAAGTGAGAACTCGCGAATTGACCTTGTTGTAGGCGAACAATAATTAATGATAAACAGAAAAATGTCAATAGTTCTCAAGACTTCTGTTTAAAGCCTAAAAATGAAAAAGATTCGCTTGAGCAGTATGTTGGCTGTCCGTCTCTCGAAGTGAAGACCTCAATAATTTGATAGTAATAATAAGCCTGAGTGAAGCTCCTTGCCTTGCGAAATGACCTGTTTGTTTTGGTGAGTGACGCATAGGCTTTCGAAAACCCGCTGCACTGGAAGCGAAAGGCTCATCGTGCTTCAAGAAATCAGGAAGCCCTGTCAAATAAAACACTTCTTTCTAACGAAGGACTTTGAATTCTTTGTAGAAGAGGAATTTCCGCTGACACATGAAACATGTTCTTGATCAACAATTCAAATAATCGGTTCCAAATCCTTGATTAACCCAATTATTATTTTCCCATAGTGAATTTTATTCCTCCGATAAATGTATATTCATCACAGGGGTGCATATGGCATGATATTTGGCAACCATATGACACATTCGTTCATTTCCCCAACAAGAGAAGTTTAAGTTAAAATGGACATTTAACTTGAGCGGAATTCGAACTCGTGCCCTTCATATGCCAATAAGATGCGTCAAGCAGCTGCACAATCAACTCTTAATTAGGAATTGGTTGTAATTATGACATTTCCCAATAAACTGATAAGTCCATTTTAGCAGCTTATTAACAATTTTATTATGGTAGTATAATACGACTTATGAACTTTATAAAGTCAGACGTTCATAAAATACGTTTCTGTATTAAAAAATTGGGTCGTCTGTTAGAAAGTCCTCACTGACTAAAATACGCTAGAATCATAATATTATTTGGGAATATTTTTTACGAGTGCAAATACATCTATTAGCCCCGTGGTTAGGAAGGAGCTTTGAATTAAGGCAGAGGATAGTTTCCACTGGGTGGCTGTAAAGGGGAGGGTCCTTAGTCCAGCTGATAGAAGCACGAAAGGGAAAACGATTCTTCGCGCCTGCAGTGCTTTGAGGTGCTCAATATATGGTTAAAGACTTTCCTCGCGAAACATCGAAAACTGAATGCATTTCTACGTGAAATCAAATGACGCAATGACTTAGGGCACCGAGCTCGCTGATGCAAAATGTAAGAAAAGTCCGATATATGCGCAAAATGTATTCGGTTTTTATGCAATCCTGTTTGTGTTAACTATGGAATTGGTATTTTTCCTCTCAATTCCGGACATACAAAGATTTCTCGTATTCTAGGATACGAATGGTGTAAATAAATTTCTATTAAGAATTTCCTTCGAGTGAAAGACTAAATTATGGAAAAATTATATTCCGTAGACAAAATACAAGTTTTACTTTGTGGCATTGTGCCATCTTAGTAATTACTCTGACGAATTTTCGATTTCAAATCGCTGAATGAAAAACTTTAGACGTGTAATTAAAGCCCTCGGAAAGTCGATCGCAGTAAATGAATATCCAATGTTTGAACTGGACTTATGAACATTAATATTTACATTAATATACAGCGAGTAGTAGTAAGACGTGTGGCCGTGTGTAAAAACCAAACTACCTAGATAATTGTGTTATTAGCGCACCTTAATTTATCCAGAAAAAGAGACTAATACAGGCCATCTGTTCTCGCTATAATCTGGTAAAATATATATTTTATTCTCCAGACCTTAAAATCCCGAAAATTCGGTCTCCAGACCGAAAATATCGAGTTCGGTAAAGATAAGAATCTTGACGTAGCGTATTCCCTCTCTAACCTAATTCGTCCTTATTTCTACATATTTTTCTACGTTTCAACCGAACATTATTTACAAATAAAGTCCCAATTATTATCCAAATATTTTTATGCATCTTAGATTGCAATAGTAATTAATATATCTTTAAACTCTAATGCTATAAATATGATAACTATATGTGAAAGAGAAATGCCGATATAAACACGACGAACTCAAGGAAAGATCGCGCGAAGGATTTAAGAAGAGATCGAAAGAGAGAAATTTTGAGTACGTTATAGGCTCCAACTCAAATATTACCGCTTTTCGAGGCTTTTCTCAGTGTTGTCAGTCAGTCGTAGTAAGTAGTTTTGCAAGTAGTTTCTGAGAATTCCGACTCAAGCGCTCGCAAAGTGTTGCGATAATTTATTCCCCCACTGTACATAACAGCTTGGAATTCCTTGCATCATAGGATTTTACAACCAAATGCTTTAAAATCTACTTAAAATACGTACCTATATCATATCAATGATAAAAGTTTGAAATCCACCATTAATTCATTTTTAAGAGGTTTGAAAAGAACCAAGAGTTGCACAGCTAGGTTATGATGCAACACTATTAAGTCTAAGGTAATCCACAATCACCCACACACAGTGGTAGCAATTGTTGCTCTGGAATTTTCAATTGTCACAATTCAAGCATTAAGATACCTACCTTATTTGGAACGTTAGCCCTAAGATACACAGAGAGAGCTAAAGTGGGATCAGCCTGTTTGACCAAGTCTCCAAGTTCTTCAGAGCATTCCAATTTGTCTTCTTTGAGCCACTTCTCCAGCAGCTGCTTCCTTCCTTGCTGCAGAACTGGCCGACACAATTCCAATGACTCATACTTGTTCAGCTGGCCCTGTGAATATTAAACACTACTCTAAATAATTCCTCCTTACTCAGGGTATTAACTTCTCAAGTAGCATGGATTCAATAGTTCCAATAAAAAATTCTATAATTACCAAGGTTTTAAGACAAAATCTATTCCACCCAAAAGAAAAAGGTTTTCTCCAATTGCTTCTACTACATTTCTATGAATATCATGAAAATATTAAGCATGTTTTGGCCATTTCTAAATTAAGAGTACACATATTAAGGGAAGGATAAGCACTGATAATTCAACTTTTCTTTTAGTTTTTAGCTTGGAGGCCAGTTTGAACTTCAATCCCACTACCATTTTCTGCAAATAATCTCTAAAGAAACAATTACAAAACTAATATACAAAATTTATGGGCAAAGAAAGATAATATTTTCATCATACAACAAAACAATCACAATTCAAAATCTAAACAACATCATTTACTTTCTTGTCGTGTTTCAGCAGACCTTAAGGCAACCCAGCTTGGAGCAACAAATTTATGAGCAGAGCTGTAATTATCAGTGTTTATCCTCTGCTTCTTTTATATTTGCATTTCTTTTAAATTTTAGGAACTATATTGTATTACTCAAAAATAACACACACCCTTATGGGTCCTTTTCAGCACTTAGATACACGTTAGAATTGATGGGGCACTAGATTCGGGCATAAATCTACTCGAGCATGTGTCCTTCAGCCTATCAGATCCTCACCTGGGTTCCATAGAACTCATCAATACATCCATAGTATATGTTTTGCCTATGAGAGAGCCTCCTAAAGACCCAGACTAAACACTCACCCAATAATTTTTAATCGAAATGGCAAGTCCAAAAATATTATAATTGGCTGAATTTAAATTGGTGAATGTACGCACATAAGTAATAATGATGATACTATATAATGATTAATATAAATGAGCCTAACTGCCCTTTGATTGGGGAGAAAAAGTGATAAATACTATATTTCATGGTGTTAACCAAACAAATTGAAGGATGGAAAATGTAACTTATGTGAGGGAGACTAAAATTAACTTGGCACTGAAACCAGTAACAACAATATGTATACTTGTAGAATTCAGTCTTTGTCTAAACAAGATATACAGGATGTGATGGATTCTCATAATCATTATTATTATGCCATATTAATTCTTAGTAGCACTAATGTAAATAAAAAACTTAAAAAATCCCCGCAATGTATTTTAAAGGAGAGAATTTTGCACCCACCTGGTGTCAAACCCACGCTCATTTGGTGACATTTCATACATTGATACTAAATAAAATTACATCACCTACGGCTTCCTTGATTTTGAATTTCTTTCCTACAGAGAAGTGTCTTAAAAAATATTTGCAAATTCACATAAAATATCTTTATGAGAAAATTCGGACGTTTAGGGCCTTCAGGGTGATGGGAATAGTTTTCTTAAGAACAAATACAATGAAATGTCTCAAATCTAACTGAAATAAAAGGGGGGATGGGCTGATTATAAATAGGATGTAAAATGCATGTGAATATTGGTTGATCAGTAATTGATTGACGAGCACACTTAAGTGAGCATTTATTTAATTCATACCTGTATAGAAACTGTTGACTACCAGTGCATACACAATATACAAAGGACATCATAGCAAGTGCGCAATAGATTCATGGGCAAATTATTTTTCAGTTTCCAATGATCAAATTTTGGGGTGTGCATTACATTAGATGGCACGATATTTTTAGAGTATATACGGCATATGAAAGAATGAAGATGGTAAAGCAGCCAAAAGACAGTTTTGATATTATCATGATAAAATTTCAGGCAAGTTGAAAATGGTACACATTTCATCACACATGAGAGAACTAGCAAGAAACAAAGCAGGAAAATATGGAAAAAATGAATGCTCTCTGTCTGGCATCAAATGATGTTATCCAGTGTTATTGAGCTAAGGTAACTGTTTAAAACAAATCTTTCAACTGGTTTTCCTTTCTTTTAAATAAAGATCGCTAATCCTTCGAGGAAAACTAATTTTCAAGCAAGAAAAGGTTGGCTCAAAAACTTTTAGCATTTTTTTTTTTGTACAATGTAAAGCTTGGTGGAGAAGTTGATTCTGCAGATGAGGTATTCAAATCCCAAGTTCAATGAAGAGGTATTTCATTCAACTTTTCAATGCAGGTGGCCTATTTTAGAAGCAAACAGAAGAAAGCAGGGATGGTGAAGATGATGATAAAGCACCATTCACTTACAAAAATGGAATTGTTATAAAAAGGGAAATGGAACTGTCTGATTTTGCAATGGACCAATTTAAAGAAAGGAGAAGATATTTGATGAAAAGCATTGAAAAACTGCTCTCCTCACAATGAAAAATTCTTGAAGTTGCATGCATTTTCCCAAATAAAGATTGCCAGCCTCTTATATGATAACTATATCAATTACCAACTTAAGTAATAAAAACCCTTTCAATTTACTAATCATATACTAATTAAGGGTTTCATTTTCCTTTAAATTTAAACTATATTACATGCCGGGTTATGACAGATGTAAGAGATACGATATCAAAGATAAGAGAAAACTTGGATGAATTGGCTTTTTAAATGGGCAAGTCAAAAATATTTGTCTTCTTCATATACATGTTAAACATTCTAGCACAGGCTAGAAAATTCAGTCATACATTCATTATTCATCCTCAACAATAATATGAAAAACTGCAAAATCAAACTTAAACAAAGAACTCCAACAACTGACAAGTCAATAAGTAGCTCACCTGGTCTAATAAGATACCAAAGTACTGGAGAAGGGGCGATGTTTGACCCAGTGTTGCTGGTACTTGCTGAAATCTCTGGATTGTCTGAGGTGTCCTGAGAATGCCTTTGGGAGCATTAGCAGCTACCTGTAATACATTAAGATCATGTTTTATTATTATTAATCCAATGATTACTACAGAGAATACAGGACATGTCAAACTAAGTACAAGCAAAATTAAATGATTGTTAACCATAGCTTTCATACTCTTACAATAATGCAGAAAGTTGTCAAAGATTAGATTTATATATAATATATAATAGATATAATAGATAAGATAAAAATAATATATAACAGTTCAACCAGCGCACCACCAGCATAAGTAAAACTTTAGTCTTTAAAAGTCATCCATCAATTAATATTTAAATATTAACTTAAGTTTAGACTGCCAAGCAACTTGTGACAAACTTCTTGCATGAGACTCTTGTAAAGTTTACACTATATGCAATAAATTGTTGAAACTGAAAGAGATGAGAATTCGAACTTTAGGTTCTCACAGGGGCAAATATGCATCTGCAACTTCTGAAAGTTTATTATCAAGATGAAAAATTGTATTTACAGTTCTTCAAGTTCTTCTGACATTAAGCCAGCAAGACATTTGCATTGGTAATTTGTGATCATCATCACAATGGAAGAAATTAGAATCTAACATATTGGAGGAGGGATATTGAGAGGAGACAATTTGTTGAAGGAACTTAAATTGTGGATTCGCACTTTATTCAGACGTTTGCAATGTTTTAAGGGTTATTGGGTACAATTCAGCAGGAAAATTCAAACGTGTGACTTATTTGTGAGATTTCACTTAGTGAATACCTCATGGTAACATCCTTACAACGGCTAAGTGCAGTTGACTTCTACTGCCCATTCCCTCAATTACTTTCTTCAAAACACTTATTATACGCAGTGGAGAATGCATTATCTCATCATCAAAGAATCATACAGTTACGCAATTTATTTTATACATTCACTACTCATTGATGTACCTCTTTAGAATACTAGTTTGAACAATAAGTGGATTAGTTCTAGAAGTGTGCTTGGAACTCAAGGATGAATATAAGGCTACAGTTTATCTTAAAATGCATTTATAAAACTGTATATTTTCTACTTCTTTATTTAGATTTATTCATAAACCTAATTCAAGAATTTGAATTCAAAATATTTATAAGAATCCACAAACACGTGTATTTGAACTTTGATACAAACTATAGAAGAAAGGGTGAAGCATTTATTAAATTGGTTTGAGACTGAAGTTCATAGCTGTTGAAAATTGGTGTTTGATGCTTCTGTGGTGGAAAATAATTCAGCGATATATTTGATGGGAGACTGTGTGATCTCACAGAGAGAACAAGGACTCTTGATTCAAAAGCATCTTTATTAACTATTTCCAGTTTCACTGCATTAAACATGGATTTGAACCTCCTTTTGCTTGTGGTATTTTTTGTCAGTTACATTTCAGAGGCAACATATTCTTCATAAATTAATTAATCTTCAGCTGGTTGGTTAGGCAAATTTAAAACTTTATTCATTTCTTCATGCAATTCTTTTTACTTTTAGGTTGGTGATTTTGGCTCTGCAGAGTGATGCACCACCGAAAACTATCCAGTTTCCTGTTCCATTGACAAATAAAGTGAGTAATGAAAATTCAAACAATTTTATCATTGTTGGTGACAAAAGAAGAATGGCATTCAATGAGGTTTGAATAGAATTGGAATTTCCCTCCCTGCCAGGGCATCCTACACAAGCACATTCACCCTCCAAGTTATACTGCCTGCTGCTATTACAACTATAAAAATCCTTTTCGCAGTGTATTAATGGCCTTGATAAATGATTAGAATAAATTGACCTATACTGATATTGGGTGCAACAGACTGTGGAGTCTTCAATAATCATACATCATTCTGCATTAATACAAGATGAGTTTTACCATACCCTATCCCTCTGCAGGGAATGGAGAAACCTATAACATATCTAATTGTAGCAGAAAAAGCTTTTGCTATGAAATCATACCTCATCCATATCAGCCCAGACTTAATTGATTTTTTTATTATTGTTTACCTAGGTCTAGGAGAATGGTGTTTGGGATTGCTGGCAACTGATTTAGAATATTGGAAAAGCCAATACTACTAGAACCAATTAAGGTTAAATGAAATGTACTGGCTACATGTACACTGCATAATTCTCTAACAACTAATAAAGATTATGAACAGATATACACCGGTAGGCAGTTTTAGATGAAATTTCATATGCATAGCATTAATGGCAATAAGAAACTAGAATTGGCTTAAGATAACCTCCTACTCCTTCAGGGAGGTATACAACAAAATTATTCTAACAAAGCTGCGTATGAGGAGCTAAAAGAATATCTAATGTCTCCTTTGACAAGGTTCATAGACAGAATTAATACATAATAACTCTGTTAATAAGCTAATGAATTTACTTACCAAATTGTCTGTAGCTCCTCTAGTATCTAATTTGCATTGAATAAATTTCATTGTAGAAAAGTATTACCAAGCAGATATAAATACTTCATTCATCCCAATACCACTATTCTTCATTTTCTTTACTTCCTGCATAAACTACATTACCTGGCTTCTTACATTTTGTAACTTTCTGGAAATTTCAATTACATCAGATCAGTAGCTTGTAATAGTGTGTTTGTTTAAAGTATGATTTCTATAACCATCAGACTTCACATTGAGGGTTTTCCCTCAGACAAAGATAGAAGTATTTTAATGTCTGTTTCACTCTAAACCCTCTTGCATTCCAACCCTCACTATCAATTGGTAGCTCTGGGAGTATTTGTGTCAGAGCAGATAAGTGTGTGCAACAACATCACATGAGGGTTCCTACAATTACTGGAGGTCGACTTTCACACCTCTTAAGACTCTTGAAAATGCCGTCGAACAGAACAAGATTTCTCACCAGTCTGGATGTACCCTAATGTATACAAGATTTAAAAATAAGTACTCCTTGACAGGTTAGCCCATAGCTGGGCACTCTATTGCATGTTACACACTCCTCACAATTCTTTCCTGTATTAAAAAAATGAAGGGGAGGTGGAAGATGAATCTGGAGTTATGTGTAAGGGAAAGTCCATTATGTAACACTTTGTTTGATTTTAGGAGAAAGTAATTTCATACATATATCCCCATTAAAATTTAATAAGCAATAATTGCGCAAAGCATTATAGACATCACCAATCAAAAAGCAGGAAAACCTTCACTCTAACAATCAACAGAAAGATAATATACCAATAAGTACTAAAATAGAGCAGGGAAATTCAAAATCAACTCATGATTTAACAGCAATATATAATAATGAGTTATTAAGTTCAAAAGCTGTTAGATCACATAAAAATGACAATTTATTTTACCAAAAAAGAAACTCAGAATAACTCACCTTAGCTGCTTCTGCATACTGTCCATTCTGAAATAACAATGTGAACTTTCGAACAAACAAGTCTTCAGCACCAGCAAGATTATTTCGCACTGCCATTCGGAGAGCAAGATCAGGATTATGCAGCAATGTGTTTATGTATGGAATTATGTTATCCTCTTCTACACTCACAGAAAGAACCTAAAATTGAAATGATAAGTATTGGAAAAATCAATCAATCAATCGGAAGTATTAGGAAAAATCAACGGACTTAATTAGAACCCAGTATTGAATAAATTTTGTTAAGGACTGTTTCAGCTAAAGATATCTTCACAAATCAGAATGTGAACAGCCAATTTCTTAGTTTCATCATTTAGTCCAACAACATTTTAAGTTTTAGAGTTAACTTCAATTTAAAAGTATATTAAGTAGAAATTGCATAATTATAGAAAATACTGAATTCTCAAGTACTAAAACTGTTACAATGCTTCAGATTTCCAAGCACAAAAAAGTAGCAAAAATCGCCAATCATAATTTCCATTGATCAGTGAAAAGCAACACTTCCAATGCATAGATCAATGTAATGAATTTACTTGAAAATAATGAGCCATTGAATGTAAATGGGACCTCCACAATTCAAGTGTTGAAAATTGAAAAATCATTTGCCTGCGAATCTGACACGCACTTCAAGACATGCAATCACATCATACACACTTCTGTATAACGTTTATACAAAACACCAATAGTCATCCATTCCAAACCTTCTACCTTGTATGGAGAATTTATAGAAATGGACTAGCTAAATGATACCCTCATGTGCAAACTTTGTGCGCATAAAACATTAACACTGATTTTAATCATTAAATGTCACAATTTAATTATTATATGTCACAATATTACTTAGAGGCAAACATTCACCAACTTAAAATCGACCAATTAAAAAATTTTGCGGGCTTTCTATTAAAAATTATTGGCCTACTGTTGAGGCTGGAGTATGTGGGGGGTCTTACGAGCAAAATAGAAATAGCAAATAGGTGAAACATTTGATGAGTTGCACAAAAACAAGGTGAGCAGAGGATCCAATCCAAATGTATGCAAGAGTAGCCAAATCTAATGTTCCATGGATTCTAACTTGCACCCTCATTACTGAGCAAAAAAAGAACCAAAAAAGGGTGCATGTTATTTTCAATTAAATGTGGCTTTTCAAAACTAAGAATACCACATTGGCTACAGAATTTCCAACAGATGATAGCTTCTGTTGCATATCTTGGTCCTTTAAATAAATTCATGAGAAAACAACACAGTTTGCTACCATTTCATTATACTCTCATTCAACAGTCAAACCATTTTAGCAATATACCACATAAAATCATTCAAATGGAAGAATAAATTTCTTCATGAGCAAACATAGATCACAGATTGAATTTGGTAGGGGCAGGTCTAAAAGATTGCCAAGAGATGGAATCAATGATTGGCTTACAAACTTATCTTCAATAAAAACTAAAATGCCAATCTGTTGTGATAAATTCAGTAAAAATGTAGTGATCAAGGAAAAAATTCACTATCAAATTCTAATTCACATCCTAGGTTCACTACTATACTAGGCCACTACTATAAAGTCGTCAACTGAGCCCACCCCCTTAAATTCCCCCTCTAATAACCACCCCTCAGCACCCACCAATGGGATCAGGTTAATTTTAGAACCACTTCACTCATAATAAGAGTAATTTTATGCTTTTTCTACTGTATATACATTTTGAATATAAGTATCTTTATTTTATATTGGATACAAACCTGTCCTTTTCTGTTGACTCCAATTATTCCTCCAGTGGCTTCATGGGGAGCAGTCACAAATATAGTGTCACCACTTATCCTGTTCATATAGATGCAAGTGGCACTCTCAATATCATACAGATGAATGTATCCATATTTTGTGATTAAATAAATGACGTCATACTTAGCGCTGACCTGCAAAGGAAATGCAAATGACAGTGCTGCTAAAATATGTGAAGGTTGGCACATTAACATGTAAAATTGGAAGCTCAATAGCTATCACAAAATAATATAAAATGGGAATATTAATTTACAGAATTACAAAAGAGTTAATTGATTCTTCGGTGAGACAGACTACCTCAATTGGTAGACTACATTGACCTCTTCAATTGATTGATGTCCTGTATTTATCCAATTTTTCCACTTCATATTACTTGAAAGACTGTCCATCTATTACTGGAGTGGGCAAGAATCCAATTCCTCAAAAAGCACCATCCTCAACCCTAATGCTGATCCTTCCATCCAACGAACCAATGACTTCTCCCTTCCTCTTACTTTGCATTCATATGCTTCTGTATGTTATCTCCATGCCAGTACATGATGATTAATCATCAAAACCAGTCGTGTGAAACAAATATAGGGAAAAAGTACAACCTTCTGTCTTTTTTATTTATTTACTACGGAATTCCACTTAACTACCCCTTCCTCTGTGGATTTTAAATCAACTTTCAAATGCTTTCACACAACTAATAACCAGTGGATTAATTTTTTTTAAATACACTATGTTGAAAGGTCAAAAAGTACCTTTCATGAACATGTAAAAAAAATTATAACCAACAAGAATGTTTGTATAATGTATTTTTAAACAAATGATCTAACCCAGAATATAATTCCTTAGCTTCATTTTCCATACATTTTCCGTTGATGTTTATATTTTTTAACTAAAAATTTTACACTAAGATTTGAGATGAATTAAACTGCTTTTTTGGTAAAATTTTATTTTCTTCTATCTAGAGATTTTGCATGTTTTCACACAACCCTTTTGTGGGTTTTATCTTGCTGCAGGGGATTTTTTCCAAAGCATCAACTTCCAACAACCACCAGTTTTTAAACCCACAAATTAATTTTCTTCAATTCACTCTTATGCTATCTCTTTCTTTGGAGTTACATGTCCAAGGGTTAGATATAAGAAGAGACTATTTACTCAATCTCATCAAGATAATCTTGTTTTATTAATATTACTTACATCAACATTACTTCCATTACTATTATCTGTTTTCTTGAACAGAATGTCAAAGGTTAGGAGCAAAGAATATCACATTAAATAACTTTATTTCTAAATCTCATGCCCTAGGTATTACAGGATGGCTTTCAGTCATCCTATAATATCCATTTATCAAAAGAATAAAATAATTTCCAAAAATAAACTTTTAAGGCCTTTTTACATTATGCAATTTCTTGCTCAAGAAATTGCACTGAGTAAATTGCCAAATTGTACAACAAATTGCATGTGATGCATGATTGACAAGCAAAAATAAGAACCTGTTCTAATTTCTTTCCCGCCCAATTATAATGCAATGTCTTGCAATATAATTTTGCAAGAAATTGCATTGTGTAAAATGGCCTTTAGAGAGAAACAAATAGCTAACAACAAAATCCAACTGCATAAAATCCCTCATCGACTAAACTTGATAATTTTAAGGCGTCATGAAGGAGGAATGTTACAGAAGTTTAAGTGGCCTTCATAACAAAGAGTGATGAAAGCAAATTAATAAGGAATTCTAAACAACAAATGTATACTTTGACTCAAGAAATGGAACAGTAGTTAAGCAAGTGAATAGCATGGAAAACCAGTGAATGAGGTTTGGTTTAGAATACATGCAAGACCTCATAAAGACAGAAGATTAAGAGGATCCACAGAGATCATATGTGCTGCTTGTCTTCCAAACAGCACATTTTAGATCATTATTTTCAATTAAACATGTCGATGGTGAAAGGTAACAATACAATGCTTACAGATTTCAGCAGTTATAAACTAATAACATGAAAAGTTTTAAATCTTTTTTATTTCATAGCGGAAGGAATTTACACTAAATCAGGAGTGTAATAAATTAATTTTAAAATCAGGAGTGTTGACAAACCTGCATAGCAACAGGGAAATCATTCTGGGCCTCAGGAGGAAAGAAGACATCTACAGCTTTCTTTGGAAATGGCTGATTACCAGTTGGTGGCTGTCCAACTTCAATTATGTGCAGCTAAAACAAGATGACAAATTTGTACCCTCAATACATTTCATCAAAAGGAAGTTATTTCCTCAAGTTAACTAGTAGGAGGCTTCAGATTCATGCAGTTTTCAAAGATATTTTTCAATAACAAATTAAATAATTTTTAAAACTTTTCTCAAGAAAGTTGATATTTTCAAAATTTACTATCAGATTTCTTCTCAAATTAATGCTTAAATTTCCATTATCATAAAAAAAATAGAAATTCATCTATTTCAAAATTAAAATTAGACATGTTTATTCTCTAAATTTTCAAAACAATTTCAGGTTGAGATAGATCAACTCATTTACAGCCATAGCTCAATATTAAAGAGAAGATTATAGAGACTGTTCTTAAAGGTGTATATTTGCATTCATTCATTCAGTATGAAATGTAAGATATCCCAAGCTCAAGTAATCAATTTTCAGTGAATAGATGCAGCTCTATTTAAACATATTCAATTCTTTGATGTAAAATCAATATTTGTTCATGACAAGGAAGGGATAAGGACAACCTTTCCTCCCTGAGGGGTCCTGACTGCAAAGCAGAACAGCGTGGAGTGCTCTGCGCTTCCTTCCATCTTAAACTGAGCAAAGGATGCAGCATGTCCCTCTATTGGCTGACTGCACTTCCTCTCCACTGAATACAGCTGCATTGCCCCAACAACTCTACTTTGCTGCAATACAACACAACAAACAAAAGATCATCCACTATGCAAATTTGACGGAATAATTATGAGAATGCTTTCCATTTCTTCAAAAAGTCTGACTATCAAATAATTATTGCTTTTTGGTCATTTATTGCTGTCTACAGGGTGTCTAGATGAAAGGTGTCCAAAATAAAATATTTAGATCCTGGAAAATATTCATCTTGCATGCACCATTTCACCCTTCCAGACTTGAATTCTTTCATGGATGAAAATATTATTACTAATACAAGAGCATATTTTCATTGCGTATCTGAAGTGTTGACAAAACATGTCAAATTAAAAATCTGCTGTGGAAGAGTATTTTCCCTTTCAAGATGGTTGCTCATGAACTACCATATTGAACTAAATTGAATTGAATTTTGTGTCTAGGATTGAATGGGAATCTCTCATTTTTTCATATCCCACTTAATACACTTATCTGTCCTTGATATGGCTCAAGATATATGACTCGCAAGATTCCTGGTACATTGGCCACCTATGAAACCAGACTTAGATTTCATCCCATTAGATTTTTTCTATATGATTCGGTTAAGAATATTGTGTAAGAGATGGAGATAAATAAACATTAAATTACTGAACACCCTTAAAATGGATGCTATGGCATGTAATACCATACATGCCTAAAATGACATGGAATCAGATCGAATACTGCCTGGATATTTTTCATGCCATCAAAGGGTCCCAATGAAAAATAGACGTGAAAAAAGGACCAGGAATCAAACATGCCAATGTGAAAAAATAAAGCGTAAATTTGTGTAGAAAATTACTTCCAAAATATATTTTATTTTAGATACCTTCCATTTAGACTGTATTTGAGAAATGTATTCTGTATTAACTCTGACTGCATTAACTCAAATTTCACAGATGTGGAAAATTTTGGCTCGAAATGATTTTGTGAGTTAAATATTGACAAACTATAAAATTATATAGAGATAGCAGGAAAGGTTAGCGAAGTAACTTATACTGCCATCTCTGGTAGGCAAAGATGTTCATTGGGTATATTTTGCAAACAGCGATATGATCAAACTGCTGTTTGATTCAGAAACTATTTCTTCTTAATTTAATTAAAATTTTTAAAATTTAATTAAAATTTTTAAAATTTAATTAAAATTTTTAAAATTTGATTAAAATTTTTAAAATTTGATTAAATTTTTTAAAATTTAATTAAAATTATTAATCAATTTGAAAATCCACACACATCTATAATGCTGAGGCAGCTATGTGAATCAAAATTTAAGAAGAAAACTACATTTATAGTAGGATTACTTCAGGAAACTTTACAGCTAAATGAAAACTTATTATGCCCAAAATAATAACCTTAAGGCACTCACCAAAGCAGAAATTCCAATTAATAGAAGCCATTGCTGTTTAGGATCAGTTCTGTAATTAATAATTTGACAACCATTGAGGCTTGAGTGACGATCAAACATCTTCTGTGGTACTGAGTCTCCTTCCATACTCCAATGATACACCGAAGTGTCTGTCACTAGTGCCACTGAATTCAGAGATATCCACTTCCAAAAGGTTACATCTTCAGCCATTGTGTGTGCCTTCATTTTACTCTTCATTTCTATGTTGAATATCTGGAGGGTTTTCTGAGCTACATAGCGAAAAGTCAAAACATACAATTTTTTCGCAGATATTTTGCCATGAATAAACCCAACTTATTGTCTGCTGTACAATGGAAAAATATGCTCTAATGTCTTGCTTAATAGATAAAAATATAATTTTCAATTGACTTACCCCCCAAGGTGATATAAATTAATATTTTAGAGTTAGCAAGGAAATGTACACAGAACAAAGTATTGCTATTAAGATTAAATTATGGATGGATCATATTTCTGATTTGATCATAGAACATTGCAAACAGTTCAACAAATAACCATATAGAGGTCACTCCAATGATTGGTAAGTAACATTGAAAGATTTAGTACGAATCAATATATAAAAATTAGTTATTTTCAACTGAATTGTGAGGTATTAAGGCTTCCAACTTGGACACAACAGTGAATCTATTAGCATAAATAGCTATCCTTATATGTGACAACTATAAAAATAATTCTGCACCCACAAAAAAAACCAGACTTTGTGTGACTTAGGTCAGATGCTGGGAGAAAAATCTTAAAAGGAAACCAACTTGAAGAAGAGAACCACAATTTTTGGAAATTCAAAATTAACAGTAAGAAGTCAATTCTTTTGTAAAAAAAACATTAAAGATGCCACGTTAGAAAGGTTCAATATAAAATTTTTGATTATTATTGTTGAATTATAATTAATTCATTTTTTTTTAAAGTTCTTTGAAAAGAAACTATTCGTGCATAGAAATATTAGTTCAAAACTTTCTGGCCCCAAAATTAAATTTATTCTATTTTAAAGATGCTCTGATTTTCAACAGACATCCACAACTGGTGGCAAGCATTAAAAACTCAGAAATTTTTTTTCATAAAAATGAATTTTTTAAACACGTTAATGTTTCTTTTCAATGAGTAATTTTGAATATTTTAATCAACATAAGAATAATAATAATTTTGATAAGCATTTCATCAGACCTTAGGAACAAAAATGAGGATTTCACTTACATTTTCAATGCACAGAATACTTAAATACTTAAAGTGGAAATTTACAAAGATTTATGGAATCTCTGAACTGAGGATTATCTTAAAATCACTTATTCAACTCTACTTGGTTCATATCTTGTGAATATGTTTAGCAAAGATGGGAAAAATGAAGTATTAGGTAATTTACATAAACATATCTTACCTTTCAAGGCAATGACTTTGCTGGCAGGATTCATGATTGCCGAATCAGCAGAAATAGGTCTCCTTATTGGATTTGTGGGATCATTTAGATCTATGATCACTACCTGTGCTGTATCACCAACTTTTTCTCTGACACAAATAAATTTGTCAGACTCCATAGTAAGGGTGTTGAAGCTCACACTGGATTGATTGATTCCAATGCTTGTGAGCTGTAAAAATAAAAACCAAATAAGAATCCATATGAAAGATAGATTTACAATTTTATGCTAGGAGGCAATAGCATTGTCTACTGTGGATGACATTTCAAAGTCTTGCTCCTACTGAACTATAAGCAGTTTCCCAATAACAGGCCTTCTTCTAAAAGTAATTTCCTATAAATTTTCATTTTTGTTGTTGGCTCATCTCTTCAAACATCTCTGTATACAGTTAAAAATCTCACACGAAACTTTGCTTCTTTCAGAAGGCTACTTACTTTCTTACCTTTAAATACATAACATTTGCAATACAATACTGTAGAAAATATATTAAACTTTTGCTTATCCATATTTGAATGAACTGTGGTTTAAATAAGACTTACAGGATGAGCAAAGAATTAAAGCCAAGAATCGAGATAAGAGCTGTGGACACATAATTGATCTTTATTATAAATAATTACTAAATAATGACAGAGTAATTTATATCTCATTAAGCATCCCTTATACAAAATGGCAAGCCAATTTCCCTCAAAATGATGGAGTGAGAAACTCTCTCAAAGAGACCACCAAAATAACCGATCATGAAATTGATCTGTTCTGATGATTACCAACAAAATGCAATGTGGATTGGTTGTCCAACAAAAAAGATATTGAGAGAAGAATCATGGAAGGGCTACATTTTCAGTTGATTGACTAGGTAAAATAGTTACAAAAAGGTGGCCTTCAAAAAGGATTGAAGAAATCAAGAATGTACTGAAGCATACCATTGTAGCCTCTGAAGTGGGAAGCACTTCAACCGTTTTCTCAAATAAGAGGTAAGTTTTTTAATCATGGTAAATAAAAGGTTAATAATTGGCAAATGAAAATAATTAAAACATCATATACCCTCTTAGACAACAAAATTTAACTGATGATAATCATCATAATTACCACAAGATTAGATCAATCTTTGCCACTTTATTCGATGATCTTTGGAGCACAATGAGTTTTGCATTGCTTTGGCTTCTAATCTACATCAACATACATACCCAAGCTGCCTTTTGGCATGTGGCAGGGAGAATGGTTTGTGCAATGAGCTAATCAAACATTCTAGATGACTGCCAACAAACATCAGAGGAAACCAATAGTCCACGAGAACCACCAAGTTCAATCATAAATTTGCAATTTATCAAGGTAGCAAAAACATTTCAAAAGTAATGAAAAGTAAAGCAATACTGAAGTAAACATCCCATGACCTTTTGATGCAAAATGCCAAAAGGAAATTCGACTACAAGACCACTTTCATACACACCTATATGCAGTGATAAATTTCCGTACTCAAGTGATCATTATTTACATTTTTTCTGTGGGAAGAATCACTCAAATGAAATTCTAACTAATCACCAAATAAATGCCATTCGATAATACAATTTATCTACAATGTTAAACAGGAAATTAAATAAGGGTAATGGATTATCAAAATAAAAAAATAAATTTCTGAACTTAAATATTCATTAGGTAAATAACGTAGGCATAGTAAAGGTGTGCATGGGCAACGATATGACGCCCAGCCAGGACTTGAGTCGGGAATGAGGATATACTGCATATAATGTATTCAGAAATGCGTGATAACTACAAATTTCTGGACGATTTAAAAATGGGCTCGGAACGTGTTTCAATGCGAAATGTTTCCGTCCAAACAATCCCTTTCTTTATCGGGACTTTCATTCAGAAGTATTTCCCCCAAATTCCGTTAAATAATGCGCCTTTTATTGCGAAACCACAGCGCTCGAGCGGCCGTTTGCCGATTTGAAGTGCTGATTTGCCCATATGAACAGGCATCGAAATGAGTCGCACGTGCAGCGCATTTCAACCGCCGCGACTCATCCTTTTTGAAAGCTGTGGTATCATTTCACTTCAAAATTGATTCTTTTATTATTAAATAAAAAAACGTGAATTTCTGGTCGACTTATTCTAAATAACTAAATTCTCAACGGAGTACGGAAAGAAAACTCGTCTAGATGAACCTATATCTTTATCCGAAAAAATTATTATGTTTCTGAGGATTTGCTGAAAGAAACTGGGAGAGCTGTTTCTGTACCACACTAGACTACGCTTTTTTAATTCACTCAACAGAAACTGTGAGAGTTTACCAAGCTCGCTGACAAGACTCACCAATGACGACGGATTATTGAAATGAATCTTATGTATGCGTGACCGAATGCTTGTACAACATAAATGGTATCAGAGGAACAAATTCCGAGGGAAATTTTAACATTAGACACTTAACAAATAGAAATATTTAATAGAATCTTTAATTACGAAATATTTTAAACTACTGGATCGTTACTTCAAATAGAAATATAATAAGGTCGAAACATCGTTGTTTAATTTAACTTAAATATAATTGTCATAGGTTGAATAAAGGAAACTTTTCCATTAAGGAAATTATGTATTTGGTCTCTCTCATTCACAATGTTGACTAAATTAATATGTTTTTGAAATTCCAAAATCGACCGTCCTCTGCCAATACTAGAACCATATGATCTTATAAAATGAAGCAAATTGTTCGTCCTTAAATCGATGGAAAGAGTAGCGAGACATGTTCCTCGATCGAGGACAGCTCTTCATCCGCCATATTATATTTTCTGTCAATGCAAATAGACGTTGTCCTTTCTTGACATTTCCTCCGCACGTTCGACTGTCACGCTCGAAGAGAATTTCATAGTCATTCCTTCATAAAAATAAAGCCATGGAAGTGCGGCAACCCTTTAAATTGTAATGGGAGGGGTGCTGAATTTAGGTCAAATATTAGAACTGCCTTTGAACGATGCGAATCTAAGACTAATAGTAAAGCATAATGTTTGCAGAGACAATGATCAGTCCAACTAGTCTAAAAGGAAACGATAGAAGTAGGTGAGTGAAATAAGATCGATAAAGGCGCCACCCACACACTGCATCGATCCTTCTTCGTGACCTACACAAGCGCACTACGTCCACAATTATCACTACTTATTTATTTCTCTTCATACAAACACTATTCTTATCGGTCGATTGCCTACGCTTTTCAATAATTACAGTTTAGGTTCAATGTTACGTACGTTCAATAGACTCTTTTCGAAGTAAATTTTACCACGATCTTAGGTTATGCAAGTTACAGTACAGCACTTTAAGAATCTATTAATACCGTCGCGACTTTGTGGTAAGTCTTTATTATAACGAAAAAATTACTAGAGAGCCCTTATATCTTTATTACCAAGACTTTATTTTACATTTACTTTTCTTAAGTTACTACGGTTTCGATTCTTAGCTAGCCTAAACATATTGCAGTAAAAGTGTAAGCACTCTGTAGGAATTTTTTATTATCATTTGGAAATGATATTTTAGACATTTTATTGAAGCTAATATACCGCATCATTATTTCTACCAGCAAAATTGGAAAAAGTGGAAGAAATATCCGCTGTTGGAAGCAAATTCTCCGTAGAATTTTTCGGGATTCGTTCCTCTCGCCTTTATTACCGAGAAATATCTTAAAATTATCTTCATTTAATTGATGAAATATCACTTCTTTAAATATATCGCACTATACTCAGTTTTACTTCGTTTTCAACCAAATGGTCTTTTCTTCCTCAAATTGGTTAACATTTCCGACTGATCCACCCACCCCGTTAAAAATATAATTTCCTATGACTTTTATTTTTAATAAAATATTTATTAGACAAAACGTTCACACATTCCAAATATGCATTTATTTCTATAATGGAACAATTTTTTATTTTAAAAACGGAGGCAGGATCTCCAACTTTCTCGATTTTAATTAGGCCGAAAATATCAATTATATTTTTAATTATCAAAAATAAATTCAATTACTTTTTCTATGGTTTGAAGTGGCACCTGATAGATGACGCTGAAAATGGCTTTCTCATTTAGTAAAAATCTCAAAATCTGGACGGGAAAAATCCTAAACCGATTCGTAAAAAAGCATTTCAAAAATAATGAAAAGTACAGCAATTTTTGAGTAAACAGCCTGACCTTTTGAAAACATACTCATTCAATTAGGAATTTCGACTGGGCTTCGACGAGAAGAATGAATTCGTTTTATGGAAATCAATAAGAACGAAATTGGCCCGAAAATAATGCCTTATAGTACACTTGACATACCTCATTGGATCGCATCGACCCGACTATGTCTTAGAGAAGAGACTACGAATCCTTAACTTTCTGTAGACAGAATGTAAATTCTTAAAACGTAAACTGTACATTAAGCTTCCGCGAAATATAGAATTGCTTCATCTGTTTCCTTTTCCTTATCGCGAGGGCATCGTTTCCTCTTCAAGAATCAGAATGTACAGCTGCTTACTACATTATTTCATTGAAATGCTAAGAGAGCCCGCAGCAGAGGGGAATCTTGTCGATCCGAACCTTTTATTTACGATTCCAATTTAAAGTTACACTATGTACTTTCACTACATCATCATCATGGGGTTTTCTGCCAAGTTATTTTGGCGTTATTGTATTTAAAATAATTCTCTTCCCAATGCTTTACATTTTAATTTGGCATATCCCTCTCTTTCTTTCACCTCATCCAAAAGCTTCATTCTCCTTCTTCCTCTCTTTATATTTCCCTCTACTGCTATCTTCAATATGCCTTCAAATGTGTCCAATCCAAATACTCTTATGCTTTTTAACAATTTCCATCAATATTCTGTTTCCTCTCACATGCTGCTATACCTCATTTTTTACTCTATCACTCCAAACTATAGATTTAACTATATTTTTTTGCCTCGTCCGTATTTCAAAAGACTTTTCTGTCCATTTTCCTAATTGTCCACATTTCAGACCCATATAAAAAACCGGTCCAAATGTAGCATTTCATCAACCTCTTCCTCAATTTCATATCCAACTTGCTTGTTAATAACCTTTTCATTCTGTTAAATGCCGTCTTTGCCATTCATACTCTTTCTTTTATTTCTTTTCTGCATTTCCATTCAATTTCCCAAAACGCTACCAAGATACTTGATCTCTCCGCTTGCTCTATATCCTCTCCGTCTAAATCTATCCTCTCTCTCACTTACTACAGTTTAATGCCAATATATCGTAAAAAACCCTGTTTGCGTAGAACCGCTCAGCTAATAAATTTCGAATGGATACTTCAAATTCCTTCGCTAATTGTGAAACGCCATCAATGGGGAAGATATTGCCTTCAATTCTGGATCGCTTGTAGGATTCGATGTATGCCCTTTCTTTGGGATCTCATCACAATAAGAGAACCTTTTTTTATAACATAGGAATTCTGTTCTCATGCTCGCTGATTTCTCACAGCAGCGATTTGCCTAAAATGTGACACGAGCTTCCATTAAAATCGCATTGGTAAGTTTTTCTACGTCACTGCGTGCGTTAGCACCACAAAACTTAAATTAGGTGAGTTTGTGAGGAAATTGTTAGAATATTCCTCTCCTACACGCATTAACCCTTTCCTAGTTGCTACGCAAATTATACGACAATTTTCATTTGCTTATAAAGTAAACGCTCAGCCTTAAATTGTTCTTAGTATCCGACGAACCTCCGTCTCATCAATTTGTAACTTCTACAAACAGCAAGAAAAAAATCCGAAGAGGAATACGACGAGGGTGGCGATATTCAGGTCATTAGAAAGAAAATACGGTCTAAAATTGACAAACGAGACACAGAATTAACAGTTAAAACTGCTTCCACTCATTCTTTTTCACATCGCACCACTTGTTCTCCAGTTCCAGTCATGTTATTAACGAACCTAAATATATTAATCTTAAATATTAATCGCGTAATATTTATAGTATGAAGACTCTTGTTCTTTAGAAATTCATTTTCCTATAAGAAACTTCAGCCGAACCTATCTTAGGAAGTAATGGAGAGTTAAGAGCAGTAGTGGGATCAAACCGAATCGCGCTAGTTCGCCGAACCGATTTCCTAATCTATCTGATAGAACTACAGTAAAATTATACACGTAGAGGTAAAAAAAATCGGAATCGGAACCTTGAAACGAGAATGGCTTCAATTTCGGATCGAAGAATACTTCATCATCACTTCGTCTTTAAGGTTTATAAATATGTATCCAAGTTAGATTAATTCCTTCTCCGCACTGCGTGGTTGTATACATATTAGGGATGAGAAACTTTTCTCGATCCAAACAAGAGCGAACTACACATGCTTCTGCACCCTCGAATTCTTGCTCAAAATAATGAATTTATCAAAATTTATATTTATTTACATTCACGGTATACTGGAAACTTATCCTCCATAAATTTTGATCGCAGTCAAGATTTACATATCGAGATAAAACAATTGCGAGATTAATCGCTTCTGACAAAACGCCGCTAATTGATTACACAAATTACACATATGAGATCCGTAATTCTAAAGTTTACAGGTTGGGTTAGAGAGAGTGACAAAAGGAAGCTGTGATCCGCGCCGTGACGAATCAAAGATTTTTATAGACAGAATAAAACAATGAAAAGACATCCGCGTCGTCAAAGTTCGTATTTTGCAAAATTCGAGCGAAACGAATGTGATCGTGGTATTCGCTGAAAGGATGATAAAAAGATACCCGAATGGCACGGAAACCGCTAAACATCAATTTGAATTACTCGCAATAAAGATAGCATATCTAAAAACTTACGTGGTTCATTCCACCAATACTCTAAATATGTCTCTCTTTCCGACTAAAAAATAGAGACTATATACTGTTAGCACGCTCAGCTAGTCAAGTTTGAACCTCAACTTCATTCCAGACTCAAGCAACATTAATCATATTTTTTCCCCTCAGAATGAATTCTATCTGAATAATCCAGGTTATTCGTTAACTATGGGATGTCTACAACCCACGGAAAAGTTTAATCCTTCTGGAATAAAATCAGAACGATTCTAAAGCAGTCTTCCATAGCAATCACTCCATACTTTCGCGATAAAAATATTTTCATCTAAAATTAAAATTATTGCATCGATGACCAACTCTCTTCGAATTTTATAAAATTTAAATGTTAGCTATCGGCTCATTATAAATTGAGGCAGCACTTACATCGAGCTTCTACGAACAAAATAGTAGCATTGGCAAGTATGTTAATTGCAGTATAGCCCTCTGATGTTTCAATGTAAAAATAAAACAATGGATCTAAAATACGGTATCGTGCTTCGGTCATACGGCACACATTCCTACCGGGAATCGAAGCCAGGGCATCAGGACCCGGGAGCCCTCGGAATGCAATCAGTTTGAATGGTGTGACCGCCGAGGGAAATATCACATTTTGTTAACGATCGTGGCGAAATTGGGTTAGCCAATTTGTAATGAATTGATTGTTCAAGGGAGACTTGATCGCTTTCTATAAGAATAACTCACCAAGTATATGGAGAATGCCAATCCAAGAGTCTGATATGTACAATAAATCCAATAGGTTGACAAGTGAGATTTTTCGTATCACATGATTATGGCAGAAATACAAAAGGAAACCACTATTCTTATTGTACTTCGCAGAGATTTATTTTAATAAATTAGGAACTAGTTTCTTTAGTGAAACGTTTTTTTATTTCTTCCATATACATACAAGATACCTAAAACTTAAACCAAATTCTTTCAAAAGTATTTCCGTCAAGAAATAGATGTGAACGAGGATTCGATGGTTTCTTAGAAATCAAGATAACAAAAAATGACTTTTCCTTGTTTTTTCCGAACAGCCAAGCTGCGAGCTCAGTCAAGTATTTCAATGATGGCAGTTAAAATAAATATAGAATTAAGATAACACGAGTACTCGGGCGACGGCTTCAAATTCGCGGTCAAGATTATTGATTGAAGCGAGAGATTAATAGAAAATCATTCCATCGATCACATGACTCAATATCTAGAATGGAAGGGCCTTCATTACATTTTCCCCTCTTTCGATTGTACTTTTATTGCAAGCGTAATTTGTTAAGCATAAAACATCCTTTTTTCATCATAAAGAGATTACTCATAATCCAAATTGTTTCTATACCGATCCTTTAACGATCTGTCAGTAAAATTAAATGTAAATAAACACGTAATTCTCGGAGAAAATTATCGTACTATCACAGACGAGTAGACAAAACTAAGTGGAATTGCTTTGATATTTTTGACATCCTTGAAATGAAAAGCAAGAACTTTCACTTTTTAATCGCAGTCTATCGAATTGCTATTTAATTCCATACATTGTGATATTGGTATATTCAAGACACGATGTGGCGATCAACTTTTCGGTGGAATGCATTTCTAAGTATTTCACGATCCGCTACTTGAGACACTGCTATCCATTTCCCTTAGTAAAATTTTGAAAGAATACATACTTTCCTAACAAACGAAAGCGAGGGTCAGGATGAGTACAATTGAAACAAAACATAATTACAAAGGAACAATCCTTCACTCAAGTCACAGCTTTCCTTCCCAGAGTCGACAAGAGAAATAACTACGGCGACTGCAGATAATCTGAAAGAAATTCGTGCAGAGCACGAAATCGGTGTGGAACGAAAGTCTCGACATTGATTTCATTACAGATTATGTATGGCGCAGAGAAACATGTTCTGAGCATCCATAGAAAATTCACAGTGGCTTCCGGGATGATTCAGCACAAGCGTGGTGCTGGGGGCGTACACGAGCTCTTTTATCGTTATCGTGCGGAACGACACCAGAGCACTGGACTGTGTCACGCTCTCCATTCCCTTAGCTTTCTACACGACCAATGGATTGGACCACGGAAAATCCGTTTCTATTGACTGATAATCTTTTCTAGTAACTAGCTGTCTGAGATTCCGATTTGAAAGCAGAGGCTAAAAAAGCTAGACAAATTCGGCTTCGAGATGTTTCAGAACGCACTAAAAGAATACGGCCATGTACACTCAAGTAAGGTACCAAGTATGTTGTTCAATAACTACTAAGTATTTCTTTTAAACGATAAGCGCAAACTATGAGCCCCTCAACAAAATTTCAAGAGAAAATCATGTGGATGACATTCGACCATGATAACTATGTGCAAGGCAAGTGATTCGGTGCTATTGAAACAACATAACGTTTCATAATGTTCGACTGCCGATACTAGGTCCCTGCATAAGAAACAAGGCCATGAGCTTATCTAAAGGAATAATCGAAGGAGAGGTCATTGACTACTACGGCGTCCGACGGGTTAAGGCTGGATCATTTATTGTTGACCTTGTCGGTATCCCTTAATTTAATCACGTAGCGATCATCACGAGCATTAAACACCAAATCGACTAACCTAACCCTTAAGATTTACTTTTTCATGGTCACAATTGCGGCAGTATCGTCTCCAATAATAGCAGAAAATTAGACGGTGTCTTTCTAGAATGGAAATCTTTGACAGAAATTTCACGATTGCATTATAGAGGCTATAATAAAATGCAACATTCATAGCTTTCGGTAACAATTCATAAAGTGGCAAGAAATAACTCCCAACGAAATGTTCGTGACATTTCAATGCTTGAAGCAGAATTCTAATGCCAAAGTTACAACAAAATATGCTCCAGTCAAATCCAGCGAGTACAAGAACAGAACAATCAAGAGTCTGATTACGGAATGCCTGATGAGACTACGGGAAAGATAACAAAATCAAGCCGGACTAAGGAAATTTATCTGACGTTGAACTACTCCAACGTGCATATTACTGAAAAGATTGGTTTAAACAGTAAAAACTTTCACACTATTAACAATTTCAGCCTTAACATACGGCCATTCTAGTGAATTCGATAAGAAAATTGACAGTTGATATTACTTAATATGATAACTTTGTAATGAACCTGTCCAGCCATAGATGACTATCACTATGTTTTACAGAGAAAGAAAACTATTCGGTGAAACTCTTTAGTAAATCTAGTGCCTTAACAAATAAAACGAAAATAACCAAGTCACTTGAATTAAATTATTCGCACGAAAACATCAACAGGAACTTAAAATAAATTACATATAATAATTCAGAGGAATAAAGGCATATTCTTCGGCAAAGTACATCGATTCGCAAAGGAAAATGAACTTTAAAACACTGGCAACTTTACCCAACGACTTCATGAGAAAATTACATGGGCACGAATAGCCGTCAAATGATAATTTTTCAACACAAATTCTTTAACAATTTCGAAAATTCCAGAGACCTTTTGTCTACAGAAAGAAGTTTATGGGATGAAATTTCTTTTTCCGACTAGGTTACGATAGCTTACGCCTTTAAGTACGTATGGTGCCAAATTCCTATAGTGACACAAATCCGAAGATATGGAAGGATATGAATCACACCGGTGAATGTTTTACGCAACAGCTATAACAAAAATCGAAAAAACTGCAAATCAAAGGACAATAGCACAATTCAAAGATAATTAAATTAGAAGACACCGGAATAACTAATGAATAAGATCACAAGACAGGGACTGTAGTCAGTGCCGACACGACTGTCTAAAGCATAGGGCTATTCCTTTAACTTACCTGTAAATGCTCTTGAAAACGTATCGGCAGTATTTGAGCCATGTTGGCTGGAGATGTGACGATTCCTTACTGAAATACTTCAACCATACAGCCACCGAAGGACTGCAACGTCTAACAGCAAACGCAACGATTCACTAACGGAAGTGCAAGTGCTACTCACTGCCATTCAACATGGCTACCACCACCCAGTCAAAAGAGAGAAGCGCCTACAGTATTCCTACGCCCAAATGAAAATCGAGCATCGCAAATTTTCTAATTCCTCCGCGAACTAAATAGATATTTTTTCATACTAATTAACCTACAATCTACCATTCAGGAGTCGTCGATTCCGTTAAAAATTTGACTAAATAACAGCGGAAGAACTACGCACTACAGCAAGTGCCACATACACAACCTGCGCACAGCCTACCGAACGTCGATGCTCTATTGTTCATTGGTCGCCCAGTGTATTCATAATTATATTAAGATTTTTTTACTGGAATACTCTGAATTCTGGGATAAATGAAGAATCATTTTCTTATATTCCAACCATTTAATTAGCAATACGTCATTACAAACAAGTGCATAAGAAAATACAAACAAATTGTACACAAAATCTTGGATGAAGATCAGTACTGCTATTTAACGGTTGATGAAGTCCTCGCTTTCCCATCCTGAAAGAAAGAAAACTCATATCAGGGCGAAAACTATAACACTCGGGTACATCGAAATTTATCGCTGTCAGTATTTCGTTGATCATCAAAATTCAGTCGAAAGATGGTGATAAATGTTACATCATGCGTAGAGTACAATAATTGTAAAAAAATCCAAAGAAACCCACATGACATAGCTTAATCGAACAAGCCGAATCCCATATCGTCATCAGACTCATCCGACTCCTCTTTCTTCTCTTCCTTCTTCTCTTCTGCAAATAGAAAAATAATTACTAACAAGAAAAAATAAATAAATAATTACAAATTCGGTAGTGTTTGTTCAGAAAGGTATGCTGGCATCATAAAATATCAGCCGAAAGATGGTGATAAAACATCATTTGTAATAGATCAGCCCCCCAACACCGATAATTATAAAGAAAACGTTAGGAACGCGGTTGAGAGAAGTTATAAGTAGGATTTTCTTAGAGCGGCTAAATTTCTTTACCCTTCTTCTCCGGAGCGGCACCAGCAGCGGCGGCAGGAGCTCCAGCAGCAGGTGCAGCAGCTGCTCCTCCGGCCGGCATCGAAGAAAGCTTCTCACGACCTAAAGGAAACACCAGTTTAGACTTTCATGGAAACAACAATTCGGCTTTATGGTTTCGGTACAGTGTCATACCTTGTGCAATCAATTCTTCCACATTCTTTCCCTTCAATTCTGAAATAACCTTCTTGAGCTTTTCACTATCGGATTCAATCCCAACAGAACTCAAGATTTTTTCTATATCAGCAGCTGATGGACTTTCCTTCCCGCCGAGGACGGCTAGTAAGTATGCGGCCACGTAACGCATTCTGAAAAGTAAGAGCAGGGGAGTTATTGCCTTCCACATGGTGTACAACATCATCAACTATAACCTACAACGATCAGAAAGCATTTTTCTTACATCTAATTAACTGTACGGGAGTATACAAAAGGGCTCCCTTCAAGAAAGTGCTTTATCATCATTTTCTGCGCGAGATCATTATTACAGTAACTACCAATGTTTACTTTTTCTGGCTATTTTCTCCACACGAAATAAGAAGTTACAAGGTCTTGTGAGACTAGGTAATATCAGCCTCGTTGATGAACGCAGATGGCGACTTCGGATGAAGTGTTTCAATGTCGAAGAAAAATCTAGCGACTCAATAATGATTCCAACATTATTCGAACTCCGATCTTTGAATTAATGAATGCTGAAGTATACTTCTAATTCATTATTCGTCATCTTAACACTTCCTTCGAAAAACTTTTTAAAATGCGACCAATGATTACAAATTTTTGATCGAACACGTGGTTCTGACAACATTGAAAATTAGAAAGGTCAAATCTTTTCAATGGCAAATACGAATGATTAATAGTTCAATAGCTATATATCAAACTTAATCAAGACAATAAAAACCATTTAACATGGTGTATCAATGAAAGGCAAATAAATATCTCACCTTTAAGTCTTCACGAGACACGAAACGTGTTAACCGCTGTAAGAATAACACTGACTGAACTAGTCTTTCACGGGGTTCACATAAAATGAAAAACGGAATACAGGCTCGTCAGCCAGCTCATATTTCTAAAATGTAAAACTATTTCCATTGAATTAATTTAAGTGTGGGAAAGTTTTCCATGAATTTTTTTTAATATTACCGATTCTGAAAGCATAATATTTACACATCGAAGTTTATAAAAGAAAGGCGACAGTTATTCACTGGCAGTAGAATCACTCGAGGCACTGAATAATTGCAAAACGAATATCGATAGCATCAATAGTGAGGTCTATCGATACCTGCGATACGACTGCTATGGGAAGTAAATCATGGCGGATCGTTTGACGCAACTTCAAGATACCGTAAATCAGGTAATCTGTTAAGCTCATCAGTTCAGTTTACGATGTTTGTCTAAACTAATTTATAGAGCGATAAATTTTTTAAAACAAGAGTGCTTAAAAACTAACACAATTCCACTGATCAACAATTCCCGAAAGATTTAAAAATATATGTGCAGATTTCCGTGTATTGTAAGAACTGACCACGGGTTGTAACAATCACTGTGGCGAATTCCGTTGTCATTTCCGATACCTATATCTCGAAGCATTATGCCGACTTAATTTGTCGTCTTCTCGGGGATCGGGTAGACTTCACTCTGATGACGAGTCGTTGAAATATCGTTGTTGGGAATGACGTCTGCATTGACCAGAATGACAACATAGTTCATGTAACACATCTATTTTCTCTCTAACTACTAAGCAGACAAATTTAAACTCATCATTTACCTTTATGGTCTCTCGTTGGTAATGGTTAGCTAAGGTCGCGGGTATTGAATTGAACAAATTAACAAGAGCCTGAGTATCATTTTAGAATTATGAACAATTATTTCATTAATTTTAGCAAGCGGAAAATTTCTGCAACAGTATAGGAATTTTACAGCAATACTCAACACCCAGTAGATTCCCAGGATTTGATAGAAGTGGATCACAAACACCTTCACAGCAACAGCAAGATGGTATTTAATTACTTGTGTAATTCTTATATTACAAATTGAGCATACTTTCACCTTACTGACATTTCTGAATTACAGACTATGCCCATTTATTTGCTACCTTGATTGCGAGATGTGCGAAAGATATCGATGTTTTAATAGAATCCTTACCGAGTGAAGAGGCATCCACGGAACAGCAGGTTTGTATTAATTGAAAGTTCTTTCGATTCTTTAATGCCAATACATGATAATATTAATGGTTTTAGATAACAAGCCTTCGGCGCCTTGAGCAAGAGAACCAAGAAGCTGGGGAGCGTTTAGAAGAAATAGTGCATCGAGGTGAAGCTTTGCTTTCTCAGATCCAAGCTGCATTGGCCGATATAGCACAGAGCCAACTTGAAATGCAGAGGATGATCGATGGTCGATCTGTGACAGTTTAATGTTGGATTCTTCCGAGATTTTCTCTGCTTCCAATATAAGAGTATCTTTTATATGCTACTGATTCAGCTCTGATTTCAGTTTTTTTGTAAGAGGTGGATATGTATGTTGTGTGTGAACCTGAGACTGAAACATAAGATTATTTATTCTACCTTTCGAGTTTATCGTGTATGAAATATGGGAAGATTTTTACTTTTGTGACTAATAAAGGTAACAAGTAACAGCTCTTCGAAGTCTTTCATCCTGTTAATCATTTACTTGTTAAACAGAGACAAAGTTATCAAAATTTAATATTTAATCAGTTATAGTCCAAAAAGGCTTTATTTTTACTATTATTTTATTATTACTTACAGCCTGAAAAGGGAATAATTTGATTCATATTTGTACTTGTAAATATGCTTCCAGTACTCTCACTTTAGCGTTTATACTTAAAAATAAAATTTTATCCATCAGAGTATCAAAAGCATGATTTAATTTGAACGTTATTGGTACAGAAAGGAAGTGTATTTCAGTGAACAATTCTACTTCAGAAAGTTACGCCAGTATCAAGATAAGGGTCAAGTGAAATTTTTCTGTAGTGAGAAATTAATCTGAATGCATATGAAAAAAACTCCAGCAATGGATTCTTTATCGAGGAATGCTATGAGAAAAAAGCAACTAAATAAGAATTTTGTGTTGAATGCCTTTTCTTCTCTTAAAAGAATCATAATGTGCTAAAAGCTGCATGCATTCAATGCAATATTTCTCCCAAAATTTTAAGCTGAAGTTCTGCTGCTTCTTAGTTTCAGGCATATACTGCTTTATGCCCAAATATAGCAGTATATAGCGTTTATATAAATAACTAAATTGGAGCATATTCATTTTACCCATCTTTTCAGGTTTTATTTATAAAATCTACCTTTTTGAAAGCTTTATATATAAATGCTGAAAGCTATTAAGAAACTTGTGTATTAAGTTACCTGATAAGTTAATCTGGAATTCCTATCCTTTTGTTTAATTTTTACCTAGATAACCTTCTTTAAAATTATGGTCACAACACAATATCATCATTGTTTCTCTTAGAAAGAAATGTGTCTGACAAGACGGAGACTGAAGCCCAGATTTCTCCAACCAATCACCAAAGAGTCAAATTCTTCCCCCTGATTATCTAGTCATCACCATTAATTGTAATTCCTACATTACATTCAGAATAAGAAAAAAATAACATTATAAATAAAAAATCAGTAAACCATTTTTATTTTACAAAGGTAGTAAATCTTGCTCTATTTCTATTTGAGGATATTGAACATGCATTGGCATTTTCTTGCAAAATAATTTTATGAATTATTTTTTCATCTAATAGTTTAAAATAGTTATGCTATCTATTGGTATAAATAACTACAAAATGATAAGTAACCCAAGAGCATATCTCTAATACCGCCTCACAAACTCCTAATGACTAAATTCTCAGCTCATTGAAATGAGCATCAAACTAGAGCATTAGTGAGAATGAATACCTAAGAAGGATTTCAATCGGCAAAATGGTAAAGAGTAGCAGTTCCCACTTTTTTGGACAAGCAACATCTTAGAAAAGAAATAATTTAAATGAAAAAAATCTAGCTAAAGCTTAGTGCGATTTAAAAGCATCTCCAGAATTACAAATGTCATTATTGATAATTGAGTAATAATTGAGTGATAAAATTCTTTTGGGTATTTTGATACAATAGATTTATGACCAATTCCAGAAAATCAGAGATTTATAATAAAAGAAGAAGATCTGAAATGTCTTAGAATTTTTAGCAAAGCCTTCCAATTCCAAATTATTCTAAAGAACTAATTTGAATAATTTCCCCTTGTAACTTCATACATTCATTACCATTGACCAGCAATAAAAGATACTAATTATGCTTGGACCTTTAAAGTCTGATTAATGAATGAAGATAAATCCAAACTGAGACACTTCTAATCCAAGCCATACTGTAAGTAAAAAATTATTTTTTGGTTTGATGCTCAGTAACCAGCACCTAACCAAAAAGTTCAAATTTAAGCATTGTTCAACAGGCAACAACCTTTTCAGAAAATTCAAGAATTTTATTCTTTTCAGGTTATATGTATGTTTCAATCATATTTTAAGAGTAATATTTTGCTCTCAAGTCTCCTAAATACATGATACTTATGCAGATTCATCTAAAACTTCCCACTAAATAATTCCTTTGATTGCAGAAATTTTCTTGAGAAATATTTCTAATAACGCTGAAAGAATTTTTGGTAGGAAAGCCAAAAATCTGAACTGAAATGTGCAATAAATTATCTTAATCTGAAAAAGAACTAGTGTGTTGGAAAGAATTCTAAGAGAATGGAAAATATCTTTATGATGATTTTCATGAAGGCTTATAGACTACCATAAAACAGCCAAATCAAAGAACAAGTAAATGCAGCAATCGGTTTTCAATGTAATGAAATAAACTATGCAAATTAGAAGTCCATGTTCACTGTCCAGCTAGCTTTACAACGCAATATAGATGATAAATATTTTATTTATCATCTATATATTTCTAATATTTTATTATTTTACTGAAATAAT
Source organism: Pachydiplax longipennis (assembly GCA_036926295.1). Taxonomy (NCBI): domain Eukaryota; kingdom Metazoa; phylum Arthropoda; class Insecta; order Odonata; family Libellulidae; genus Pachydiplax; species Pachydiplax longipennis. The sequence goes on along the minus strand of JAVFKF010000040.1, from coordinate 1,455,568 downwards.
GAATGATTTGATGCATAATCTAAATAAAATGGGAAGAGATGAATTTTATAGTACCAAAGCCAATTTTAAAATCTCTTGAATTTATTCCTTCATTATAAGCAGAATATTAAACAAAGATTATTTTGACAAAGACCAATAATTCATAACTAATAGCAATAAATGGCAGTCCATAAGAAAATAAACTCATAAAAATTCCGGTTTTCTAAGTATCCTGTAAAAAAGGGTAAACTTGCTTCCTTAAGCATATGGAATGTCGAACAATCAGTTTCTAAAATTTGTTATAGGGTGATGTGGTAAGTAAAGTAATATGATAACTAAACTCAATTCTCTTCATAATGCAAATACTTGTGGGACTGGTTATATATAGGTCACCCATGACTATAGTGTGCAAAGAATGTACTATTTGTATTGCCAAAATAATAAAATTTGACAGAAATAAAAGTCCAAGAACTTTTCAAGTTCCTACTTCCACCTACAAACTGATGATGTTACTTCTGTACAAAGTTGATGACACTACGTATCATGGATTGAATATCATTTCTAAACTAAACTGGAGTAAATACGTTGACAAGGTAACATGGAAATCAAGTGTAAATATCTAATAAGTTCTTAGTAGAAACACTTGGTGAGAAACTTATAAGTTTCCACCAAGCCATCTTTTGTTCAAGAATTTACAATGGTTCAGTGTAACGATAGTTCATCTAGCCAAGCGGTGCACATTGGTATAAGACATGAGACAATTGTAAACCACTCAATAGAAAATATGAATTCTTTACGTATTTATATTTGATCACATTTTTTGCTTACTTTAAAAAAATTTACAGCTATAATTCAAGAAATCCATATACCTCTGATGTTCCAAAGCAGGCTTAATATTCATTATCAAGGTTCTTATCAAATGAATGTTGAATATTTCTACAACATCCCAAATAATATTAAATGTATTAATAATTTTAATAAATTAAAGTTCCCTAAGAATAAAACATTAGCTAATCAGTTTGTTTACTGTGCTATAGATTGCAAAATTGAATTTTGTACTTAAACGAATTGTCCTACATTTGTATATTTATTCTCAAATCAGTTGGATTAATAAATATTATTTTTATGGAAATGATTTACCAATTCCTCTGGTGGACATTGTACCATGACTGAAAATTTCTAATGAAAACAACTTCAGTTGACAGAAGAAGCAAAGAAGTAGAAAATGACAAAATGTGGTTGGAGAAATAGATATACAAAATAGTGATAAAATAGGTACTGATAGAACGTGGACACCATGTAAACTGATGAATAATACAGTAATGCCAAAGAAGACATTTGGTGGTGATCATAGAGCTGTTGTGTTGAAAGTTGAAGCATTAATATGGGGGAATTGGTTAAAGGAAAAAAAGTCGAGCTATGGAAGTTTATGGGGTCAGAAAGAAGTGTATATGGAAAATCTAAAACATCAGAAAATGAAATAATGAGTGTAGAATGGAAGAAGTTGAAAAGAACCACAGTATCAGCATGTGGTAGGACATCTTGTAGGATAGAATCACTGGTAGAATGAGATGGTAAGAGAAAAGAAAGAAAGTGGATAAAGGGAAAACAGTAAGTTAGGAGTCTTGGCAATAGTAAGAAAAGGGAGCATAAAGAAGCACTGTAGTAAAGAATATGTGGTAGCAAAAGTTTAAAAAATTCTTTGAGAAAGATGTGGAAGCAATAGTCATTCTTTGACTTCCACACAGATTATGTTCTGAGCACCTGTTCATATCTCAAATTGGTTTTAAGTCAATTATACAGTAAAACCCAGTCAAGACGATCTTCAATGGAACAAGCAAAAGCAAAATGGGATAGAGTTATAACCAGGTTGTATAATGCTGGTTGCCTTACCTAATATTTTTGAATAATGGTCTGCTTTTCCTAAAAAGAGAACTTCTTGGTTACTAAATTTTTGTCATTTTTCTCTCTACAATCAAATTTTTTATTAGACAGACAATTAGGGATGAATAAAATGTTTTTAATAGCAGTGGTGAGAAGGGATCAGAGAGCTCAATCTCTTCAAGACAGCTTACACAAAACACAGTCCTTTTCTGGTTTATTTGATATGTTTACAACCTGAGATTGCAATGAAAGGAAACACTGCCAAGAGTGATGAGTAAGTTCTCCTCTAAGACTAAAGTGATTGTTCTGTATCTCAGACTTCTCCAACAGTGATATGGAGATTGTTCTGCTTTGCAATACCTTAATTTTAATGTCACAAAATTTTTATTTCCAAAGAAAAAAAGAACTTTTCTAGAGATAAGGAAAAATGTGAGAAGACCACTCAGATGACATGAAAATAATTTTGGTCGATTGAATGAAGTAGACGATTGGTTAAAACAGGGTGCAGTGCATTTTGGGACAGGAAAATTCCTTGACTTAAGTGGTATTTCGATCATGTGTTTCGTGTGAAAGGGACTGGAAGAGAACCATGTATTTACCAGGAAAGCATCTTAATCAGGAATATCTTAAAGGAGTTTTACAGTATATTGTGAGGTGTTCTATAACCAAACATCCGATTAAGGTTGATTTTTGACATTACACAGAACTGGAGACATCGATGTTCATTAATGTATTTGTTAGCTATTACATTTTAAGATTACATTACAGCACCTCATTTGAGTGTTCTTAGTGATTTTATCGATATATCTGACTTTTTTCTTAAAATAATCACAGTGAAGCACAAGACCCTCAAGATTATACAATTACGGGAGTTTCAGAGACAGCGATTTTATCATTTTGAATTTAATTGTAAGATATGTTTAAAATTGTTTATATTTCATCTTCACCTTCACAATTAAAAATTCTTAACACCAGGCAACTTTTCAATAAGGAGGTGCCCTCCATTTACCAACACTTTTCTAGGAACCTGAGTAGCTTACTTGATTTGAAGGTGACTTGTACGAGGGTCATCCCAGAAGTACCCGACCTAAGGTATAAATGGTGATTGTTGCCTGAAAAAATAATTTAAGTACGAACCTTATCAAGATTAAGTTTGAATTTTGAAGACATTATGTTATTAAATATTTGTTTGACAGTCAACAATAACAAACACTCTCAGTGAATTTGTAAACATGGAAAAAATTGGTCACCGTTATGCAATACAATGCTTTTATTTAAAAGGTTTCAGTCCAACGGATATCAAAGCTGAACTGTATTCTAATCTGATAGAATCTGTTCTCTCGTTTATGACAGTAAAATATTGGGTCAAGATCTAGTGATTTGGGATCAATATGATAAAGAATTACAGACACAAATTAATTATGAGAATGATTAACAAGTACAGAAAAAAGATGTTGGTAGTGCCAACAGATCAAGAGATGAGAATAATTTACATTGCCAAAAGGTGGCTAGCAGGATATTTATGTAGATGTAGAACTGAATGGTCTTAAAGCCAGAGGTTGTGAAAAATGTCAAATGCAGTAAAATCCAGTCATAACTAATCTCACTTCCCCGCTGCTTCAGATATACTGCAGATCTCACTGTGTCCCCAATATTACATTGACTAATTTCTTTGTTGGTATGGGGTAACTTTCAAAAGTGGGGATGCAACATTAGTAGGCATGTTTCAATGATGCAACTAGAAGCCATGACACCAATGCAGTAGACAACATATTTAATATGTAAATGGAAATGCAAGAGAGGCATAGCAGAACTTTACTGTGGGTAGGTTTTACTTGGGTAGGGAGTCGTCAAAGAAAGGAAAAATCAGCATAGATATTTGCTATAGAGAAAGAGGCAAATGAATCCTAGTAGAGTACATGAGGCATAAGAATGGAAATGCAAGCCACCTATGTTTGGTGAACATTTAATGCCCATCCTGATAAATGTCTTCAACAAACGCATCAAGACAGGCTAAGAAGTGAGCAGAAAACGTGAAGTTCCCAAGGAGCATTATAGTGAAAACAAAGAAATATCGCATCAAAGAAAAGAATAAGAAAAATTTTATGTATAGAATGGCTCTTAAGTACAAACTGAGAGAAGATTAAGATGGTTGGGTCACATGAAGAGAATATAAGAGAGGCAACTCCAAAGAATCTAATACAATAAAGTAAGGTGAGAGTATATTCTCCTAAAACTCAATAACTAAAAGTTCACTGACTTTCAGAATTTATAGAATGTTAAATGTACTTTTTCCCCACAGATATTTCCCCTAATTGTTCAACCCCAGAAGTGTACAAGGGTTCTCATAAGGAATACATGTAGACTTCACTTTCATTAATTGCAGGCTTTATGTTGCATAACTTAAGTTATGAGTCAAAGGTGAGACCAGATCCAAAAGAAAGGAAAAAGAAAAAAGATTCTTATTTTGGTGGTAAAATATCATTGTCAAGTCAAAATATTTAGAATTTTGATCAAATATATGAAAATTTTATGAAATTTTGAGGCCATAACAAGCAATCCCCGTGACAACCAATGCAATAGAATTGAAAGCAATGAATTGAAGCTGAGCTTATGCATTCTTCTACGATTTTCTGAAATTTTAGCATTTACAGTTGCAAACAATTTGCACAAAATCCCAGTTGGGAATCAATAGGCATATCGGCTTGTAATTTCTAAAGGACAATGGAAAATTACCAAGAGAGGTGAAATGATATGATTAAAAGAAGATTTCATTATAAGAGTGGAAGAAGCAGAATGAATTTAGATGTGGTGGGAAGATGGAAAAAGATGTCATTCTCCAGACTGAGTGATAATGGAGAGGAAAAGGGAAATTATGACGATAAATGGCACAATTACAAATTGATACTGAGAATCTTTGATCATTTACTATTATAAGTTAGCAACCAAGCCTGAATTCCAATACTTCATCGATTTTAATAACCTGCATTGCATATTTATTTGTAGCTGTGAAAGCTGCTTAGTGATTAAAGGTAATGGGTGATGAATTTCCACCTTTCCCCAGATATTATTACCCTATTGGGACTTTAAGCTCTACTCAGTTAACAGAAGTAGGATGGAAGTTCCTCTGTCTTGTAGGCCATTTGGAATCTAAGGGATTCCCCAACCTTGGAATCTTCAAACGACACCTCCTAGGAAAACAGTTGTGGATCTTGGTAGGATTTGAACCGCATTAAAAATTTAAAACCCATGTTTTGGCCTGGAATCAATCTTTCCTTCATAGAGCCACTTAAACATATAATCTTGGTATATCCATGAAGGACTTCTACTCATGCAAAGAGCCAAGAACTGATCCAGACTCATGTAGGCCCCAAGCAAACACTTATAGATAGCCATGGAAATTTACACCTCTCTATTTGAACATAACCAGCCATAGCAAAATAGGAGCTGTTTTAAACATTCCAGGCATTTATTTTTCAACTTTAAGATCCTTAAGATCCACCTTGACATGTGATACCTTTTATGTTCAGAAAGGAAACACAAACCACCTGTTCTTAGCCATCATGAAACAGGAGCACAGAATCTAATGCAAAATATAGGATGAAAAGGCTAACTTCGATAAAAGGACTTCTCTAAACGTCTTCTTTTATATCAGTTGACATATTATACAGTAACATCCCTTGTTCAGAATAATTTATGAAAGATCTCTGTCAAGGAACTTTTAAAGTGCAATGGTAACCTAATGAAGGACTTTGTAAATATTGGAATCTCATTATATAAAGGGTCTCTATATAATAATGCTACTGAAATGTCCAGTCTTACATTCGCTTAAAGCAAGGATTGAGAGGTTTAATCATGGGCATGAATTGTGGCTTCAAAAAAATTATGAACTATTACTCATCTACATTAATACCCACAGCCTTTAAGCAGGTGACGGAAAAATGTGCTTATCAACTATCACTGGGCTGCACTTGATCACAGAATCAAAAATCAGAACAATTTATAAGTAAATACGGGAAATACTTCTAAATGAATGAATTAGAGAACATTTGCCCTAGAAAATATAAAATTTAAAATAGTAAAGCTATTTTATTATTGTTAAATTTAATACCAAAAATTGTACAAATTACTTCAGTAATTTGAAAGATTGACATAAATAGCTAACCTATAATGTACATGGGGGAAAATTTTATAAAAAAATAGTTTATTGGAGATTGAAGCCCTAAAATATATCGAAGTTTGGTCCTAGAAATGGTCAGAGAAACTCAAACAAAATATGAGTACAACTGCTCACCTTAAAATATATCTTCATTTAGAGACTCTCACTCTTCATCACCATAAAGTTGCCCTTTTAGAGATGAAAATTTAAATAGAGACTTTAATGAAAAAGCTTAAACATAAAGATTTCTCTTCCTTAAGATACTTGGAATTCGACTAATCAAAATAAGAGAAAGTACAAATTATTGGGACAAAAAGATATGCTTAATATAATAGATATAGTTGTAAACAGATGTTTAAGACTCACTTACTTTCTTTCTCAATTAATAATTCATACAAAGAAAGCAATGAAAATATTTTCCAATGGAATATTAGTGAAACAGCATTAAAATTCATAAGTATCATTAAGATATTAATTGAAAATGTACAGATATATTCCACAAGAGAAAATACTTGCATTGCTAAAATCAAATGAACCAAATAAGTCGGCTGGAGGACAACAGCAATGTTGACTAAAACTATTACGTCAGTAAAATTGCTAGGGGTTTATATTGTCAGCTGCTTCAATTGGAATTCATAGACTATTTAAGAAGCTAACTGATTTCATTAAGAATGAATACTGCAATATTCCAAATAAGAAACAAATCTCTTCAAGAATGGAAACATCTCATTGGGTGGCAATCTCCCATAGTCTTTAATTCTTCTTTCAATTTATCGACATATTAATGGCTCTTAAATAAATCTCGATAATTAATAAAATCTTGTTAAAACTATAAAACTCAAGCTGTTAACAGACAACTCCCTGTATATAAACACAGTTTGATGGACATTTTTGTATGCTTTTTGGTGAAATGCAAACTACTGGGATTTCATTCAAACGAAGCATTGGGTGAAGAAAGAAGAAGTCAGCAGTCCTCTTCCCTTCTTTTACTGTACACAGCGGATACAATTACAAAATAGGAAGAAACATTCACCTCGCTTCATTGTCACTCCACCCAATTGTCTCTCACTAAAGACACAAAACACTCTTTATAAATTTCGAAACATACACACATTCATTCCACACATAAAATAATGCCCAAAATGACTTTGAGCTTATAAACAGATTTCTAAAATCTGCAAATGTACACTCACATGATAATTTCATTCCACTACATGACTCTGAGAAATGATCCAAAGGAAAAGTGGATGAAACACTCAAAAGTGAGAACAAAAGATGCTTAGTTGAGTGTTCCCCTGCACTGTGGAGCTCCGCATAGACAAGGAATTTTTTCATCTTCCAGGGGAAATTTGTAATCGTAAGTGATTTCTTCATTCACATTGATCTGCTGCTTAGAGTAAATCACGATCTTCTTCTGACTTTCAATGGTGATGATCTTGGCATAGCAATTTGGCTGCAATGTACAACAGATATTATTGTTCAGGAATGGTAACTGTGCAACTGCATCAATACAAAAATAATATCTACAAATTCCTCTTCTAAATACATTTTTTTAAATTATGAGGTACAAACCAAAAATTATTCCAAATTCCTACACCAGTTACAAATTAGGACACAAGTCACTCTTAGTCAAATGATAAGGATTGATACCCTGATTGTCTCACTGTTTTTGCCTCAACAGCCATAATATGCAGAAATAGGGTGAAACAGAGGGTGGGGACCAACCTACAATCCCTAGGTTAGCAAACCCTCAATTTCCCTCATCTATCCCTTATCTCATATTCCCTCCTCTTACTTCCCCAAACTTCAGCAAATTTTGGTGCATCATTAATGTAAATGACATTAAAAATTTTATTTATGCATGAGAGTGATGTCCAAAGCCATGAACACCTACTGTGAGGTACCTCAACCAGGTGCTGCCTGTATTGAATCTCCATGATATTTTCCTTAAACAACAAGAAACTTAGAAGACAAGTACCATTAAAAATTTAGTTGAGGTTTCCCTCTAAGTGAATACATTCTTAACTTGCAATAAGTTATCATTGCTTACCGGCTGTAAAGCAATTCTGCAGTGATGGATTATGTTTAGGGAGCTACACGACTGCATAATCTATTGTATCAATTGAAAAAGAGCTACAGAAAGGATAAGATGTAAAGCAGGTCTTTTGCAGCATTGCTTTTGGTCAATCTCCTCTTATGATTGAATTTTTTAAACCAGTTTGAAAGTTGATTGTAATTAATTAATACTTAGTTTAGTGGCTAGTGACTTTACCTCAGAAAGATTTTCATTGTTTTTATTTTTCTTATGTTGTAGCTTCAAGTAGGTTTTCAATTCAATACCTTACTCTGGCAGTCATGAAGTCAGTAATATCCAGACCTACAACTCTAAAATTGGCAAAGTTCTTAACTTAAATGAAGATACATTAACTGGAGTTTGAATTTAGTCCAGGAAATCCTTTCCAACTACGTGTCAAGCATTGCTGCACAAATTTAGGTGAGGAAAATCATTCTGACATTTGAGATCCCTCTTAGCTCTTCTGAAATCTGAGAATAAGAAGAGCTCAGCTTTTGAGTCATAAGCCAATGATCTGTATGTCTCAGATATAACTGCTTTGAACACTTATTTATAAACAACATTGATGGTTTATAAGCTAAAATATGCTTATTAGCAATGGCAGAAATATCAGATTACAGACAGAAATTTCTTAAGTTGACTGGCTACTTTACAGCTATAAAAGTAGCAAAATAACGGTTCCAACAAATCGTCGGTCTCTCTTTCCCAAGTCATTGAGAGGTAAAATAATTGAAAATATGGTTGCTAGTTCTTTGATGGGTTTTCTTGAAACATCTAAATTCATAGTCAGGAATCAACATGATTCTTGTAAGATATGATCTTTCAAGTCACAACTGGCTGGCATTATTAATTTGAGATGTCAGTGTTAGTGAGGCCTTGAGTATGCTTGTAGGATAAGAGACTCAAAACTGAAACTTGTATTAAATGGTATAAAATAATTAAAATATAAGACAATGTTTATTTCTGTTAATGATTTCGCACTGCTAAGGATGAACTGCAAAAATAATGTGTCATTCTCTTTAATAAAACACATTCCATTGATATATTGAGGTAAAGTTAAGCATGTCTTCAGCAGAGAGCTTGGTGTACAGTCAATGTGTACCCCTCTAAACACTACAATATTTCATTATGTTCCCATTGCTATCTAAGACTTCAAAGAATTAATATCCACAAAAAAGACTACACAATCTAATGGTGTGTTTTTAAATCCAGAAAACTGGCAGTAAAATAGTCGAATGTAGTATTAAACGATTAATTGAAAATTTAAAGGAAATGTTATATATACAGTATATTTATGTATATATAGGAGTATTTAGGACCTCAATGAATCTGTGTTCCATGATTCTTCATTCTATGATACTTACTGAAGGAATCAGCTTTCCACCTTAGTTGGTTCAAAAGTTATGAACCTAAAAAATAATCTGTTTGCCAAATTTTGCAAAAAATGTTAAAAGTTGGAAAATTAACAACCCAACAAAAAAATAGTTTCTGGGCTGCAATATCAACAGCAAGGGTATCTTGGATGTAAGTATGAAAATTTTCAAATTAAAAGAAGATGAGTAATTTATTTTCGATTATCATGGAACTATTACTGTTTTTTGCTTACCAGAGAAAGCAGGCATTCGTGGGCAGGACTCTGAAATTTCAGCAATTGGAAAAAACCAACTGATTGAAATTTTCAAAAAATCAAGATAAAGTCTTCATTCCTTCACCAAAAATATCTTTATATTTCTCTTTAAATTGCAGCTAGTATGGAGGTATCTGTTACAGTACCAGATTAAGTTTGTGATCAATTTTGGAATGCATAATATAAAAATTTCAGTTCAAAGGATTTGATACAAGGTACTCTTACAGAAAATAGCGCATGACGATTTAATTTTGTAGCAAATAACTGAATGCCTTATTCATAATAGCTTAATAAAGATAAAAATAGGAGAATAGTCTTTCCACAGAAAAATGCAGAAATAATTCCTTGAATTTGATTTAAAAAGATATAGTTGAATAAATTCATTCAATTTATCAGGTCTTTCTAGGTATGATTTTTGAAAACAACATTAATTTCTTGTAGCATTTGGCAATACAGTGCCTAGCTCTTCATAGGGATACGTGGAAAACAACACTACATAAGAATAAATAAAAAATAAACAATACTTAAGTGTATTGTCAATAAGATGAGGAATGCTTAATAAGAATTAACAAGTGAAGAATTCATTCTTTCTGCAAACAATATAGGAAAGTAATTAATACGGGAAGCTGATGATGCCCTCAGTCACAGACTGACAGGTGGCTTGCAAGGCATACTTGTATTAGATTACAGACATATTCTTATGAGAATTGATAAGGTAAAGGAACTAGCCTTCAACAATGACATTCATTGCCCCCACAACATATCTTGAAAGTGATGAAATTTAGGTATATTAAAATCAAATTTTATTTGGCCTAAAAATCTATAGTTGATGAGAAGAGTAGAAATCTTTCTGAAAATTTCTTTCATTTGACACTTGTCTGGATGGACAATACGTAAAATTAAAAATTTGAAATAGAAATCAAGCCTGCAAACAATAAAAATGAACCATTTATGTATCAAATTACATGGGAATTTTGAACTCATTTGAGTTCAAACAGGTGACTAAATTGTACACAATAGCTTCATTTCCGCAACACCTACAACATATTACCTAACTACTACTCAACATAATGCTCCATTTAACCATAAATCAATGAGATTTATCAGGATAACAAGTACTCTAAATGTCACTCCGCCACATGATTTATTATAAAAAACTGTTAGATTGCTTTTTCATGAAGCTGTAACTGATCGATGCTCTAGTTTAAAAAATTGTAGCTTTGGCATCAGATTTACATTAATTACCATATTTACCACATTCATTTAATGCACAGATGCTTCAATAACAGTTTAATTATATGTTAAGAAAGTCCCCACACAATGGCTTCATATGCCAAACCAGCTGATGTTTATAAATTTTGGAGTATATTATTAGAGTATCTCTTCTTTTGGATTCTAAGACATTACCCCATGCTACAATAGTTCTTTAAGGTTAAAATGTAATTTAAAATGAAAGAATTTAAAAGAGAGAGATAACTTAATTAAACATTATCAGTAGTGAGAAGAATGTCTAAATTATTAATATTCAGTATTGCAGCCCAGAGAAAAAGGAGCATATAAACATAAACAAATTATCCAAAGTTTTTTAAGTCTCTTCGTATGCTAGGTTACATTACAAGAGAATTTAAAGATATTCAAATGTTAAGAAATTTATATATATCTTTAGTTCGTCCTATCTTAGAATACAACTCTATTGTTTGGAATACCCATTATAATAATCACGTTAACAGTATTGAAAGGGTGCAGAAAAATTATTTAAGAATTGTTAATTATTATGCTGGTTTTCCTGCATATGATGTGCCATACACTGAAACAATGCAAATATTAGATTTACTTCCACTCTGTGTTAGACGACATCTTGAAGAGAAGATGTCCTTGCACAATTTATGCAACAACTTAATAAATTGTCCACCTTTGCATAAACTGATACTTTACAACATTACTTTCCTCTCCACCAGAAGTACTAAATTAATCTACAATAAATAGTGCATAAGAAATTTTAAGTTCAATTCCCCAATAGGAACTAGGATCCTTCGCCTGTATAATTCTCTTATCAGCAATGTTGATACACACAGTGATTCCTTACCTGTTTTTAAGAATAAGTGTACTGACTTTTGTTTTACTCTGAATAAATATACGTTATAGGGCAATATTAATTATTATTTGTGTGTTTTTTTTCATTTTGTGTACACTTAATAATTAATTAATATTTTAGTATACCTATTTCTATGTACGGATTTATTTTATTTTTTATCATTTTTATTTTTAGTATTTAGTAATTTGTCATTTTGTGCAATCTTAATTCATATTTTTGTATACCTATTTCTATGTATTGATTTATTTTAACGACAAATGATTGTATATCATGAGCAATTGGACATATGCCCATAATAAATATTATTATTATTATAAATATCAGAATATGCAATTTTTAAGAAAGTCAGTCCTCACTTCTGGGTAGCTCTTTATTATTTACAAAGGAATTAAAGGGAATATCGAGGCTCAAAAGTGCCCAAAAATATATAATAAATAACTCCAAACATTTTACTAAAAATCTAAAATATATGTAATCAGTTAGAGTTTTCTTCACTATTAAGACAACTATTTTTAGATATAACCCAGTGAAAGGTCTACTTACATTACAGCTGTGATTGATAAACCTAGCCAAATTGCCACATTTTGTAGCATCGATGATAGTGTCTGTGTCGATGCGAAACAGGTACGAAGAACCAATTCCAGTAGCTTCATAATGGCGCTCACGAAGATCAGCAACTACAGGCCTCACAACCTGGCCAACATATTCAATGACCATTTCATCGGCTGCTATTGGCTCCATCGCAAACAATCCCCAGTCGTGGATTGCAGATTTTGCAAACTTGAGCTGCTTTTTGCGGAACTGTGAGTAAAATCATAGCAATTAACCAACACCAAGCTTGTTTACCTCAATGAGGCAACTTTGAAGGGGGTCCTACAAATAGACTTTGTCTTAGAGAGATGGAGTTAGATTAAAAATATCATTGAGGAAGTAAGACCTAGATAAATTATTCCAGAATTTGCGAACTGGTAAAGGAGTGAATGGAACACAGCTAGAGAAGAGCTCAGTAGTGATGAACATCTTGATGGTCTTTCCAAAAAATCCTTACTCCTTAATGGCAAGAAGATGAAGGTAGTAATGGAAAGTAAGGGGATGTAGAATATTATATTTTTTTTGTTAAGTAATATCTTGGAGAGTTTTCAAGATCAAAGGTCTATTTGTCATGGAAGGTTTAGAAATCAGTAATTAATGAAATAGTTAATGTTATGAAAGAAATTCAAATATGACTGTGCAGTAGTCATGATACTGCTTGTCAGATCTGCAGTCATCATTTGTAATTTAATTGACAAGAGATAAAATACAGACAGGAAATATCCAATTGACCTCTTCTTCCAATGCAATCTCTCAGTTCCTACAAAACTTGTATCCCTTTCCTAGCTATTTCTTAATTAAAAAGAAATGAGTTTAAGCTTATATTCTATGCACGTTAGAAAATGAGGATGATTTAGGGTTCTTGGAGGTTCCTGAGAATTTTCAAGACCCTAAAATTATTTTTGAAAATTGTTGAGACATCAAGTCAGCTTTACTTGCAAATAATTCAGAACCTCAGGAATGTGGGAGCTTCAAGTTAATGAAAAATGGCCAAGTTTTACATTCAATATATATGGAGAGAGGAAACTTGATATACTGGCTATAGGAGAAGAAGCTGTACATTTTATTCTAAAATATGCTTTGAAACTCACCTTGAGCTGGTTGAATTTCAGCAGGTCACTGTCAGTCTCATGTCCAAAAGCAGTCAGCAATCTTCTCTGGTTACTTCTTGCCTCTCTTGACAGAGCTTGCATTTTTCCAGAGACTACCTTCGGTGTATCAGTTGCTAATCCTCCTGCCAATCCCATCAACTCTGAACATGCCTGCTGGATTGTCTGGCCATAGTGATGCTAGAATGACAAAATAATTGCTACTAAGTTTGCTGTGAATGGATATCATATTGAATAACCCAAGTAACTCTATTACACTGATCTATTGGAAAATTCAAAAGGAAATTCAGAACTATCATAAAATTTAATTGTTGCCTGATTTATGCTAATTATTGCAAAAAAGGGTCACAATTTTTGTAACATCTTTTACAAGAGGATTTCTCTGAATGCCCACAACTTAGCTTCCATCCCCACCAACTTGTATGTTAGAGAGCATTTTCTTAATATGCAATTTCATAAAGGTTTTCAATAAAATATATCAATGAGCAGCACTTTCTTGAGCTTGTATGCATATAACTTATGAATAATATTTCTAAATTCCACTCTGGAGTTGAACATAAAAAATTCAATGTTAACCATAATAAATAAGATACTGCTTTAGGTTTGCTCCTCATTTCATATTGTGATTTTTCCTCACTAAAGACTATTGGTTTCTTTCTTTCGGTTCAATTTTTGGTAGATTGTTACATTTCATCTAGTGATGTCTTGAAGTTTCCTCAACAAATCAAACAATTCTTATGAAATTCTAACAGCATCTAGATGATCAATTAACACATTCCTCATCATTAGAAAGCAAATGAGGTCTTGTAAAATAGCACTATTCTTATTATGAATCAAATCTATTCTTTAAAGTTTGTGAGTGCTAGTTTGCCTAGCAGTTGAAGTTATCACTGTGTTAAATCTTGGCATTTAAGGCAAGTCCAAGTTATTCATGAGTGAACTCCTTTTGCCTTTATCTTCATCTAAATTACTTCCACAACTAAGAAAATAGACTAGAACTATGCTCAAAGTGAAAAGGATGACACTTGATGAGAAGCTCAATCCACCAAGTCCTCTTAGGCATTGTTCACAATAAGTAATATATCATAAGTGATATACAACAGAGTTACGAGGATGCATTGTATTTAAAGGAAGGTTCATTCTGGAGAAACCCATTGCCTGTGATGTCATGGTGTTCGCCTGGTGATATGCTATCTGAACCTCTGAACATGACGAGGATACTAACGAATATTATGACACTTATGATACATCACTGACAGTACATTGCATATTGTTTACTCCCAATTGTGACCACTGCCTTCAGACTTGTATTAGAGCTTCATTAGCAACTCTACTTACACACTTATAACTAAACGCTTCTGAGTTTTTTCCCTCACAAACTGTTGACATCATAAATGGTATTTTCTTTACTTTTTCAAGAAAAAAACATGATTATTATTGTTCAACCCTTTATGAGGAGAGCCCAAATGAGCCTCTCTTCATATGATTGTTGAGGATAAAAGAGAAAACACACATAAATTTAAAAAAATATAAAAAGAGGAAATAAAAGAGAGATGGGAGAGATTTGACTTGTCTCAAGATTTAGTAACTAAGTCTTAAACAAAATATTTCATGCCATAAAACTGACAAACATAATGAGTAAATGTTGCATTTCTTTATTTCAAAGTAAGAAAAATAAACAATAATAGTTTAACAACTTAAATAATAGTGAATAAAACATACCTTGTGTTTGGCTTTTTCTTTCACATCAATCTTGTAATATCCTTCAGTGCGTGCACTACCTGTTACGTGGACCCTGTGCTCCTCTCTTCGTCTCTTCTTTGCTGGAGATGCTATATTGGTAAGTAATTCAGGTTAAGGAATAAACATCACTTCATCCCTTTAAAAAAACACAAAGTATAACACTTCACTGCTGGACTGGCCCCTCTACAAAAGAAATGGATAGTATCTCATTCATGTGATATTATAAGGCAATTAGATTTAAATTTTTATAAATGTTTATATTTTTTAGTGCATTCAGTAACCTTATCCCACAAATCAAAAGGTAGCAAAGTGTTCAAGAAATTTAGAATGAGTGATACAGGCATCAATTAGAATGATAGATAACTCCAGGATCTACCAGTAAGTCAAAAAATGAAAGATTATTTGCAGTCAACTGATGCTGGACTGCACAATCAAGTGCACAGAATAGGAATACTCGGTGTTCAAACTAGCAATGTATTTTCAACAAAGTATTTCTTTTCCTGATGATGGCAATCAATCACCAAAACTGTTCATATGAATAAAACATTCTGCAGAAGTTCTACTTCGTTCATATTTCTGCTATGTTCAGTCTTAATAAGGCAATTGTTATTGTACAGAAGAAAATAATCAAGAAAACAATAAGACAGCATAAAGACGACATACTGTCTCCTGTAGCATAATTTCTGAAATAAAAGTGAAATAGAATGGGATGGCTGAAACATTTCCTTCATACCATGGGTTGATAACATCAATAAAGAAAAAGATGAACCATTCCTCCATAGGAAAACATGGGATACTTGAGCTATATACCCAACATACCTTAATCATAACTACTTTATTAAATTAATTAAACATCATGGAAGAACTAAACTAACTTCCCCTAATTTTTCAAGAAAAAATATTTAAGAGAAAATCTGATTAGAAAACATTGTTCAAAGAGAGGAATTAATTTGGCACATTAAATTAGTGGTTAGAGAATAACCTAGAAAGTAAGATGCCTCAAACCAAGTCACAGCCACATAGCAGTTTTTCACTTCAGCTCATCTATTAACAAGGAGAAGAGTACTTTAGAAAGAAATTTCTTATTAACATAATTTAATTAAAACATAAGCTTAAATTAAGCAGAAATCCATAACAAAAAACACTCAAACAATAAAAACTAAAAATTTCCCTTAAAGAAAAGGATATACACGCACTAGATCATTGTAGACCTAATCAGGGCACCAAAATCATTAGAATTATACAATTGTTTAAATACTGAGTGAATAAAAGTAAAACAGAGGTATAATAGAAAAGGATATCAGAATGGTCGACCCAGTGAGTGTCATTCAACCAGTATCCTTGGGTATCATCGGATAGCATCATTTCGTAGCTCACTTTCAAATAATGAATATCTTCTGCATCGATACCTTTTGTAAGGAACTCATAGAGGACATTCATTTCCGATAGATAATCCCTTTCGTGGAACTGAGGCTTTGACTTGATTATCCCCTCTTTTGTGGGGCTGAACCATTCGTTCCACGTCTTTAGCTTCTTTGCCTTGGGAGTGATTTCTTTTGGGGAATCCTTAAGCATTTCATTCAAAGAAGACTCTTCCTCGGCAGCCCTCTTCAGAAGATCTGGTCCTTTGGGAGCTTCGTGCTCCATGAGGGACGAATCATCCAAGTTGTTGGCATCTGTGGGCACGGCAGGTACACGGCAGTAGCTGTGTTCGGCTGCTATCTGTGGTCCATCATCTTCCATGTGTTCCTCCAGCCTCTCCCTCTCCCTTCTCACCAACTCTCTCACCTTAGCCTCCACATCGCATATTTCTCCGCTTGCCAATGTTTCCTCCGTCTCAGTCTTCTCTGCTGTCTTCTTTGCTTCCACTGGTCTCTCGCCATTCTGCTCCACTCCTGAAAGTGCTACCAGAGCTTCAGCTGCTTCTGAGATCATTTCCATTTTATGGTTGGTTAATTCTTCTGCAGAGGAAGCAACTATAGGCTCGACTTGTGGTTCACACTTCTTTTTAGCTTCAAGGGCATCCTCTTCTTCATCGTCCCACATCTCCGTATCACTCACAGGCTCTGTTGGTATGGGAGTCATTCTTCCTTCTGGTGTTGCTGGTCTGCATTAAAATTAAGTGAAATAAATATTGGTAAGTGTGTGTGTGTGTGTGTTTACAAACACACACAAACAAAAGCCGGCCTTCTACCAAAGTACCTTTCAGTTTAACCCAATGAATGCTGACAATCA
This sequence comes from Pachydiplax longipennis, assembly GCA_036926295.1. Taxonomy (NCBI): domain Eukaryota; kingdom Metazoa; phylum Arthropoda; class Insecta; order Odonata; family Libellulidae; genus Pachydiplax; species Pachydiplax longipennis. Next base: position 1,438,072 of record JAVFKF010000040.1, on the reverse strand, counting down.
TCAAGTGGTCTACCCAGGAGATTGGATGGGAATATTTAGAAGAAAGAAGGTCCATTCATAAACTTAATTTACTTAATAAATTCAGAGACATTACGTTCATAAAAGATGTAGCTTATGTAATGTGCCCTTCTTGTTAGGTAGGTCATTCTGATACTACAAGGAAAACCAGAGATTCAAGAATTTGAATGAATTTGAAAAAACCAGTTGATTCAAGAATTCATTTTTCCTGAGAACAATACATGTAAATAATCAATTAGAAAAGAAGTTTCCCCCTGCTATAGGCCAAAAGATGGCTCAATGGGTACATATATAGATAGATGTCACAGTAGCAGTTAGATTTCACATATAGAATTCACAGATTTTACTTGTGGCAATCATTGTGTCCAACCATGTTTTTCTATTGTCAAAAGCTCTAAAATATTAGCCCATTTAGTTGAGGTACTAACAGAATTACAAACCTGTTTTTCGAATATTGGAAGTAATCACATACACTGAAAAGTAGTTTTTCAGTAGAATAACAATCTAAATAAAGGCAAAGCATTGCATGGAGTGAAAAGTCTGGAGATAATTTATGAAAGGCATTTCAAGAACTGTCATTATTATATCCTACCAAATTTATAATAATAAGGGAGATAACGGTATGGAATTCCCTTCATTAGACATGATCAAGACTCATGATGATACAATATGTACCTTGGTTTCCTGAGTGCATCCAACTCTTCAAGATCAAGTTTGTCTTCTTCCTTCTCCTCGTCCATTTCACTGTCCGAGGAGGAGCTCTCTGCAGAAGATGATAACAAAGATGATAAGGAGGAAGATGTTGAGGATACAGAAGAATGTGATCTAGCAGATTCTTCCTCATCTTCTCCATCGCTGATGGAGCTCAGGTCAGAGTGGTCCAGAGGATGACGATGGAAAGCAGGCATCACACTTTCCACCTGCAATTCCACATACACTTTAAACCATATCAAAGACTCTAAGGCAACTTCATGCTGGACAATGCCTTGCCAAGACATATGAACCTCGAAAAAGAAGTGACTCAAGGGGGCAATTCTTTGTTCTTTCCAAGAATTTTTCGATCTAAATATTCTTTTTTGTCTTCCCAATGTTATTAATTAGTTGTGTTTCCTTGAAAATGTTTCCTCATTCATTTTGTTTTATCCTTAGCTCTTAGATTCATTTCAATGGAACAACTACTAATAGTACTAATAAAAACTAACTATGAGAGGAAGGTAGTAAATATAGCAAGATAGCCATGAGGCAGGAAAACCCGAGCAGAAATAGATGTGATAAATCATAATAATAATGTCTTTTTTGGGGCAAGATCGAGACTGAGAAGCTCTTCTTACATCTAACCCATAAAAGAAAGAGGTAGCTCGTAGAATTGCACAGAAGAAAACCAATTTCAAAACCTAAGTTATTGCTTATACATCACAGCAGGAAAACACTAGCATGAAGGAGGTGTGTGAAAAATCTGCAAAACCTACAGATAATTAAAGATTATATTATACCGAAAAAGGAATCTGAGAACCAGTCACGTCAAGTATTATTCACATCTGTTTCTCCTTGGAATAAATGAAAAACACTGGTACAGACAAGGAAATAAAATACTATCAGCCATCAGTTTATATACAGTAATATATTTAGAGAATATTATTAGGGAGTGTCTAGATAAAGTGATTAATCCTTTGAATGCTGACCAATTTCCTGTGAACTATGCTGAAAGTTCTGAAACTGTTTTGCAGTAGTATAGGAATTGCACTAGATAAAGTTACACATTTAAAAACTCAAGGAGAGCTACATTAGTAGTAGTTTCATCTTTGAAATATACCATATGAAGAATTTGTGACATCTTTCAAAAATTAGCAAACTAGCAGCATATTTGGACATCTGTGATAAGAGGAAAGTGATTGTTCTCAACGATTTAAAATGAAGCATACACTTAATAAAAAAGCCCAGTTTAGATAACACATATTATCTTAGGGCAGACAATTAGTTAAATAAATGGACAGTGCTTCCAAAATATTACAAAAGAATGCACCAAAATGTATGCATTTGTGCTCACACAGTAGCTCTGCAGAGTGCAACTGTTGAAATATGGTCGCAATTTGATGATTTGCATACATAGAATTGATTACATAAATATTCTCATCTCAAGCATAATTTCTAAACCCTATCATATATAGCACAAATGCATACATTTTGGTGCATTCTTTTGTAATATTTTGGAAGCACTGTCCATTTATTTAACTAATTGTCTGCCCTAAGATAATATGTGTTATCTAAACTGGGCTTTTTTATTAAGTGTATGCTTCATTTTAAATCGTTGAGAACAATCACTTTCCTCTTATCACAGATGTCCAAATATGCTGCTAGTTTGCTAATTTTTGAAAGATGTCACAAATTCTTCATATGGTATATTTCAAAGATGAAACTACTACTAATGTAGCTCTCCTTGAGTTTTTAAATGTGTAACTTTATCTAGTGCAATTCCTATACTACTGCAAAACAGTTTCAGAACTTTCAGCATAGTTCACAGGAAATTGGTCAGCTAATAGTGCTTGCTGCTTTGATACCATAATGCAATCTATTTCATTAGATTTTAATATCATATTCATAGTAATATGATCAATGATAACAATTATATCTTGTTATTTGGATTGAAAAGGAATTTTGTAAAGATTATTCTTTGAAAATAAGAGAAAGAATCCGAGCAGTGGCGCACAAAGAAAAGTATTCAATCCATGCATAGTAAGGATAATATTGGAAAATAATCTAGAATAGTGCTAGATAGAAAATGAGCGATAAGGAAGAACTCTCAAGGAAGAATAGGAGATACTGCAATTTTAAATGTACCTTAACAGCTGTTTACTTTGTGTCCCCTAAGACCTCGCTATTCTTTTCAAGATCCTTCAGTTCTGTTCACCCATTTTCCTCATTATTCATACATGGAATTCAATGAACTCCTTCTGTATACCTGCTACTCCTTAGCCATTCCATTATCTGTAAATCTTTCTCTCCTTAGTCCCACACGTGATTTCAGGTATTTCTTAATATCTTTCACAAGCAGCAGTTAGTGAAGCCTTCAAAATGATTTTCAGTAGATTTTTGCAAAATTTATCTTCTTAGAAATTTCCCTTTCATGTTTCCGAAATCACTGTTTAGAGTTGGTGGAATGTTTCGAAAAAAATCATGGAGTATGTACGCCTTACAGATGACCAAAGAAATATTTGTCTTTGTATTTTATTTAGTGAATTGTAGCATTAACTTTCTTTGCACAGACACATGAGCCTGAGGTGCTCTTCGATCCTGACATAGGGTATTTTGTTTGACTATTTATATGAAACTTCAGCTAGTTTACGTATAAAAAATATGTATGAATTAGTTTAGCTGAAAGCATCAAAACTACTGTCCTCAAATCCTATTCCAAATATTCTGAGCATTTAAAAAATATATTAGGAATAAAAATAAGCCTTTGTGTTAACTAGATATGTATTAAAGGAGTTTCTATGCTGGTTTGAAAAAGAGGATGATGGATTAGAAAATTGTCTGAGATTTCATTATTTATACCAGCAACCAATAATCTGGAGCACACAGCAGTGGGTGTAGTAATGTAACAAATCGTCGAATAACTAACAGAACTGTAGCTGATTTTTTATATCTTCTAGTTAATAGATATTCAACTCAATCCAAATCTTTTTCATACATAGTGAATTGGAAGTAATGCAGCGATATACTATTTTTAACAGATATAAGGAGTAAAATGGAGAAAATGGAAAATAAATGGAGTAAATAATCATTTTAAAACTCAAGAACACAATATGCTAATGCTTTAGAATAACTTTCATGGCATATGAAGCAATTCTACAGAGAAAAATCTTAAGTTGAGTAAGATGAAAAATTTTCATCTTACTAAACTTATAAAATTATTATTATAATATAATCTTACTATACTTACAAAAACTTACTCGTGTAGAAGATGAAAAACTTTCATCTTCTACACGATCTACAAGATCTTCTACAGTATGTTTTTGAGTATGTGCGAAAACATTTTGAAAATCGATTTCTGGCTGCAGAAATGGGCTGTTTAGACCACTGGTCTTCATAGACCTTGCCATAAAATCCTTTTTTTTCTTCCCTTACGCTCGTAGTGGTCGAATAAATGGGAACAGGCAGCATTGCCAAGAGGTGATAGAAGGTGGAGTCCTTAAATTTGAAACCCCTCAATCTTATGCACTACACTGTTCGATTTTATTGTGGAGAAACATTAGAAAAATGTAGCAAAACTCTTTTACAGGTTCTGACCTTTACACTAAACAATTAAAATTGAAAGCCTTTATCCAGGTTAGGTAAATAAAAGTAAATATCTCACCTGATTTTCAGAATCTGATGGATGGACCATATCCTGGTCACTCTCATCTTCTACCAAATCCTTTCGAGAATCATCTTCATCCAAAGGAGGAGGAGATGGAACTTTGATTTTCCTCTAAAACAAACAAAAACAGAATTTTATTTAGAAACAAAAACATTCACAATATACTGTGAAATCTGTCTTAAGTAGAATCTGAGTAGAGTAGAAAGTAGTCTTTTCCTAAAAATATTTTTGTGCCAGTGGATTCAACTAAAGGAAGGTTTTAGTGTATGTACATCCAATCTCAGTGCGTTCTTACTTTACTGTTCTCAAAGAATAACTTCTTTTAAGCAGACTTTGCACAACTCAGGATTGTTTTCAGTTTAATCAGAAATTTTACTTATCAACTCATAAGGGAAATCCTTAAGTCTGCTGTCTTGGCAAATAATTTTATGCATGAATTGGAATGTACTGATTCTTTTAACTACTTTCCCTAAGTGTGGTTCCTTTCCAAAATTATAAATAAACAATCAACAGTATTTCTTTTACTCAGCTGAATGAACAGAATAGTTTGATTGACATTGATAAAGTATATTAGACAAACCTGAGGCTAATAACTAACATTTGTGAGGGAAGACTTAGTCTTAGGAAACCCTTTCTTATATAATATTCATTTGCAAAAACTCTTCAAATAATTTTGAAATATTTTAATTTATAATTTTGCAATTATGAAACATTTCTCAAAGAAACATATTTGTGAAGGTATATATAGTTAAGGATACTTTCATGCTTTTTATTCACTGTCAGAAAGTAGAAAAGTCAGGAAGTTACAGTAATGGTGGATTACTCGCAGCTAATAAAACAACACCGATGCTTGGGCAACCTGGGGCTTTCTAAGATGTATTTTACTGCAATGGAAATTTTGCGATGTGCAGCTACTATCATCAACAATAAATCAATATCCTTTTTTAATCTACTTCCTTTTTCCTTTATTCCAGGAATCCATAAAAAGTAGTTTAAAGATCACATGCAATTTCAATCGAGTAATGAAAAAGCAGTAATTTAATGATAATCTTGCATTCTTCTGATGAACAAATACGAATAACTAGTTTGGAGAATGATATTAGGAGTAAGATGAATAAATGTCAGCATAAATACCCGAAATGATGGCATTTTGGGAATGGCAGCTCTAAGTCCAAGACTAAAACCAACTGAATCCAAGCCAAGGTTTTCACGTCCACTGTCCAACAATAATTGCTTCTCTGGTTCTCCCAACGAAGTACCTCCACTTGCTGATACATTGCTTGTGAGAGACATTTCAGCAAGTTCTGCACCATTACAGCCTTGGGACTACATTTAGGTAACAAAAAATTCATTGGTAAATCTTACAATTCACATTCACTCAAAAAATACAACTGAAAAATAGGTTTCTCATGCCACAAATGAATTAACGATAATTGATTAAAATGAGGGAAATGCAAGACATGAAACTTAAAAAGGATTAGAAGACTGGAAGAAGTGATTGAATAACTTCATTAGCTTTCATTAAACCTAAGGAATAATAAATTACACAAGTACAAGAGATATAGATTATTGGGAGGTAATGAATGTGAAAAAATAACTTAAATTTGGTAAAAATAAGAACTTGGTTTTGAATAGTAAGTATTTTACTGATTTTGTAAGAAGGGGATCCAAAGAAGACAATTTTACACTATGAGGTTTTGTTGAACACTACATTATGGTTATTATATATTATGGGAGAAGTCCAATCTCCTTTCTTTACGGGAAAGAAAATTATCAATTAGTTTTCCTGAAAATCCATTACTTTTGGCTATTTGCTTGATTATTAATGGTTCCTTGGTAAAATTCTCAGCAGTAAGAGGTACATGAAGAAGTCTGTGTATATAACTGAGGTAAGCTGCATGTTTGTGTGTTGTAGGATGGTTAGATTGACGATGTATAGTGTGATCTGTATGAGTTGGTTTATGAAAAATAGAAAATGATATGTTCTTGTCTTCTCTGGTAAGTGTAAGATCCAAAAAGTTTATTACCCCATCAGTTTCAACTTCTAGTGTGAAGTTTATGTTAGGGTGTCTATTGTTGCATATGCAGCTTACCAAAGTTATGTACCTCAATTGATTATACAATAGAGTTTATATATTTAACCCAAAGAACCCATCCTCAAAACCCAGTGTATGGCTCTTTGCTGATTCAATCGAAGTTTTCTTGTGAGAGGAATTTAAGACGTACAACTCAACTTTCAGTTTGTATACAGAGAAAGAATGGAAACTCACTACTACACATTCAAATGGTAAATTACTGTTTACCATTATTCACTTTGTATCACTGGCAAACATTGCACACTCAACTTTTGATTTCTCCAGAAAATATTTCAACTGATTACTTTAGAAAATAAACAAAAAAGCAATACAACATTCCTTCAAGAAACTCTTTTCATCAGCACCATCATCAGACCCTCCCAAAAATCTGCAACTGCTCAAAATCAATTTCATAAAGTCTTTTAAAAACTGTGATGCTCCAAAAATAGTAAATTGCATATCAAATTATCCAATGATAAATAAGAATGATATAAAATGTCTCGATTTTCAATCACATTTCCTGAAACACCACAAACTAACAGGATCACCTCACCTAAAATATCTTTAACTCAAAAATTTTACCAAAAAATTCCTCACTCTGAAAATAAGGGTAAAAATCTCTGTATTAAAGAACAAAATCAACTTCCTTCCCATTTGTTGCAAGAGTGTTTCCCAACCTCAAGTTTCCTGAAAATAAGAGCCAATTTGCTAAGAGTTCCTTTCACTTATTGGTGTGACTGAATATTTTACCAATACCTATCACTGAAACTACTGGAAGTTATAGTTGCAGAATTAATCAGAATATTGCAAAATAAGACAAAAAACAAATAAAATTGAAAGAATTCATCTTGTTATCCCATCAGTATGGAAAAGTTGGTAGTTCCTCATTCACATGGAGGGAAATAGATCACATGCATTGGTTTCCCCTTCTCCATGTCACTCTAAGATGATCACAATACATCAAAACTAGTAATTTGTTATCTCTCTGAAACCAAGTATAGTTTTCATTTTCAAAATCCTGCACTTTGATAAGATATAAATACATTAAAAATGAAGAAAGGAACATAAAAAGAAAATAGGAATACTCAATATAAGATCCAACCAAATTTACCCATTTATTTATTAAACACAAAAAGTTGTACTCCACTCCTACTTGTAAAATTATTTAATTATTGATGGTTTTAAAGTTTACTATTTATTTATTCAACTGAGCAAAATAAATATGCTATTCAAGCCTTTTGATATCGTACATGTATAGCATGAGGTTAGCAATCCAATTCAATGTATTTAGTTCCTTCATCTTTCATATTTTCAATTAAAACCCATAGGATTAAAGGGGGAATTTAAGGCATTAAGGGATATTTAGACATCATAAATGTTTAAAGAGCAGGATGAATTTCTAATATTTAATATCATCAATTACTTAACAGATAAAGGTACACGTTGTTAGAGGATTTTGATTTAATTTATTTGGATATCATTCTTGAGGGAGAAACTATTTGAATTCATTTTACAACATTCATTTAAATAATTATATAGGACAGGTTTCTTCTACAAATTCTTATTTTTTACCAATGAATTATCTTTCATCATTTGCATCCAATATTCATAAGAAAGTAACTCATACAATAGCAGAGGTGGAATACAATCAACTATATAAAAACCAATCAGTGCTTACCTTTGTTTTCCTTTCTTGTTCATCCCACCAAGTTTCAAACGATTTAAATGCAGTATTTTCAATCATTTTCTTGTTGAAGTCCCTTTTCAATATTTGTTTCAGTTCACTGATAACTCGGTCAACCACACCACTGTCAAAAAAACATACATCAGAAAATAAACTACTATATAATATTATTTATGGACGTTCTTTAAGGTAATGGAAATACATAAGCTGAGAATAGAAGAGAATAATGCTCATTTACAACACAGAACAGTGGGTTATCAAAAATTATATAAATAACAATTTCTTGAGTGTGATGCAAAAGTACATTACACCAGAAAGCCTTAATTTTACTACAAATTTTGTTTTTTTTATTACAGTTTAACTCTAATAATCCAAAACTTACGATTAATTATTGGGGTGGAGACAGTTTAAAGTAAGATTTTGATATCTGTGGTTTTTTCTTTCCTTTTGCTTTGAAAAAATAACATCAAAAAGCTGTCCTGTCTAATAATGCCCAATGAAATCAACCTTATGTTTAATATGAACTTTTCTTACCTCTTGATGTATCTTACATACAGAATTTAACTCATCTCACTGCAAGCTTTCACAATCATGGCATTAATTGCAGCAAAACCACAAGTTTATAAAGAAAAAGTAAATACTTAAAGCAGGGAAAAATTGGTGAGATAGAAAATATTACTTATAGTTTCTAGCAACAGGTTCAAAGACTAAGCAGAATACCAATGACTTAAAAAGAAATGCAGGATATGAAAGTAATAAATTTCCCTTAACTAGTATTAAATAATTAACATTAACGAGTAAATAAATGAACATAACTAATAAGAAATTCCAAATTAAAAGAGAATGCATCAATACCTAATAGTGGGAGCTTGTGGATCGTTGGCCTCATATGGCTGAGAGGCACTCTGGGGAAGGCGAGTGTGGAAACCTGGATAAACATAAGGTACTGATGAAGTTACCAAACCAAGAGGGTGATACTGCCCAGCATATGACATTCCAACAGCGCAACCAACTGGTATGCAGACAGGAGGATAAGGATGAGGAGGGGGAGGGTGTGGGTAGCCTGGAACAGGGGCCCTCCAGGCATAGGTGGCAGGGTCAGGGGGAGGGTAGAGATGCCCTGGATAGAGGGGTGGTCGTGGCGTACCAGCAGGAAGATACGTTCCTGCATGAGACAAGTGGTATCCAGGAATGGGTGGTCCATAGGGAGGGGGAAAAGACACGACAGTGGCAGGGAGAGAAGTGGCACCCATCGGAGGCTCCACAATCACATAGTCATCTCCTGAGCTGAGACTAGAGAGGCTCATGTAATCATCATCCTGCCTGGACCCATTCCCTGACCCCTTTCCATCATTCTCATCTTGCAAGGGAGTCGACCTCCTGCTCGGGTTGCCGGCCGTTCCGAGAGAATCGGTACTTCCGACTGGGCTGCAGTAAGGATCAAGGATTTGCCTATGTGAGGAGGGGGACGCAGCCGAGGGAGCAGGATCCGAGAAAGCGGCATTCCCTTCTCCGTAACCACAGAAGTTTCTTTCTATCCTCTCCCGAAGGTTTTCTTGATTCCTCGCCTTGCAAACACGCGTGGAACGTATCCGATGCCAAACAAGGTACTGCTCTTCCGAGATGTAAGGGGAGGGGGGAGTGGAGAGGGGTTCGTCGAGATCCCAATGATCTCCTTCTTCATTGCTGTCGAAAAGAAGGTCCAGAGGTTTGGTGTCGGGCGGAGGGGGAGGCGGGATGGTGAGTTTGGGAGACGGGGGTAAGGGGGCATCTGTCCGAGATCCTTTGGAGAGGCTGCCACTACGCCTGTGTTTATGGCTAGCACTGGGACTGAGAAAGTCATCGTCGTCGTCACCCTCTTCCGTCTCCGACTCACTACTGATGCCGAGCTGCAAAAAGGGAGGCGCCACTCCACCAGCTGCCTTCCCTTTCAGGAGCATTTCGATCCTAGTGTCCAAATCTAAAACTTTTCTGCGCTCCGGAGACGGGCTACGACTTTTACGAACTTTACTTTTATGCTTGTTTGAATCCTTTGACGATAGCACTGACGTGGAAGAATCACCTACTGGCGATGTCCATGTGGGGGGTTTGGGGACTAGAGTGGTGGGTCTCGAAGTGCACCTCCGAGACGGCGCCTCCATCCATTGCGGCTGAGATGGGGCCCCGCCAGGGATCTCCCAGCCGGTGGGCCATTGGTTTGGCGGAGGGTGGTGTATGGGAGGGGGCATAGGGGCCCTGTGCATCATCATGAGAGGAGGAGGGAGGGAATATGGGAGAGGGGCAGGAGGAGCGGAGTAGTTGGGGGGAGGGGGGGCTGCGAACGCCGCACCGGATTGAGGGTAGTGATTGAACTCGTATCCCACTGGTGTGGAGTGCGCCGAGTGATTCGCTTGGTACGGGAATGCCCGTTCTGACCCTGGATAGCTGGTTTCACTGGGCGCCGTGCCGTATCCCTCGCTCACCGACGATCCAGGCGTCGAATAGTCGTAGCGCGCCAGCCGTATTTCCCCTTCGCGGGCCCCCACGGGCCTCGCCTCCGTCTCCTTTAGGTCTTCCTTCTCTTTCCATCGTTCCTCCGCTTCCGGCAGCGATTTCTTTGACTTCTTCTCCTCCTTTTCACCTTCCTCGTCTATTTCAGCCTTCTTCTCGCGGGTTTGCTCGGCAAATAATTGACGGCACTCTTCTCCTGAAATGTTTCAAAATGAGGTTACCGCGTGAATGTACATTGTCATTCTGCATTGCTCAGGGCAGCGTTTCCCAAATAATCCCAGAGAGAGAGGAGATGCTCCTCGAAAGAAGTGGAAATAACGCAAACATGCTGCCTGATACAACAGATCCTCGATTTCACTAAATTAGGATTGCCCTGTCTACGCAATTTTGGGAAACGCTGGCTCAGACGGTTTAAAACACTTACCGAATGCGTCTAGAAACACTCTCAGAACTTTCCCCATCACAGATGTGTTATTCAGTTTTTCTACACAAGTGCGAGCAGCTTTCACGCTATCAAATACGACCCTTGCCAAGCCTAAATGTTTATTGGTGATGGGATGAAAATAAATAAACAGTTCTTCTACTGCTCCAAATTTCTGCACCTATAATTTCAAAGTTATTGTTCAGTACGTTGACAGATAGCTCGGAATGGATCGTTATAACTTACAATTTAAAATTTTGTCAAAATTAAAACTGAAATGACAGATTGACCTACCATGTCAGTCAGAAACGCCTTGTCAATATTGTCATTCAGGTTACAAATTGTGACTTCCAACGGAGGAGGTTCTCCGACATAATTGGCATCGATCTACATTTGGTGAAAACAAAAACTTTAACTTAACTGTCCACATCGAGACCAACTTTCAACAATTTAATAGTCTTACTTACCTTAAACCTCGGAACTGGAATATCCAAGATTTCCAGCCTCTTCCAAATTCCTTTAAGATGGGAACGTGGATCGCGAACTTGAACTGTTGGCATTGTAGGGTCATTCGGGACATTCCCGTCATAGCGATATAGTTTAGAGGCTCCCTTTACAAGAAAAGGGTCTACAACAAGTTTGTAATTCCTTTGTTTGTGGTGGTGATGCTGATGAGCGTTGGGCCGGTTCCCTGCATGAGCTTGCTCCATCATACCATTCATACCTAAAATCACAATCATTTTCACAACAAAATGAACATCCACCTATCGTAAAACTAAAAATACAACGTAAAACATAAACTACACAAAGTATTGACGACAATTAATGCAATCGATTATAAGGACGTAACTAACATGGGAATAAGAACTTTAAAGTTGAGTGTACATCGATAACATATCCCTTATAAATTAAATACAGTCATATGTTCCGTTGAGGACCATCACAACCCATTCATAACCATGTCACCCCTTGTAAACATCGGTAGACAACAACTATATAAACCCTCGATGCTCACTTTTTATGAACACAGCAAGCGGTGGTTTAGCAAAAGATCGGTCCTACGAGAAGTCACTGAATGATTTCTTGATTGAAAAAGTCTTCCTTCAAGGTTAAGGAAGCTTCCTGAAATGCCTCCAATTAATCTTGAAAAATTAGGCATGATTTCATGCCTTCATAGCACACTTTTAATCGAGACCACGAGTATCTCCATTCCACTTTTTCTCCTACACTACTCCACAAATGCCCGCTACGGGAGCTAGTAGTCATGAGATTCTCTTATTACATGAAGTGTTCTTGAGGTTAAAATTAGCTATCTGATTTTAAAACGAATAAAATTGCTCGAAAAATATGGTATATTCTAATCAAAAGAATTCCTCAGAGGTTTTTGCATCACACATTCAATAAAGTTCGGAACCATTACTTAACATTTTACAACAGCCATTTCTATTGGAGAGTTGTCGTGTTAGTCAACCTATTGCATACTACGTTACTACTCCTCCTATTCGTTGAACGACGGAAAGGTGTGAAGCGTGTGGTGCCTGGTTCTCCGATATTAAATTGGTATGATTTCGTGTCTATTCAGATTTTAAGTTAATCGCTTGGTCCAATTGGTTAAATTGCTTTTACCATCGTTACTGTTTTGTGTGAAATTTTTATCAATCTGTTTTTTGATGGTAATATATAGTAATTCTTGCCAATCTTCCGTATGGATTTCTCTTCGTCTTTTCAACACAGGAAATGGCTGAGAAAGTTTTACCATCTGTTAAAGCGCAGGAAGAAGAGGAAGAAGAATTAGTGGATCCACAGCAAACTTTAAGGGTAACTATCTGATGAACTTGGTACTCAAATTGTACTACGAATGTAAAGACATTTTGCTACAACCATTACTTGGTCTTACAGGAAGAATGTGCTGCCCAAAAAACATGTATGGCATTGCAAGAAAAGCTTACAGAGTGCAACGATCGAGTCAATTCAAGATCTCGCACAGCAGAAATTTGCAACGAAGAACTTTTCGATTATTTGCATTGTGTTGATGCTTGTGTCAGCAAACGACTATTTTCTTTTCTCAAGTAGTTCGATGATTGTGGTTAGTTGACTTAGTAGTGGAAAATGAGGTACTTTATCAATTCATCTGATTACCACTTTGTACTTGGGTACCCCTTGGACAAGGATTCGGTCACACAATTGTTATTCTTCACCACTGTTGTTTTCAATTGTACAGTATATATTAAAATAAAACTATATAGATAATTAATTTTTCCAGAAAATATATTTTTAATCGTAGATAACGGCATTATTTGTACAAAACAGGCTTATAAACATGCATTTCAGCTTCATCTCATAAATTTTGATGGTCCCAGACGATTCCAATCAAAATCATTGAAAATTGTATAAATTGCTGTGATCTAGTATGCTTCCCGAAAAAAAGAATTTGCGATTGCACCTTTAATGGAATTGAGTTGTCTTTATAACATCTGTACATTTTCCTTCCAAAGTATTACAAATACAAGTTTTGTATTAAAAAAATTCAGGGTTGCGAATTTTAATGCCACTGACACCATGTGGAATGCATATAAACATACGTTAAATCCATTATTTACAACTGATTTTAAGCCTCGGCATAAATTTTTAGCATTTCATTTATTCTTATTTAAAATATATTTCTTTTGATCACACAACTCCAAGTTGTAGAACATCAAAACAAACTCCACACACTCTGACGGGCTTGTTTAAGCCAAATTTGAGAATAGGGACATCTCTATCGGAGCATCTGCTGCATAAGATCCGCCCACAGTGCCGGCTGAAAATTAAAAGAAGCTATTATTGAAAGAAACTTACTGCTGTATTAAACTGTGTATCTGTGGTCTTTAATCTTACCAGTGATGTTTTCTTATTGTTAATCCAAACTTGGCACCACATTCCAGACATATATCACCTTCTTCCCATGGTGGCTCTTGAGAAAGAAGGTCCAGTAACCTGGGAAACAGGAAGAATGAGCATCATCTGGGTTTGACCTTCTTAATTTTGAAACAATCATTCAGTACTGGTAATGGTAATCTTTTGCTTTCTTCATTTACTGTAACATTTCGGCGGATGTAAATATATGCATACAGAAAATCAGAAGTTTAATCCTTTGTTGTGATTATCTAATGAAACACCACTTTAAATCTTAGCATTTACTTTTTGGTCTACAATGGTGTAATAATAGATAAAGGCCCATAATAGCCAAGTGGGTGACTTAAGTGACAGCAGTCCCAGGTTTGATTCCTGGTGAGGGCTCCTGTGCAAAATGACCTCAAAGCACTCTTGGTGTTACTATATTCAATAGGAGATTCAAAATGTAACTAGAGGAGTGGGTAAAGTTCTTCCTAAGATTCCCACCTTCATAATTCTTGACAATTTGCAGAAACAAAGCACTTCATAAATACTCTTGTCTTAGCTAACCTTTCTCTGGGTAAATGACCTACTGAATACTTTCATTGGTATGCATGTATTTGCAGCAATTTGATACCAATTATTCAAATCCAAGCTGTATACTTACATGGTGCAGTCCTCAGAGGTCATGGGTTCAGAAAAATGTATGATATGACAGCAAACTTGTTTATGAAGTTCTATGAATGTTTGCATTCTAAAAAGAGCATTTCTGAGGCTTTGAAGACAATAAACAGTAGAACAATTTGCCCAACACCAAGAATAACCTTTCATTGGAATTGGATTATGATATATTTAAGGACTTGTATGCAATTATGGTTATAAGAGATGCTAACAATCATTAGAGTTAGATCTTTCAGGGATGGATATTTCTATTAACAATATTAATTGAGGAATATTATTAAATTAACCCAATTAGTATTCATTTATTCCAGAAGTTTAAAGAGAAGAATAGGTTGAGGTGTCAGTTGGATAAGTCAGAAGTTGATCACCATAACAAAACAAGAATTTAGAAAGAGAATGTTTTACATTTAAGGCAATTACATGAAATAGAATTTCAAAAGTAAAAGAAAATATAGCCTTGTCAGATCAACCTTTGAGAATGCAAGAACAAAATTGATTCATTTCTCCAAATACTAATGCAAATGACATGGTAATATAAAAGACACGTTGCCAAAAATTAATAATGAATGACATGTGAACACACTGATAGCATTACCAGGAATGAAAAGTAAAATTATACTATAAACACAAAACAATAATTTTCTTGAGATAATATGCTACAAAAGAAATTTGACTATCTTGAAAAAATGCAATGTAACTCAAATCTAAACAGCTGCAAAATGATTTTTAACTTAAGTTAACTATAAGAATATATGTGAATAAATTCTTCACGGGCTCTCCACCAGGTCAGGTCGCTTGTGGCCGACGTTTTGAAGGCAAATTCTGCCATGGTCTTCAGGGCTCTGAGTGCTCGGATCAGGTGATGTCTTCTTTACATTCCCTTCCATTACGTAGGGTGTGCTGTCTTCTGATTGGTCGATCCCGACCTCATCCGCTGGTTCCTCAAAAGTAGGATAACAAGCTTCCAGGCTTGGCTGACCCAGCATCTCGGTTATTCTTTTTCAGTTCTATTTCGATGGCCTCTTTTGTTAGTCTATCCCAGAAGCCATTGGAGTGGCAAAATTTCTTAGATTTCTCAAAGAGAATGGTGTGGTCAGCGACTTCTCTGGGTGGTTTAATCTGAGGCAACGTTAATGTTCGTTGAATCTGGCCTCTATTGTTCTGCTTGTTTCACCGATGTAAACCATGCCACATTTGCACGGAATGCGGTAAACTCCCGGTGTTAAGCCTGATTGGGTCCTTCGCCTTAATCAGTAGGTCTCTCAGTTTCTCATGTGGTTTGTGAATGGTTTGAATGTTATATTTCCTGAGTATCGGTGATATTTTTCCCAAAGTTGTAGAAACATATGGGATGCATACTCTCGTGATTGGGGATTCCCGGTCAGCAGTCTTTTCCGGATTTAGGTTGTTCTCCCGAACAGCCCTTTTCTCGGCCAAATCTCTTGATCACTATAGCCGTTTTGCCAGAATGTTGTCTATAAATGACGAAGCTCGTCCTCCAAACTCTCTTTGTTGGCTATAGTATAAGCCCTTGGAGTAGATAAGACCGCCTGGGGTTGTGAGGGATTATGATGGCTCTGAGGTACAGGTCGGTGAGGGTGGGCTTCTTGTACTTCCGTTTCCCTTGTGGTAGATTAGGACATCCAGGAATGGCAGACATCTGTTCTTCTCTACCTCCATCGTAAACTTGATGTTCTCATTTAGGCTATTCATGTGGTCCAGGAAAATTTGGAGAGAATTGAGCCCATGCAGCCATATGATGAAGGTATCATCTACGTATCGGTAGAAGTACTTTGGCTTCAGTGGGGCTGATGACATTTTGCCTCAAAATCCTCCATAAAAAAGTTTGCAATCGCAGGTGAAAGAGGAGAACCCATAGCGACACCATCTGTTTGCTCATAAACAACTCCTTCGTAAAGGAAATAAGTTGTTGTTAGAGCGATGTTGAAGAGGTCAATGGTCCACTTGTCGAATGTCGCCTCCAACACTTGAAATGTCTCTTTTAGTGGAACTTTGGTGAACATGGAGACCACATCAAGGCTCACCATTATATCCAAGTGGATTTCATCCAGTATGCTGATGAGGAGGGATGAGTTCCTTATGTGGTGCTCACATTTCCCCACGTGCGGAGAGAGAAGCCCAGTGAGGTAGTTGGCCAAGTTGTAGGTGAGAAAATTAATGGCACTCACGATAGGCCTCAATGGAATCCCATCCTTATGGATTTTAGGCAATCCATAAAGTCTTGTTGGGGCCGCAGCAGGTGGTTTGAGATTCCTTTCTGTCTCTGGCCAGCCTTTTTGATTAGAGCAATGGTCTTTCTTGCCAAGGCGTAGGTGGGATCCTGGGGGATGGTCCTATATGATGCGTCTTGGAGAATATCCATGATTTTCTGGTGATATTCTTTGCTCTTCATGATCACTGTTGCATTTCCTGTGTCTGCAGGCAAGATTTTGATGTCTGGATTTCGTTAAAGAGACACCAACGCCTTCTGTTCGTCTGTGGTGATGTTTGGCTTTCGTAAAACGGCCCTTTTCAGGGCCATGGAGACTTCACTCCTAACATCTTCTGCCACTTCCTTTGGTAGCTTCCGGATTGTTTGCTCTATTCCTCCTATTATTTCATTGTAAGGGATGGATCTCGGAGCAGGGGCAAAGTTTATTCCTTTTGAGAGGATGGACATGGTCTAATGCCTCATCAGTAAGGTTTATCACCAATCTTTTCTGGCCCAAAGGAAGGATCTTATGCTTCTCAGTTGTCCAAATTTCTTAGTCTGTCTTTCAGTGTTTTTCTGGAGTAATATGTCTGCTTGGGCAGCTTTAGCTTTGTCAATATACTCCCAGTGCCCTTCTGGGTATCCAATAGTGATTCTACCTCTGAAGTCTTTATCTACAAAAGTATTCACATTTGTAGATCGGATTTGGTTTTTTGAGTGGGACAAACACTTAATACCTCTGCCAATTCTCAATTTTCCTTCATTCTACACATGAGGGAAGAATGTAAGATTATGTAAATCTTAATGCTAGTCATTTATAAATGAATAAACTTCATGTTCCATTCCTCCTTTGCTACCCAACAGATTTAATATTTTGTCTTTTATTTTCATATTCTGTATAGTTTTCTAAGTCCTAATAGAAATGACTAATTTTGCCAAGGCTTGGCAATCAATGGCAAACCAAAATTACTAATTTATTTTCAATTTCAAATATATATTTAATACACCACCAATGCCAGTAATAGGCCAGATGTCACCTACCATACTCTTAATACACATCTCACTAGCTTTATCAACGTCTAGCAGAAAACTTAAGCACAGGACTGTGGGGTTGAAGCTATGCTAACCAATCCACCACCACTGCAGCATTCTTACATAATGTATAATTTCTAAACTAGGAATGCACATCAAAAAGGCATTAGGTGGTTTTTGTCACTGATTGTTAAACGACAATTTTAAATTATTGAGGGTAATAAATATTGAAATTTTCAGAAGATTTTGGTAAGAAATATAAGTATCAGATATCATGTCAAACATTCCAAAAAATCAAACACCTTGAAGAGAAATCCTTTTGATTAGCATGGTTTAGGCAAATGGCATATGCCATATGTGACATATAGTCAGTTCATGCTGCTATATTGGCCTTCCTACAATGGTCTCAAAACAAATTGAAAAGGCTAAATATATTTGTACAATTTTCCTATTTGCTGTGTCAAAAACATTAATACTTTTATTTCAGGTATTCTAAAAGCATAAAACATAATCAATAACCACCTTTGCAGAAGCTGCTTGGTTGCTACTTGGTAGTTGAAAACAGTGATTCCATCCTTGTTCATACACGCCAGACGAGCTCCTGCTTTGACTAGGGCTCGACACAAACTGCCATTACCTTTCATGTAGGCCAAAAGGAGGGCTGTGAAAGAGAATTAGAAGAGTATTGTGGAAAAAAGTAAGGAAAATTTAACTTTCACTCTTTTAGAGGTAAAATGTAACAAACCTGTGTTCCCATCTAGATCTGGCTTATCTATGGGATACTGAGGCATGCATTCTAGGAACAGGTTCAAGATAGCGGGGGCTGCATTGATTCCCTTATCATCCCCATTCACAGAGGGCATTGCGGGAGCATAGTATGCCAACAAATGCAAAGGAGTCCTACCCCTAAAACAGAGAGAAGGATACAAATGATAAATCATAAAAACACATTAAACAAACAAAGTACAATGGTACATAGACTTAAAAATTGCTCAACATACAAACTTAAGCATAATTTTCTTTATATTTCATTATCACCTTCAGATAAGAACTTGATTTCTACGAGGGTTGTCCAAAAAGTAAGTTTCCCTGAGCTACAGAAAATAAAATCACCATCCATAAATCAAAAACAATTAATTTTCATCTATTCTCTATTTCTTAATGAAATTCCCTCCTGTTTGCATGCATTTTTTATGTATTACTATCATTCTTAAAAGCTAAGGTATATCTATTATCCTGCCAGGTTTCTTGCTCGACAATCCTTGGTTGACCAACGAAATTAACTAGCAGTTACACAATTTCATGGGTGGAATGCTGCTACACATCGTCGAGGACGATAACAAGCGCTGCACCCACCTTGCACAAACTTCTCTGTCCTGCAAGGGTAATTCTCTGCAGTCATGATAGGCTTATCCTGAACTTTGGAGGAAGGTTAGCAAGAATTTTGTCCAAAATTGAAGCATTTATCAAGTGCTCACAAATATGTCATTTAAATTAACTTGATGATTCACTCACTATGCTCTTCATCACCCCTTTATGCAGGCCAGCAACGACCCATTTCAGTACATATTGCATCTTCATCATTGACGGTTGAAGATACCTGTCAATGAATTTACATTACTTTTTGTTTTTTCTGTAAAAAAATGAGCAACAAACTGGATTTCACAGCTGGTGGATATGTGCAAAGGTGTCTCCATGAGTGAGTTGAGCGATTGTGAGCATTACTCAGTACTATCACAACATCTGTACCAACACTATGCACCAATCTCCTACCTCAATCCTATGCCAAGCTGAAAAATAGGGAAACTTGCTTTTTGGATACCCCTCATACATAAGAACTGCAGTGCTTTTATAATCCTGAGTAGTAAAAATGAGTTGGTTAAAGAGAATGAGGTTCATATGCACACTGAAGAATAATAGGAGTTAAGAAGAGAGCAGGAAACAGAAATGGATGAGGATGAAAAACAAATATTATCAGTGGCCAAAGAAGATATCAACCCAAAAGAAGCCTTTAAAATAAAGGAAGTAAGAAAGATCTCACAACTCTGGAGTGAATTAAGAGTAATGGTAATTAAGTGGAATCCAAACCAAGACACAGAGCCAGTAATATATCTGAAGACAATGAGATGGAATACTTAAGAAGAGTACAGACAAAGCGACAGTCAACCCTTTTCTCAAACCTTCACTGAAGAGAGAAAATGAATCAGCATATAATTGTATAAATAAATATTTTAGAAATCCTATCTGTAAATCATGTACAACTAAAATTCTGAAGAATGAAAATTATTGCATTATTGTATATAGATGTTATTTATTTTCAAATTTTACTTAAGGAAACAGATTAAATGATTTACCTTCAGAAACAATTTAAAAACAGGTTTTGAGATATGAACTCCTGTCTGGAAGAAATTAAGTTTGTAAGTTGAGGTACTGCTGTAAGTAATTCTGCATTAGATTTACCATTTATATTTTATTCATAGAAGAGGCAGTTAAATATGTGACCTAAACACTAAAGGATTTATCTATTTAAATAATAAAAAGAATATTAATGCCAATAAAATAAAATTTATGGTCTTCATCAAAATTAATTCTGAAAGAAGACCCATTATTTCAGAGGGAAAAAAATGAAACAATGCATAAACTCAAACACCATATCTTGAGTCAAAGCATTGGTTGCCAATCTTTTCCATTCCAATAAGCTGAAATTTTAACAGTAAAAATTTAATTGTAAGGTAAATTCATATTGTAATAAAACAGTAAGATAATTACGTGATAAATTTTTAATTTTAAAAGTAAATCTAACAAAAATTGCAATCATGCAAATCTTAATTCTATTTGTTGTATGTGTATTTATTTAATTTGTCATGTCTACCTACAATGTATAGACCTATTTTATTTATTTATTTATTCATTTATCACATACAGCATACTAATGCCATTTTATAGCGATAATTTAACTTAACAATGGACAACACACACAACCATTCCCTGATCAGAGAAAATCTGATCAGCCGGGATTCGAACCCGGGACCTTGGGGCCAGAGCGATAGTGCAGCTAGAACACTAACCACTCGGCCACCAAGGCCAGTAATACAATACCTAAATGATCAATACAAATAATGATCATTATCTATATTGTAAATAGGCACTTAACAGCACCTCATTCAATCATATGTTGGCCCTAAACATTTTTCACTGATATTTCTGGTGAAAAGGTTGGCCAATATATGAATAAACATGGTAATCAATGAGGTGGTGCCATCTTATTTTTCTAAACAATTCTGTTCAACATTCTCTGACTGATGAGTACTGTATCCCTGTAACTCATTTCTGTTCTCATTTGACTCATCAGCAAATCATAATTTAATTTAAAAGTTGGTTTGAAAATTGGGAAACAAAACCTGAGATTGGTAGCCTCTGCATTAACACTTGACTCAATAAGAAGGGTCCTTGCAACCTCGAGGTGGGCTCCACGTGCAGCCAAGTGCAATGCATTGTTTAGGTCATCATCAGTGGCATCACAATCTGCTCCATTTGATACCAATGCCAATACAGCTCCTGCATGTCCATGCATTGAAGCCACGTGCAGAGCTGTCCTCCTGAAACCAGTTTAACTTTCCATAGTAGGGATTCATTCAGAGACAACTGTTTAACATCTTGAGCATGAATTTAAATTTGAAAATAAAATATTTAACTGAACTAAAAAATAAAATAAAAAGGATATTTGGCACAAGAACTTAAATAATTTGTTAAGGTAAGATATAAGAATTTGCATATAAGCGCAATTCAGTTGTTGAAAATATACCCATTCTTAGCTCAGCTGGTTGATAGCACATGTTGTGCAAAAGGGATATTTCCCTTTCATTCTGGAATTTATTGTACAATATTTAATATAGATATAAGAAGAATTCCACAATGAAACATTCAAGTGATGTGACATCTAAATTAATTCAGGATTTAAATTATCTCCTCTATCTCATTTTTATTATGAGGTGGATAATATTCAACTGAAGATGTTAACAAGTAGAAAAAACCAGTGATTGAAAATTCTATTGTGGAATCTCCATAGTAATTTCTTTTAGAGATCTGAAGTGAACCTAACTGAACTGGACTGAAGCCACCTAATGGAAAAAGGGTTGGAGAAACTGATATTAGCAGGGTAAATCTTTGGCAGTACATTTTGGCAAAAATGAATGTAAAAATACTGTTTGAAACCTAGAGGAAATCACAGCATATCCTGCTTGTTACATGGATAAAAATGAAATGGTTCAAACGAGTATTCCCTCAAGAAAATATAAATTATGTATAAAAGTATAGAACTCTTATAAAAATTGATTGTAAAAGGTGAAAAACATATGGAGGAGGAGGATAGTTTTGATAACATGTTAAATAAATTTTATTTAGGTTTATTTTCATTTATCTGAAATAAAAGCACACAGAAGAAACACCCCAAAACTTCTTCACTTACTACTTTTCAAATGTTTTCCAAAACCTACGTGTATACATAGTATTACCAGAGGGATATAAAAGAGAAGCTATTGCAAGGCAAAAACATTTAAGGCATAATTTTATGTTAGTATAAACAGTGGAAAAAGAAATTCATAGTATGATAAAAATTTGAAAATAGAGTTGTTTGGTTTAAGGATTACACTAACAAAAATTAGAGTATCATCCTCTGAAGAATTGCAAGAATTAATCACTAGAATAAGCAGTCAGTAAGAATATTTATTAATTTTCTTTTTTAGGTATATCAATTATTTAAAGTTTTATCTTCATAAGAATGTAGTTAAGGCAAATCGTACCTGAATTAGTTCCAAGAAAATCTCTCACGTGGCAGCACCAAAATAAGCCAAATTTATTTTCCTTCTTATTTGTGAATAGTTTGCTCAAATTTTAATCAAAAACGGGATTTTAACTGTAAATAACATTAGAAATTGAGCATATCCAAGAAGAAATTTATTCTTTTGGAATTTCCATTTTCATTAAAAAATTTTTCTTATAAAAACTTTTTTCGAGAATTAGTGGTAGTCAAAGTGTAGAGAATATAAATTAATATATCGTTTGTTCAGGAGAGTGTTTTGAGGAAGTGGTAGAAAACAATTCTACGTTTCAACGCTGCCTCTGGAAGTGCATTTGACGGGAAACTCCTCTTCTACGAATTCGTTTCTCCAAATATGAACTTCTACATGAAAACAATTCAGGGTCGAGAGCAATCTGAGAGCATATGATTATTACTTTTTCGACCACCTAACATACTACATGGCCTGAAAAGTCCTGAGCCTTACAAATAAAAAATCAATTTTTTACCTGAAAACCTTTTTTATTCTTCAGTATAATCTCCATCTAGAGCTATTCACTTATTCCACCGGTCCTCGAGCATTTCGATGCCTTTCAAAAAAAATGATTTCTCAAGTCCTCCAAAATAGGCCTCTGTTTTGGACATGACTTCTTCATTCGACATGAATTTCTTCCCCTGAAGAAATCTCTTAATGTTTGGGAATAGATAGTAGTCGCTGGGTGCCAGATCTGGTGAATACGGGGGATGTGAAACCAATTCGTACCGCAATTCACTCAATTTGACCGTCGCCTTCATTGACGAATGAGCTGGTGCGTTGTCGTGGTGATACAGCACTTTCTTCTTTTTCATGTGTGGCCATTTTTTCTTGATCTCGATGTCCAAACGGTCCAGTTGAGCAACGTAGTAGTCGCCTGTGATTGTTTTTCCCTTTTCCAAGTATTCAATCATAATGATTCCACTTGCGTCCCAAAACACTCGCCATAACCTTCCCAGCTGAATGTTGGGTATTTGGACGCTTCGGACGACTGCTACCCGCTTCCAACCATTCTGCAGACTGCCGATTGGACTCAGGAGTGTAATAATGTATCCAAGATTCGTCCATCGTCACAAATCGGCGCAAAAAGTCCTTTTTGTTTTTTGGAAACAAGGCCAAACCACGCTCGGAATCCTCCACACGTCTTTGCTTCTCGTCCGGAGTCAGGAAACGCGGCACCCATCGCTCGATAAGCTTCTTCATCCCCAAACGTTCATGCAGAATATTTGCAACGCGTTCCATCGATATACCCACAGACTCTGCTATCTCACGCAACTTTGCTTTACGATCGTTCAAAACGATCAGATGGACTTTTTTATATTTTCTGAAGTGGTGACCTCGGAGGGGCATCCAGGGCGTTCGGCGTCTTTGGTGCTGACACGACCACGTTTAAAGTCCGCGAACCACCGTTTCCCTGTCGCTTCCGAAGGCGAGGATGTTGGGTAACATTTATCTAACCAAGTTTTGGCTTGGACAGTGTTTTTTCACTTGGACATGTTTTTCACATAAGATGATTAATTCTGGTCCGAAAAATGGAGAATAAATTGCTACTTTTTTACGAAAACGCTCTTTTATCCGAAATATTAGATCCGCGGAGATGTCGAAGTATGCCCATTAGAGAGCCAAATAATGAAGTTTAGTTTTATATTATTATCTTTACCTTGATGTATGAATATATGTATTATGATGATTATTCTATAAGACAATGAGAGACTTTGTGCATTCAAACTTCCAGTGAAGAGTTTCAATTTCTGTAATATAAAAAATATTCCCCTCCTAATACTCAGCACAACTTAGGGTGCCTGAGGAAAACATCCAAGCACAATTTACCAAGGCTTCCGAGGGAAGGTAGCGAAAGACGGTTATCAGTTAACATGAGATTACGCAGGTATCGCATGGCATTTAATTCTTCTTAACCCTCACACCCAGTCCGTATTTTTAGGCAGCGAGCTGCGGAGTTGCCGTTTTACAACTTTCTTTAATGCATGCTAATGAAAGAACTATACATCCAATTTTAGAAATAAATTTGCTACGTGTTTTAAAAAATTAGCTCCTCAAACCGAACCGAAAAATTTTATTATGCCTTTATAAGAACCTTTCTTGTCAAAAAATGGTTAAAAAGGAATGTAAATTTTGGTTTCTGGTCTGTGAACATTTTATTATTATTTAGTTTATTTAACCGTTTACTAAACAATAATTGGGTTAACCCAACCTAACCCAATTAACATCTGGGGCCTCTGTATAGCCAAGCACATTCAACATTGGTAAAAGCAGTCACAGGTTCAATTCCAAGAGGGGGCTCAGTCACAAAATGACCCCAATTGTCAAAGCATTTTCAAAATTACTACCACTACCAATAGCGACCCTATATGTTGGCTTCTTGTAGGAAGATAATCATGGCTGTAGTGGGAGCCACTTAGCCAGAGAATTTCCAATAAAGGTTGTAAATGGAGACATTTCATTTGTGATAGCTCAATTAGCTAGAACCTCTCCCTTAAAGATTTACTTTGAAGTCCCAGATGCATCAGACTTTTTATCATTTATTGGTGGGTTTTCTCAGGCTCATGGGTTCACTTATAACATTATTCTAATAGTGCTTCCTCAAAGTTTAAAGGATTATCAAGTAATGGAAAGCTTTGAAAAAGCATTTGTAAAGATCACACGAAAATCTCACCTGTGGGCATCTCTCTCATCTGGCCTTGCCCCTGCCAACAGCAAGTTCCTCAGAGGAAGTTCTAAACCTCTCTCTGCAGCCAGGTGAAGGGGTGTTGCTTGGCTTGCATCTCTCACACGTGACCCTAAGTCAACCCCAACAGACAACAAAAAGAGGATTGCTTCTAAATCTCCTTTCTCCACAGCTACATGCAGGAAATTGCGTCCTCTTTTGTCATACTGAAAGCAATTACATCCATCATTTTCTTGTTTTCTGAGAACAGCTTTCATGAAATGCTAAGAGCTATCAACATGATTCTTCATTCATCCTACATATATTACTATAACTATATTTGAATACAATATATTATAATTTATTTCTAAATAATACTATTTTTTAAACACTATTTTATTCTAAGAGTGATTAAAATTTAGGGTGAATCTCCTTCAAACATTCAAAGAAAACAGGCTCTCAGGATGGATTTTAAATATTCTCTGAATTGAAACTACTTCCATCTAAGAGCTAAAAGAGTTTGATTTCATCTAAATAAATTTAAGAGCTATGCCATCTACTGAAGTAACCTATGTTAATTCTCCAACATATAGAAGATACGACTCAGGATAAACTTAACGAAAACAAAGGTAATGTTTAACTCTTTTGCAGCACAAGAACCAACCAAATTTGAAGGGATGCCTCCAGAGGTTAGCTAATACATATACCTTGGACAGCTAATAACAACAGGATTAACAAATTAAACAGAAGAATTAATCTCAGCTGGAGTGCCTTTAGAAGATATGATGATATCTCACTTATTCTGAAGCCAAAAATGGCAATGGTTTTGAAGAGGAAGGTCTTCAACCAATGCGTCCTACCAGTGTAGACCTATGGAAGTGAAACCTGGGTGTTAAATGCAGCAATAACCAAGCAACTTCAGACAACTCAAAGAAGTATAGAAAGATTTATGCTTGGGATCACAAGAAAAGACAGGAAACGCAACACCTGGGTGAGGATGAAAACAGGAGTGACAGACATAAGAGACAAAGTAAGATCACTGAAATGGATGTGGGCAGGCCATGTGGCGAGGAGAAACGACAACCGTTGGACAAGAGAGGTTATGAACTGGAAACCAAGAGACCACAGCGGGAAGCACAGTGATCTTGATTTACAAATCTACAAACTCACGAGTTCTGAGAGACGAACGAGCCGGTGTGTTGTCGTGGTGAAAAAATTACTTGCTGCTCCTCCAAAGTTCGGACTGCTTTTGCCTGATTCTCTCTCTCAAGCATCTCATAATTCCCAGGTAGTACTCTCTGTTGACTATCTGGCCCTTAGGTAGGTATATTTGATGCACAACCCTCTTTGCATTGAAAATACAGTCAACATCACCTTGAAATTCTAGCTTATTATTCTGGCTAACTTGTCAAGCTTTTTTGCAGCAGGAGGATGTTTCACCAACCAATTATGATGATTGCACCTATCCATTAATCCGAAACTCATCACCTGTTATGATCCTGGACAAGGGGGTTTCATCCTCTTCAGCTTGATCAAGAAGTTCCTGACAGACTTGAACTTGATGTTGTTTCTGGTCTGCTGTCATTAGGCGAGGCACGAATTTGGCCGCGACTCGATGCATCCTCAATTTTTCAGTTAGGATTTCATAGAAGGAACCAATCGAGATGCCATACTCTTTTTCAAGATCCATGACAGTCAAACGCCGATTTGCATGAATGAAATCATTCACTTTCTCGATGTGAGGGTCATCTGTGGACCTTGATGGTCTTTCGGAACGTTTGTTATCTTCCACTGATTGCCACCCCTTTTTGAACCATATGGAACAGATCAGAATGGTACAGAGGCATTTGAAAACATTCTTTCAAGAGGTTCACCATTTTTCTAGTGGTCCTTGGTTCGATGCAAGAGCGTCATTCCGATTCTACCATGCATTTCAAACGGGGATAACGGAAACTTGTTTTAGGACCTTTCCAATAAGATACTGAATTGAAACATTGAAACACTTCAGAGTGGCCCTTATCTAACATTAGTATGCAATTGTCTCTCACGAACGGGTCCTGAGTTTGATGCAAGGCGGTCTTTTGCACGTATATTTGAAAATATTTTTGAGGCAATTCTCCATAAGGTTGAGGATTTAAAATCAAGGACTTTGCAGATGTAGTGGTCCTTTATACCAACAGTGAATGAAACGTCAACAAATGAGCGTGGGTGTGATGCCAGTTAGGCGTGAATTTCTCCCCTTTAAAAAATATTGTGGCGATATTTTACGATTCTTTTATTTACTTTTTCGATAGCCTGGAAAGGTACAACCCAGAATGTGGATAGCAGTTATAATAAGCATTCATATGCGATGTTTACCATTTCCCTGATGAGCTTTGGTTTGACACCAGGGCATCATTTCAATTCTACCATAGACTTCAGGCAGGGAATCTCGAATTACGGCTTATGAACTTCTTGATATCTAACGGACGAGTAATTTTAGAAACCGTTGATGTTGCTACTACCAAACAGTCATGTGAAATCTTATTTTCCGAGAAGGTCCTCAAAAGACACCCTGTTTGAAATTATCAAGGACAGTTATAAAAGTGGAAGATTACCAGTTGACTTTGAGAAGAGTATAATGGTTGCGATACCAAAGAAAACAAGATCCGAGAGATGTGAGGAGTACTGAAAGTTGAGTCTGCTCTCACATGCATCCAAAGAACTCACAAGAATATTAAGCAAGAGGATAGAAGGAATAATTGAAGCCAACTTGTCAGAGAACCAATTTGGATTCAGGAAAAGCACAGGAACCAGAGAGGCCATATTATGCCTAAGGAGAATAATAGAAAAGATGATACATGTCAACAAGTCAGTGTATGTGGCTTTTGTAGACTTGGAGAAGGCTTTTGACAATGTGGAGTGGAACAAGTTGTTCCAAATACTGGAAAACAAAGGAATGGGCTACAACGACAGAAGAATAATTTACCATTTGTACAAAAACCAAGTCGCCACTCTGAGGATGAGAGATGGCAAGAAAATAGAAACTAAGATAAATAAAGGAGTAAGACAAGGATGTAGCCTCTCACCAGCATTGTTCAAGGTATACTTAGAAGAAGCAATGAAAGAAATAGAATGAATGAACATGAAAGCAATTAAGGTGAATGGAAAAGAAATTAACATGCTTCGGTTTGCAGATGACATCGCAGTAATAGCAAAAAATAAAGGCGATTTGCAGGCATCTCTAAATGCAATAGATCAAGCTATTCAAGGATATAATATGAAAGTGAACAAAAAGAAAACAAAAATCCTAATATGTGGAAGAGAAAAATTGAAAGCAAATATTACCTTATGAGGAGAGAAATTAGAGCAAGTTGAATCATTTACCTACCTTGGAAGTAGCATAACATGGGATGGGAGAAGTACCACAGACATCAAGCGAAGAATAGCCCAAGCAAAGGAGGCATTCATGAGGAAGAGGCCACTACTATGCTCAAAGAATATAAGATTACAGACAAGGAAACAATTCTTGAAAACATTCGTCTGGAGTGTGGCACTCTATGGATGAGAGACATGGACCATTAGGAAAGCGGACCAGGGCCCATATCCTGTATCTAGTCGGTAGCGTAACGACTGGTTTCTGTTTTCACCACACCGATAGTGCGCCATTCCGTACCAACTGGGTCTAAATTACCAACACAGTCGGTATCACAGATTCTATAAGCTTGTCGGTGGCGATATGGTACCCAAGCCAATGGAGGGGAAGTTTCCCGAACATTTCCGAAGGAGGAGGTCACATGCTTCGTCTCCGCCAACCGCGAGTAAGAGCAATGTAAACACGGTGCATAATCTCTACTGCTAGTATCCATGAAGAAGTAACTTGTTATTTAATGAGGAAGTGCAAAATAAAGCTAATTTAGGAAATGAAATTATATTATATTTTCAGGGTCTAATAACTTAATCTATAGTAGTCTTTTCTCCACATTTATTACATTCTGCATAGCTCAATTCAACTTTCTGTTATATGTTTTGCGGAACAATTGAGCTAAAGATGTAAATGTGTTGATAAAACAAGGTCTAATGTGAAAGGTTTGGAGTGGAAAAGTATTATAGGAGATGTTTGATTGGACAAGCATAGTGACAGAAGTTTAGAATTCCTTTTTTGAAGTCTTTTCTTCACATTTTGAATGGTGAATACGTGATCTTAAAAGCACCTTATGATGGTAAAGGGATTATCAATGGTGACATCTGCATGCTGAAGGAGATTTTTCTTCTATAAGATGGTTTTGTGTTATGAAAGAATAAAAAATATTAATTAGAGGAAACCATTGGGTGGATCACATCATTTAGGGATAGCAGCAGACGAAAACTAATAACTTCAATGTAAACTCATACGAAATACATTGTACAACACAAACTTCCTGTGTTTTCAACAGGACATTAAGTAAGATTTCTGTTAAGTGCTACAGTGACGTTTAATAACATACTGTGTTACAATTATATCAAGCACTGAATGATAATATAACAACTTTTCAAAATTACACCATTCATGATAAGTGCATGCGCTCACACTATTATTTTCTCATTATTGTTACTACTGGTGTCTTCATATCAATAAGTGTAGTATAGTGTAAGTGTCGCTACTTTCTGCTAAATAAATTTATTTGTGCATATTTTTATCTGCTGTAGAAGTGAAATCCTCCCACGTCTGCATGTACAACTGAATAAAGTACGAGGGTCATCCGGAAAGTAGTACCCGTTCGTGAAATAAAGACACAAAAGTAAATATTAACAAACATAAAAAATTTTATTTGAAAGAGGATACTTTAAACTACTTCTCAACATAATCTCCAAGCAAATTAAGGCATTTGTCATAACGTGTGACAAGTTTCTGTATTCCTGCTGCATAGTCCTCCGCCGCCAGCTCATTGAGATACAGGGTCACTCCTTCTTTAAGTTCTTCATCGCTGTCAAATCTTTTCCCCGCCAAAAAGTCTTTAAGCTTTGTAAAGAGATGAAAATCTGAAGGGGCCAAGTCCGGGCTATACGGTGGATGGTCGAAAGTTTCCCATTTGAATTGCTGCAAAAGTCTTTGTGTTATCCCAGCTGCATGAGGCCTGGCATTGTCATGAACGAGAATGACACCAGTAGACAATAGACCTCGCCGCCGATTTTGTATTGCCCGCCGTAATTTCTTTAATGTTTCACAATACGCATTGTGGTTGCCAAAGCATTTCATCTGCTTATCGACAGCTTAAGCCTGTCGGTAAAATTTACTGACTGGGGCTCGCTGGAGTACCGACCGACTGCTTACAGAATCTCAATGATAACTCCCTTCAATTTTTTTGATGTCACTACCAACTAGATGGCTACCTTACCGATTGGTTTGGCGTTATAGAATATGGACCCAGAGAAGAATAGAAGCCTTTGAAACCTGGTGCTGGAGGAGAATGCTGAAGATCAAATGGACAGATAAGGTAAGAAACGAAGAAGTATACAGAAGAATAGAAGAGGTTACAACAATATGGAGCATCATCCGAAAAAGAAGAACCAGATGGATTGGACATATCATCAGACACAATGGATTTGTTAGGAACGTACTTGAGGGATAAATAGAAGGAAAAGCAGCAAGAGGAAGACCAAGGGATGAATATATTAGCCAAATAAAGAGAGATATAGGAAAGAAGATATATCAGGATTTAGTAAAGTTAGCTTTAGATAGAGAGGAATGGAGGGCTGCAGTAAACCAATCTACAGATTGAATGACCTATGATGATGACACACACATACATACATACACAAGAGTAAAAGTTGCTTGCATACTGCAAGCTATCAGTTGAATGCAGAATTGTACCGAGTAATGTAACCTCAAAGCAATTTTGAAAATTTCATGCAAAAGACCACCTGGCGTCGAACTATGGACCCGATCGTCCAATACAATTGCATATTAATAATAGATAAGTGCCATTCTGACCTGTTTCAAAGTTTCGATTCAATATCTTATCGGGAAGGTCTTAAAATAAGATTCCGTTATCCCCGTTTGAAATGCATGGTAGAATCGGAATGACGTTCTTGCATCGAACCAAGGACCATTAGAGAAACGGTAAACCGCGTGAAAGAATGTTTTGAAACGCCTCTGCTGTCGTTTCGAGTTTGATCTCTCCAGCTTATCGGGAAAGCATTAAAAAAAATTGTCAAAAATTGCAGCAATGCATTTCTTACAGAAGAATTTGACACCCACCTGGCATCAAATATATGGTCATTTGGTAACATTTCTGCCATTGGTACCACAGAAGAGTACCTCAACTCTATCCTTCGAGCTTTTGGTTTCTCTATCTTACGGATAAGTGCCTCAAATAGTTTTCAAATATCTGCGCAATGCATTCTTATGGGTAGATTCCGATTTTTGCGACCCTCTGGTATCAAACCTATTATAGCTAGCGTCGATGTCCGAATTATTCTGGCATCTACAGCGTGGGCCCAGTAGGTCCTTAATATTTCATGTCACTTTTGGAACATGGTCAGAATTCGTATCCCCTATATATAGGTATATCTGAAGAGTTAGCTATATATAATAGATACACACACACATATGAAAGACTCACCTGCTCAGCTGCAGTTGGCATCTTGTCAAGAATGGCTCTTGCAGCTCGCTCATTTTTACAAGACATTGCAGATGCAAAAGGAGTGAGAGATGTCTTATCTCTGATGGACAAATCAAGTCCAGGATGGCACAGCAACAAAGAAGTGATGGAGTGATGGCCATTTTCTATTGCCACATGCAATGGCGTCTTCCCTTCTGAATCCTGTAATTGCATTCATCACAGATCATTTTTGAGCATAAAAACCAGTGAGTCAATGTGCTCATTTTACAACAATAAATAAAGATCACATTCATTATGTAACAGATGATCCTTTAGAATAGTCTTTGAATGATCAATCCCAAAACTCAATCCAGCCAAACTCATGTTTAACGGTGTAATTTTTCTGCATTTTCTCACTTAAACTGATTTATCAAGCATGAGTTCAATGAGAAATAATCATAATGCGTTGTATGAATTTGGTAAATAATTATAAAAAACAAAGGAATGCAACTTCAAGTGTTCAACTCATAAATAGTTGATAATTTTGCTATCTTATATGTCACTTTCTGCTTGTTAATAGATCTCCTTATGAGAGCTGCAAAACTTAGAGATCAAATCCTCATGTGGCAAAAATGCTCTCATGGGTTCAGAGAAAGGACCACCATGTAGGAAGAAAATAAAAGTCCATCTGTTGGTCAAAAGAAGAGGTTCTTTAGTTGTTGTGAGAGCAAACCATTGAGTAAATGGAGCCTCCAAATTGAAACTCAAGTCCTTCAGGATGGGGGATAAGGCATCAACAAGTTAACTATCTCACTTTTACAGAACTTAAATTGATAAATTATCCAAGTCTCATAAATATGGATTAGAGCACAGATTGGGAACCTATTCCATAGGAAAGTCAGATTCATTCACATAAAAAAGGCATCTGGAGGCCACTTGTGTCCACTGCTGCCTACTTAAAAATAGTCAACTTCAAAATTTTATATGAGAAAATGAATTCATTCATTGAGTAAATGAAAGAGCACATTTTCCACTTGGTGTCATTAGCAATTTTATAAGAAGTTTGTTTCAGACTAAAGGGGTGCAATGAACTCCAAATAAGGCCACATTTGGTCTGAATGGCACAGGTTCTCCATCAATGGGTTAAAAAGATTGTAAGTTGAAATAAAAAGTATGACTTTTGGTACTAACTCCAAAACTATACTCCAAATTATACAAAAAATACCTACTAACTCCAAAAATACCTACTAACTCCAAAATTATACAAAAAAACAAGTAAAATGGGGTAGGTAATGATGATCACTTGTAAAGTGAGTTACGAAAGCTATGGCAACCTAAAGAATGTCCCCATTTTGCTTTTAAAAAACCTCTGAAGACAAACCATGAATGCTATTAATAGAAGACTTTATAAAAATATGAATTTAGGGTTGGTAGTTTTTTATATAGGGCACATACAAAATAAACAAGGAGAAACACATTCAGAATGAAACTGTTTTTCTTTGAGAAAAAAATGAAATAAAAAATAAAAATAGGCAAATCATGATAATTGATATTAATAGAAGACATAAATACATGGTAACAACTATACATGGTTAGTTGCTGGAATTTACAGTAGCAGAAAAATTTATAACAACTCTATTATGGCCATATCCACGGTATCTACATTTACTTATAGGTAAACTATTATCATCTATAAAAGCCACTTCAAACTACACCATTTTCCTTCCATTTCAGAAGAGAAAGCTGGGACAGAGAATTATTTCTGCTAAAGAGCTTTAGGATGTTCATTGTTGGTTAATTCCTGCATTTTCCATTTGAAAAAAACACTGTACTAACATTCAAAATGTCACATTCTCTAAAACTTATTCACTTTGTTATCATATTCTCCGATTCTTGAGAATCAATGGTCACTTCAACCAGAATGTTGGTAAGATGAAATAGAAACTAGCTGTTTAATAAAAAATGGGTGATTAGATATTATTTCTGCATAGAATCTGCATAAAATAATGAACCTT
This sequence comes from Pachydiplax longipennis, assembly GCA_036926295.1. Taxonomy (NCBI): domain Eukaryota; kingdom Metazoa; phylum Arthropoda; class Insecta; order Odonata; family Libellulidae; genus Pachydiplax; species Pachydiplax longipennis. Next base: position 1,404,153 of record JAVFKF010000040.1, on the reverse strand, counting down.
GGCATTAATGTTTGCACCATGCTCCACCAGAGTGCGCACCACTTCCTCCAGACCCCACTGGCAGCAAAGGTGCAATGGACTGGCCTGGTCCCTGGCTTCATCACCCCCTCTCCCCCCTGGGCCTGCTCTGCGACAACTATTCAAATCACAGCCACTGAACAGAAAAATAAAGCAACTTAGTCACAATGTTATAATAGACTACATCAGAGAAGCCTCTCTTTCACTTCATAAAAAATGCTAGTGTTTAAATAAAAGTTTCCCAATGTCACAAGTGACTTTAAATTAACAGAAAACTAAGAATATATTCTTTGAACTCAACAAGCAGGTATATTCATACAAGTGCATGCAATATTGATGTTGATCATTGGAATGTACTAGGGCATTAAAAATGACTATGACTGATCTTTTACGAAATGCTTTACCTCAAAATACTTCAAAGTAACCCCCCAGAGTCCATACATTTCTCCAACCATTTACAAAGCATTATGCACTTTTCATGAAAGTGTTTCAGTGTGACGCATATCCATTCTTGAACATTGTGATTATTATCTACAAATCATTTGCTTTCCAAATTGTTTTAAGCCTCTCCAAGAGGTAGAAATCAGTTGAGATTGAATCAGGACTGTACAACATGTTTGGGAGAAGGTTCCATTTACGTTTTCTGAAGGTTGCCATTACTCTTTTGGCTGAATGAAGCCATGCATTATCATGAAGGAAGGCTTTCCACCTCTCTTCCCCTGGGATCACCTTTTGCTTCACTTCTATTGCTAGGAGTTCGAATAAACTTCAGTGACTTTTCTGGCATCTGTAAGATTTCTTTTTCTGTCAGTTCCAAAAAAATTACAATCACTTTTCCTGCAGAATGGGTCCTACAAGCTTTCTTGAATTTCAGGCTTGGTATGCCACCATTCATATGATGACTGCTGGGACTTGGAAATAAATTAGTGAAACCATTCGCAATAGCATATTCAATATTTGTCAAGGTTTGTGATAGATGATTAATTCTCTCTTCCCGTTCTGGAGCACTTACACCACTCACTCCATGCTGTTGTTTGAATTGAAAAATTACATGATGGCTGGACAAATGAGAAATTTGATCACAATGCATTTTTCCAGGCTCAGCATCACCTTCATCAATCTAGCAACACCCAGAAAAGATTGAGCAGGTTGTAACCTACACAGGAGGGAGGTTGGAAGTTGTGGCTGTATTCTTTCAAGGATGTACCATTGCATGTTGGATTGTTTAAAAGAAAATCAGCCCCCATCATGTTTGAATACCCACATAGATATTATGCAACTATATGATCAACTTGATAGTTTCATATACAGCAGAATGATATTTCCAATGGTAAAAAGGTTCCCCATTTCAGGAGTCAAATATCTATCTATGGGCTCAATGCTGTGCAAATAGTTTTGATTAATGAATACAGAAAGGTTATACTAGCATTTGTATATTTTAACTTATGTAAAATCATGATCCAGACAAGGGTAAAGTTATGACGAGTTGGCACATAAATTGATGCACCTAGGAATAAATTCTAAGAAGAAATGGAAATGATAAAGGTGTGATGGGACAGAGACTCGCACCCAGATCTCGAAATTGCCAGTTGGTTGCTGTAGCCCCTGACTAATCTGGTCAGACCATTCTTCCATAGCTTTTTTTCACCATTTCCTTAGGATATTTCCTAGAAACAAACATTATGAACGAACTGACTTAAACCCTTTCACTTGTGTTATTCTTTAAATAGGGGTTTCCATCTCTTCCTTGGGCTGGTTCATAGGTAAAGCATAGTTGGACAAACACATCCTTGCCTATAAAGTATCTCAAATCACATAAGATTTTTATATATTTAGGAGATGTCATATTACATCATGTAGTCACTTTGTTAAGGGTTTCAAGTCAAAAAGATTTCGGGAAATGCTTCAGCAAAGTTCTGAGTGTAGCCTACATTTTTTATGGATAAATATTTTATTCATCCTGACGTTGAACCTATGATCAATTTGGAAATCATTAATAGTATTTATAAAACATTATTGCAATCTCTATTAAAATTCTAGGTGGAAACTGCCTATCTTTTTGGGGAATGCTTTATGAAATAATGTATTAGTTATAGATTTATATTTTCATAATTTAAAACACCGCAATGCATTTCCAGTGAAAAAAATTTACACTGATCTGGCATCAAACCCTAGATCATTTAGGGAGATGTGTTTGTAGTTAATGTTGGAGGACCCCCTTAATGATCATCTAAATTTCAATTCTCTATCTTTCTAAGAAGAACATTAAAAATTATTTCAAAAATTCACACAATGCATTCTTAAGGGAAAATTAGAATTTAAATGGCCTTCTGGATACTAGGTCTTTATGGTGGAATCTTTTCATCTAGAGATCTACTGTTGGGGTATACACAGTCCACATAGCATGATAAAGTCAAGTAAATGATGTTTATTGGTCACTGAAACTGAAGACCCATGCTGACCATGATTGGCAGAAATATCTCTGATAGAGTCACATCTCCCTCAGAAGGAACCAAAGAGCCAAACTTTATCACATGTGTTCAAACCCATCCTTTATAAATAGAATGTGAAGCTCATTTTCCTCATTACTTGTGCATCATACATATCTTATGGAAGAATTTTTATAGCCCCTGGAATCAAACTCATGATCATCATGAAAATGGATATGGAATATGGGCAATTGAACTTTGTACACTATCATCATACTGGATGAAAATTGTCTATTATTATAGGAAGTGCTAAAAAAGAATTTAAGTTTCCTAATATGTATTCTTTATGACAGCCTGGCTTCAAACTCAGATTCATTCTGAGAGAAGTCATAGCATATTAAGTTATGGAAGTGACTCTTCTAACTACATCTAAAGTTTCAAGTCAGAATAATTTCAAAAAGTACCTCTGAAACTGTTCAGTTTTTCCCATACAATTTGAATGGAAGAATATCAATGGTACCCTGGTTTCTAACCCAAGATAAATTTGGAAATGATTAACTGTGGTTATTTACTTTTAGTCTGTGTATAAGTTTTTTCTTATGCAGGTTTTGAGGATCTGAGGTGGGATATCACCAACATTCAATAGTTTATTCCTTTTGATTCTAGAACTATTTTCACATTATATCAGAATTTTCTAAATTTTGATTTTGAAAATTCGTGTATTGCTTTTCAATTTGTATGGGCTTTTATTTTTCTGAAAAAAATATCCTTTGACTTTAATTCAGAATAATCATGCTGAGTCAGAATCAGATACATTTCAACAGAAGTATTATGAAATTTATTATCATAACAGTATTAAGTGCTGGTATAAATAATTTTCAGTTACTGCTAATAATTTTTTTACACTATGCAATCTTTCATTCAAAATTCATATTGCAAATATCAAAGATAAAAATTTCTGATGGTAAATTATGAGACTATTGACGAAGAAAATGGCAAAATAAGTTGCCCATTCAAGAAGAAAGAAAGAAATCAGAAATAACATAGGCAGTCTCCATAATTCGCAGTAAAACAAATTATTATTACTGAAAAGATTCAGAAGACATTTGTTTGTGTTACGTATAGCAATTTCAGGTGAGTAATACATAGTGATTTGCCAACTTTGCTGCCATTGGGGTTAATGAGCTAGCACGGCAACACAACAAGGTTGGATGTTTGTGTTTGTCTTGAAAGGTAAGAGTGGTCTAATTATTGTTATTGTACAGAATTTACTACCTTTGAAGATTAAAAAACATACTCAAATATTTAATAACTAAGAGATTTGATCCTACTTACTTATTCTGATACTTATTGAAAACCAAGAAACAAAATAATTTTACATAAAAGATAAACATGCTTTGATATTTACACAAGTATCAAATGACAGTAAATAAATATAACAAACCTCTGGATGAGAAAACAGGCCACAGGTTGGTTGTTTTCATCAATTGCCTTGTGCAATAATGTCTGATAGCATCCTTCAGGTCCTTCTCCCCATGAATCTGTGTCTACTCCATATCTGTGCATAAGAAATATCATCACTAGAGTAATTTCAAAATGAATTTTGATAATTCAGCAAATGATTTCAATTTTATAAATCTAACATATGCAAAATTAAGGAAAAGATAATAAGAATTGTTTATGAACTACAAGTATTAAAAAAATACAAAAACTAAAAACAACATGAAAATAATACATAACCATACCAAACATCTTATTTAGAAGCCTAACAATAGGACACAGAGAAAATTCATTTGGTGAAGACAAAAATAAATGTCCAAATTCCACAGCAACTAAAAGCAACATTTCATATAAAGAATATTTAGGATGACAGAAAAGGGCAAATAATAAGTATAAAATTGTAATCAATAAATGAACAAATCCTTTGTTAATGATACAAATTATGGAGAAGTTTGAATCACATTTGTAAATTTGCATTGTTAACTGTAGCAAGTGAGGTTTCTCTACCTTATACCTAATATATCTTCAGATCTAATGTTTAGTATTTATTATGCTAAGTGGAGAATTACAGAAGGTGGCAGTAAAATAGAGAAAATTGTTGTAACAGGTAAACAATGAGCTGAGAACAATAGAGAGGACAAAGAAAGGGACATCCCCACTTTCAAGGCAATGATCAACTTATATCTATTAAGTGTTCATAGCATTCAAACCATATATAGTAAAACCTGTTTAAAATACTCCTGCTTAACACATAATTCCGTTTAATATGAGGTTTTATGTTATTTCTGGTTCCTTTCATGTGAATCATGGTAAAATATCACTTAAGATCTACTTACAATGCAGATTTTTCCCATCTCCAGATTCACTGCAATCTGCTATTGTCAATTTTCAACCTCAATTGAAAGACCAAAGATTGTTCACTTAATCTTTACCACCATCCTTCACTCCTACATTGTCTTTAAGGAAAAACCTTTTTGACCCTCTTGCTCATGATGGCCATGTACAAAATTGGGTGAGAATAAAATGAAGGAATTCAAAAGCAGAACAATTTCCATTCCATTTTAGAGCAAATACTGGCTTTGAAGTAGAGTGAGATATTTTCCCATCAGTCCCCATCTCAGGGCAGAACGTTACAGTAAAAGTTTGCTGGGTAGTGTTTCCTTTCAATAAAATCATGTTGTAATGATTTGATTTGTTTACAACACGAGATGTTGTAAACAAATCAAATCAACAAGAGTGGCAGAGCAGTGTTTGGTTAGCTGTTGAAAGATCATGCTGCTGATAATTCAGAATTCTTCCATGATTCTCTACCTGTTTAAAATTGTCTCACTGTAGAGTGAAAAATTACCAAAATGATGAAACAAAAGAAAACACTCTTAAAAGTGGATCAGTCTTCAAAAACAGGACAAGAAGGCAACCAGTATTATTCAACAATAGTTTAAAGATTCTCAACAAACTCTATCTATAGCTGTGGAAAATAAATCAAATTACAGAAGTTCCCTTTTTTACTTTAAAGTGTAATGTGCTTATTTAAATTCCTTCCTTTTTGTTTTCCATCATAAATACTTGTCATATTCTGTTTATAACACTGTTTTCCTGCAGGGTTCTATTTTTCCTAAGTGTAGTAACTTAGGTTTTTTTAACCCGCAAACAAATCTCTTTATTATTTCCTTTTGTTTAAACCCATAATCTATCTCTTTACTTCTTTCATATTATAAGGGTTAGATGTAAGAAGAGGCTTACTAGTCTCAATCTTGCCCTCTAATAAAGTCGTATTATTATTATTATTATTATTATAATGTCATGGCTTTTAGAAATGTCTTTACCACCTCCAGACAGTCAAGTATTCACCTTTGGTGAAGGTGGTCCCAGGTTTGATTCCAGGTGGAGACTCAAGTGTGAAATGACTTCAGCTGCCAAAGCACTTTTCAAAATACTACTAACCACTGATGTTCTTACCTCACTAAAATAGAGGCAATGTCTTCATCCCCTCCATCCAAAGCAATCCAAAGAGGAGCATTTCCAAATGCGTCAGGAATGGACATGTCAACACCTTTTTGGCACAGTGCTTCAACTACGTCAGTTAAGCGATTCTTTATTGCTAGCTGAAGGCATGACTCATTATCTGGAGTCCTATGAATTGAAAAGTTCATTTATTATTAATAAGAACAACCAAAAATCTGATTGGCTTAAACAGAATCGTAAGCCAAAAAGAAAAGATAGTTCTAAAATATTCATCAACTAGCTTAAGCACCCATTGATCCACAACAGGGAAATAAAAATTACTATCTACCAAATTAATTGAATTTTGGAAATTCTTATGGCTCATTTTTAAACTTTAAACATTATTATGCTCTCTAAATGAATTCCTCTATGTATGATAGAGAATATCGTTCCTTGAATATTTCATCTAATTTCATCTATATATTTTTGGTCTATGATATACAAGGTAAAGCTTCTCAATTGTTAACGCAGACCTCAATTTGATGATTCTTAGAGGAGTTAGAAACGCTCTCTAATTAGTATTTCATGAAATTGATAAATTAAGAAAAGAATTCTCAAAAATCATTTAAAAAATGCAATAAATAAGATGGATTTAAAAATTAATTAAGATGGATTTAAAATGAATTTCCAACTAATTTCAGTCAATACCTTTAACTTTGAAAGTTAAGTTTGAGAGTATTTCTCATGAGAATGCTTTTTCTTATCTGGAGTCAAACTGGGGATACTGAGGTAAATAAAAAGTAGCCTATTATCTGCACAGGGAGTACATTTAACAATCTTGAAATGTTTGAAAGTTATATATACACAAATACACATTTTCTACTTTATAAATAAGAAAATGTACAAATCATAAAAATAACCTTAAGCCTTCCTTTCAGAAGTATTACTTTCTGTTGACATTCCTTACTCAATATTAAAATTGAAGATCTTGCTCTAGAATATTATGTTGTAATGAAGACATAAAAACGTTGGTTGGTCGAAAACAAGTTTATTACTAATTACGTTCACTATACTTTAGTCGCTGCCAAGTATTTTTACAGTTTTAAGACTAATTTACATTTTCATCATACATATTTTCTATTTAGAAACAGAATTTTGCTTGATAGTATATTTTTGTACCATAAATTAAATTTTTGCACCATAATGTAACGGCTAAAAAAATGATTCAACTCACATTGTATTCATATCTGCACCATTCTGCAAAAGGAATATTGCAGATTCAGAATCCATCTTTATTACTGCTTGATGAAGCAGTGTCAACCCATTGCCATTGCGAACATTTATGTCTCCTCCAGCTGAAATTCAAATAAAAATAAATGACTAATGTATTCAGTATTTAAATTGATACACCTCTAATTAACAATTCAAGTCCCAAATTTAAATGCAAGAAGTTAAACCATACAAAACAAATAAAAACAACATTTCTTCATATATCCATTGTATTGAATATTCCAACCCCTTTGTCCTTTGAGCTCAAATGACAAGCTATATTTGTCATCCGATTAAGAGTTTGAAAATGCACCAGCAAGCAGATGTAGTTCCCTAATGGGTTCCTGTAATGGTTATAGATGAACTGGTCTAAGAGTGCAATAAATCATCCTTCAATATTTGAAGAGATAATGCCATTAAGAAGGGAGTCTCGAGTTTTCTCTAATTCACAAACAATCAAATGTTACATTGAAAAGACTGAGTAAAAGAGGTTAGATGGTTGGTTGATTATTTGAATGAGAATTTTCATCATCTCTATATTTCACAGTAAGGTTTCAATTAACGAATCTCTCATGAAATGGACACTCATATCATGCTCAGTTCAGAGTATCTAAGAGGGCTTAATTTGAAATTAAATTCTAAAAACTATGCAAGTCTTTTTCAGGCTATTGAGTCCATTATAAAATTTATGTTGGTCAAGACAAAACCTCATCAGGTGAGGTGAACTGCCTCCAAAAGAGTGGTTATGGAAATGGCACAATCTTTGCTAAGAGGGGGTTACACCTTATACTAATCCCCAATACATTATAACTAAGTTCACTGAAAAATGACATCATGTGAACTGAAAGTAAAAACAGAAAGAATATGCCAAAGAACCTAACTTTAAGGGCATTAAAAAAAGGTAAAGTTAATACCCTCTCAAGTCATAGTTTGCTGGCTTTGAGATGGCATAATAAAAAGATGTCTCCATGCTCAGCACAAAGCATTTAAGTACTGCATGACATGGAAAAGAAAGAAGAATGCATCAAAGAGTAGTAGTATTTCTAACAGTGGGTAGAGTTTATTTTGTTAATGAGGGCTCCCATTAGAAATTAATCTGGGGCTGCTTTCACAAAACTTCCAAGAGCCCAAGGATGGCTCTCAAAATCAGTGATTGATTATAACTGGGGAATGGGAGACATGGACCAGCAGTTTCCTGTGATGAAAAAGTTCATAAAGAGATAGAGAAAAATTTTCCTATATATGTATATTTAATACTGCCTACTTTAATTCTTACACTTTATATGCAAAGTCAACGATTTAAAAAAGAAAAGCATAATCAGGTTTTGTTTAGATATTGCAAGGGACTTAATAGCAAAAAATATTCTAACAAATTCAATGTTCACTGACTACCTTCACACAGTGAATTGAGGACATTCTCCAAAATACATGCCATCAATTCCAAAAAAACAGCATCAAACGAAAAGATGTCACCTATGCTATCAGAATAATGTGCGAAGGGAGACAACCTGTCAGTGTTAGCACTGCCTTTACATTTGCGAAGAAAAAAGTGTCATACATGCTCTTTAATGTATTCCCACTTACTGTATGTAGTCTTACTCTGATGTAGCCTTAGCTTCAACTTTAAAGATTTTTTCCAATCTTTCAACTTTATGAATAGATTTTTCTGTGACATTTCTTTAGATGCTTCCTAATTCGTAATAAGAAACAATTTTATTTAATTGTTCTATGTTAGATAAGAACTGAAAATTATTTTACCAATATCAACCATTCCATCGGGATTTTTAAAAAATAAATAGCGAGTAGGGGTGAGTATTCAGAAAATAAATCAGAGTTAAAGGTGTTACCGGTACAGTTCTTTGATATTTTACATTTTGAAAACAAATTTTTCATTGATTAAAATTCTCACTCATTCTGTTTTTGTTTATGGGATGATGATTCAATTCTAATTTCACATTCTAGATGTATAGCTATATTATATTATTATAGCTTTCATAAACCCATTTAGTAACAATAAAATGTCAGTATCATTACAGATGATAAAAGTTAAAGGGTTAAAAATTAATGAATAGGTGATAATGAGGTGATGGTCATTACAATTCAAAGTTTCCTTATTTGTGGTTACACAAATTTTTGGATAGCTCTTACTTAGTCTAAATTCACTAGTTTACCACTCATACCAATGTTGTAATCTATATACTTTACATCATAAAAATAAAATGATTATACAGATGGATAGAACCAGAGGAGGAATAACTAATGAACTAATAAAGATAAAAGAAAAGAAAGTGATAAATTAATATGTTTTGGAAGAGGATCAAAATCTAAAAAATCTTCATTGATGAATATTTAAGACTTCTATAGAACTATAGACTGTATGAAAGATTGTGATGTACAAGTCATGAATTTACTTAGTATGCCAAATACTTAAATTAAACTTTCTATTATTTAAAATTGATTAATTAAAATGTGGTTGGCAGAGAGGGGTGGCTAAATTCTGCACGACTAATGAATCTCTTTACTGCCAGTTTAAATCTCATACTAAAATCAGCCACTTACAGAGATATGTTTAAAAGTAATAAGACTTCATATAATCCATATAGGGGTGAATAGTTATCAGATTATACAGAAAGAAAGAAAAAATGATGTATGAAAGACATTTGAGGTGATAATTCCTATTCTTCCCTTCTTGATATATTCTGTGGTATTTACACGATTAAGTAAAATTAATAACTAAGCAGAGAAAACTGATTATTAAACAATTCAAAATTAATAATTTAATGTAATTCGTTACTATATATTAATATTAAGGAACAAGAAAAAAAGTGAACCTCCAGCGATTACTTCTGCATTGAGATGAATCAGTTGTACTCTTCTGGTACTGTAATTTTATTCAGAGAAATTCACTCCAGAAATTGGAAGATGATTAACAAACAAACCTTATGGTGAATAGAGATGAGAATGAAAATAAACATCATCTAAGAGTTCTTTTACCTTTTATAAGATTAACAACAATGGACTGAAATCCACAAGACAAGGCGGTAGACAGAGGAGTTTGGCCCAATGAGTCCTTTAGATTCAAATTTGGAACTATGAGCTTTGAATCATTCACTTCTTTCAGATATTCTGTAAAGAGAAACACACACACACAAAGATTTATCAATAGAAAACTTTATGAAAACAATGAATTTTTCCTGTAAGGAAATAAGATTGTTGCAGTCAGTTGAAGTTACTTCAAGCTTATAGCATTGATGTAGTTGAATGAGGTGAGTTTCACATTTCATAGGCTTTTACAGAGGTCTTGTAAGCTTTGATACAACAAGATCCATAACATAAAACATGCCCATCAGTAAGGATTGTGAATGATAATATTGATTTGTTGTAACTCTCCATTCTCAAGCAGTTCCTTTTGAACTTTGTCACTTACCAGCACCTACCTACTTCTAATTATATTTCTTTTTCATACCCCTGCACTATTTTTTATATTAATTTCTTGAATATACAATATTATCTATGCATATGGCACAGTTAATATTTTTCTATCTATAAATTTTTCCCTTCATTTGCTTTTCATCAGTTAATCTGATACTGCCCAATAAATAATCCATTCGTGGGCACACATGATGACACTATACAAAGCTTTTCATAAAGTACTATACAATTATCCAAGCTTTTATTTTTTCTCATATAATGCCTCTTTTTTCTATCCTTTTCCTCAAACACACTATTTCTCTCTTTGATTCCTGGTTATCTAAGTTATCAGATTCATGGACATATTCAAGTATCTCCAATCCTAGTTTTATAAGAATATTTCTTTTCTGTTTCAGATACAGGTAGCCATTAAACATTAGTTATCCATTAACATTGATTTATTTAAAGCTTTTACTTCCTCATATTCTCTTTTCAACAAATATTTTTAAATCATCTGCAAACCTTGGCATGCTAATTCCTTGCTTCATGCACTACTGTTTCTCTGACTTTTTTTTATTGTCTTCTCAAAGAAGAACTGGAAAATTATGATAAACAGCATCCCTGTTTTACTCCTTTTTTTACACCTTCTTCTCATTGCTCTGAACCAAATTTGACAACAGCAGTAACTTCCTTTCAAAGATCAAAGTTTGATCTTCCGTCTCAGTAATATGCTTCAGTTTCTTTCTCTACTCTTAGCATTCTACTCAAGTTGACATTATCAAGAGCTTTCTCAATATCTACATAAAGCAAGAGAGTTGGCTGATGTTTCTGTATTTATTTTCAAATTATTTATCTTAGAGTAAAAATAGCTTCTCTTGCACCTCTTATGAAACCAGATAGTTACTATATGGCTTTCCTCTCTTTTCTCTGACAGATTATTCTTATGATAATCTTTGCTGCATGCAAATCCAAGAAGTTGAAGAATTGTTTGAAATAATTTATATTTGTCTTTCTTCTTTTTTCTCAGGATAATCAAATTGATTTGGTAATTCCTGGGTGCATATAATATAAAAGCTGATCTGTATGGCTGACCTTGTGTTTCAATTCCAACATTTTATGAAGACTGAAATTGTATTTTTCAAAAGAATTTAAAGACAAATTTATCAAAGATAACTCAAGGTTATACAAGAAGTGAAAAATTGCGACTTGGCCGGGACTCGAACCCGGGTCTCCCGCTTGCCGGGCAGGTATTCTATCCATTAAACTACCGAGCCGCGCAGATTCACTTCTGTAAACGGGAGCTTATATGCTCGGTAGTTTAATGGATAGAATACCTGCCCGGCAAGCGGGAGACCCGGGTTCGAGTCCCGGCCAAGTCGCAATTTTTCACTTCTTGTATAACCTTGGGTTAGTCGCACAACTTCATGTGCTAAGTAAAAAATTACATTTCCATCGTTGCAAAGATAACTCCATAAAGGTGTATCTAAATTAGGGTGTTAGGTAATAGTCATTTACCTTTGAATTCTAAAATGGCATCAACAGCAGATGAATGATTGCTCATGACAGCAACATGCAAAGGAGTGAGGCGATATGGAACAAAATTTTCAGAAAGCTGAGAAAGCATAACAGTCTGCAGATTAGGGTTGGACCCATTCCTCAATAGAGCACTAATTAATTTCCCCATTCCCATAGAACAGGCTGCATGCAGAGGAGATTCACCCTGAAAAGTTAGAATGAATTTTACAAGTTATATTAAATTGATAATATTTATGTAAATTGATGAATTTAGCAAGATTAATCACTTTTTCCAAAGAGAATTTTTCATCAATATATACAGTTATAGCTTCATCTAGCATAAAGTTATTCACTTTTAATAGAACCTAAATAAGCAATTCTTTTATATTACCAAAGACACTCAGTCTAGAAAAAGGATTGCAGAACTTTCATTGGCTCTAACCATACATTACACTAGGTTAAGCTGATGTTGATCTCCTCAGTTCGCAGCACAGAAAATTAATATCCATTATAAATGACATTTTGGCAGAGTAGAGTATTGGTAAACATTTAAATTAGATATTAAAGATACAGATATTTCAGATTTATTGCTCCACTTCACTTGGCATGGGCACAATTTCAACAATTTTTGATGATATACCCCTGAAAAATAGGCCAGGTGTTGAAATCTCCCAGAAATTTAATTACATATACACAGTGTATACTTACATTCATTCAATGAGACTTATGAGAGCAATCTGTGATCCCAGCCTCAAGGACCATGTGCAACTCATTCTGAAAATGTTGCATAATAGTGAAAGAAATTCTCAATAGAGTGACTTCCTTTGGAAAGTTCTGCTTCTAGGTCATGTGATACAAAATACTTAATAGATAAGGTTCTCAGAAATCCAAAGATACAATACAATACAAATTGCTCATATCGTGAAGGCTTGAGCCATGCAGTCTGTTAGGCTGAGAGTGATCCTTTATAGAACCAAAGGAGAGTAAAAGTTTGTATTCAAAATAGAAGGCAAGAAAATACATTGATTTTCAAGCATTTGCCAAATCATTATTAATTCCAAGTGGCAAGTCAAGATTATTTCATTTAATTGAGATAAATATTGAGTTTCTTAGCTATAGCATTTTTTTATGTTTGGAGTAAGGAAGATTCCATAACCATATGGAATAAGCAATGCCAGTGAAAACAAATTTTTCCTTGGAGTCTTTAGAGTGATATTCTATATTATTCTACAGTAAAAAGTGGTTTCTAGAATTTGATATTCTTCCGTAAGAAATACATTGCTGAAATTTTTGACAATTTTTTTAAATGCCTTACCGAAAAGCTGGAAAGATAAAACCTGAAATAGTAACAGAAGCATTTGAAAACATTCTTTTACATGGTTCACCGTTACCCTAATGGTCCTTGGTTCGATGCAAGAGCGTGATTTTGATTCTACCATGCATTTAAGCAGTGATAACGGAATCTTATTTTGGGAACTTTCTGACAAGATATTGAATTGAAACTTTGGAACAGGTCAGAATGGCACTTATCTAACATTAATATGCAATTCTCTCACACAAACGGGTCCTGAGTTCGACACCAGGCGGTCTTTTTCGTGAATTTTTGAAAACTGTTTTGAGGCCGTTCTTGGTGCGATAGAGCAATGAATATCAAGGTGTTTGCAGATGAGGTGATCTTCTATAGTAACAAAGGAAGAAATGATAGCGAATGAGTGCTGTTTAATTGCCATGTGGATGCAATATTCCTTCTTATTAAGGGTATTTTTGGGATTTTTAAGAAATGCTTTCACGAAAGATGAAATCTGGAACATAAACAGGGGAGAAGGAGAATAATCAGATACTTATGTATGAATAATCATCGAACCAATGACCACTAGAGAAACAATGAACATCATGAAAGAATGTTTTCAAATGCCTCTGTTATTATTCGGGGTTTTATCCTTCCAGCTTATCAGGAAGGCATTAAAAAAATTGTCAAAAATTGCCGCAATGTATTCCTTATGGGAGAATTTGCATCCCCCTGGCATCGAACACAGGGTCATCTGGTAACATTCCTTTCTTTTTGGTACTATGGAAGACCATCTCATCTGCAAACACCGTGATTTTGATTGCTCTATCATACCGATAAGTGCTTCAAAATAATTTTAAAAAATCTGCGCAATGCATTCTTATGGGATAATTGCGATGTTTGGGACCTTCTGGTATCGAACCCATGATAGCTAGCATCAATATCTGAATTTTTCTGGGATCTAGAGTGTGGGGCCAGTACGTCGTAAAAATTTCCCATCTATGGTACTTGTGGAACATGCTTAGAATTTGTATCCCCTATATATAGGTAAATCCAGAGAGTTAGCTATGTATAATAGATACGAGTAAAAGTTGCTTGCATACTGCAAGCTATCCGTTGAATACAGTATCATACCAAGTACTGCCTCAGTTCAAATTTAAAACTTCGCGCCAAAGACCGCCTGGCGACGAACTAAGAACCCGGTCGTGAGAGAAGATAGCAAAATAATATTAGATAAGTGCCATCCTTACTTGTTCCAAAGTTTCGATTCAATATCTTATCGGGAAGGTCCCACGCCTCTGTCACCATTCCGGGTTTTATCTTTCCAGCTTATCGGGAAGGCATTTAAAAAATCGTCCAATGCATTTCTTATGGAAGAATTTTGCATCCACCTGGCGTCGAACTCACTGTCATTTGGCTACATTTTTTCCATGAGAAGCACGAAAGACTACCTCAACTTTAACCTCCGAAATTTTGGTTACTCTATCTTAACGATAAGTGCCTCAAAATAATTTTCAAAAATCCGCGCAATGCATTTTTATGGGAAAATTGCGATTTTTAGGAATTTCTGGCATCGAACTCATGATAGCTAGCGTCGATGTCTGCATTATTCTGGCATCTAGAGTGTAGGGCCAGTACGTCGAAAAAATCTGACGTCGATGGCGTTTGTGGAACATGGTCAGAATTTGTATCCCCTATATATATCTATATATATAGGTATATCCGGAGAGTTAGCTATATATAATAGATATACACATACATATATAATAGATATACATATATATATATATATATATATATATATATATATATATATATATATATATATATATATATATATATAGGGTGAGTAGATCCCTTGCATATCATGTTGACCCCATCCCCCTCAGACTCCGGTTGACCATATAAAATATTTAGGGGACCACAAAAGTAGAAAATTAGATTGGGGGTTGAAAATCAATCATCAATCAATCGTAAAAGGTTTCAAAAAGTGACACTATGTCATGAGAAATCTTGAAAATAGTAGGAGACAAGCAGGAGAAATTGCATAAAACACATTGGTAAGGCCGATATTAGAATATGAATTTTTAATCTGGGATCTATATCATCAGTCACATATATCAAAATTAGAAAAATTTCAGCATAAAGCTGCTATATTTGTATTAATGCATTTTAATAGATACAAAAGCGCAATGGTAATGTTTGCAGAATTGGGTTGGGCTTCACTGAAATCTTTTAGGAAAGTTAATAGAATGATAGAATTGTTTTATGCATACCAAGTGGAAAGAGATTCAGAATAGGTTAATTGGCCCAAGATTTATAGGAAAAAATTATCATTCTTGCAAGGTATATGTTGATCCACCCAAAAAGAACTTTGGGAAATTTTCCTTTGTAAATAGGATTGTGAAGGAATGAAATGAATTACTGAATGAATAAATAAAAATTGAATTACTAAATGAAGATATTCTTAACTCCTTCCCAAATAAAACAAAGAAATTTGACATTTATCGAGGAACGAATCTAAAGATGTTTCAATAAATCTCAATTTAATAACTATATAATGTAAGGATTGTATATGTAATGTAATGTGTTCTATTGCATGATCTTTATTTATTGTGCTATGAAAATTTTAAGGATACATAACATATTGGGAGCTGTGGACATTTATATGTACGACGGGTGTCCAAAAAGTAAGTTTCTCTATCTTTTTTCTGGGCGTAGGATTGAGGTAGGAGAGAACCATTTGTATAGTGTTGGTAGAGATGTTGTGATACTGCTGAATAATGCTCAAGATTGCCACTTATGCAGAGAAAATATATTGGAGGATAGTAATTCAAGACGATTATGAACTCAAAAATGAAGTGGGTTATTGGGCAAGAAATCTGGTGGGAGAATGGCATGACCTTAACTTTTAAAAATATCAACAATACATCAGAAATGCATACAAAAAGTAAAAAAATAGAGAAAAGATGAAAATTAATTAATTAATCGTTTTTATGATTTATGGATAGAGATTTTATTCTCTGCAGCTCAGGGAAACTTACATTAGGACACCCCTCATATATTAGATGTGTTAAGGTATTTGCCATTTTGACAATGCCACCAAACAACTTTCCACTTGCAACCTGTATAATCTTTAATAATTACATTAAATCGAGGTTCATTCACTAAATTAAAGTTCACTACTGAAACAGACTATGATATCACTGCTTATACAATTCTTTCAGAGGGATTGAACATTAATTTAACCATGGTTAGTTTAGATTTTTAACTGAATTATAAATAATCAAAGCTATGAATAATGACACGATACTTACTCTTGACTTCAAATTAAAAGATGATGATTCAAATCATTCAATTATCAAGATTATACTGTAGTATTACTTTATTATTAGTAGGTAACTATAGGTATAGGTAAGAAGGCAGCACTATAAAAAACAATTACTTACATTAAAAAAGATATATAATAATTCCATTTAAAATAAAGTTAAAAAAGCAAGATGAGTTTTCAAAATTCAAGTGCACAGTGGCAGGTTTCCCTTATAACTCAGTTTGAAATATCTCTTAAAGCATACCTTTTGGTTAACATGGTTTGGATTGGCACCACTGGAACAGAGGAAGAGGGCAGCTGGCTCTAATCCCTCTTTAATGACCAAATGAAGTAAAGAGTCACCAGACCCAGCATATTGCTGAAAGGAATTTGCATTAAACAACACAATATTTACTTAGCACAGTGGAAGGTATGTTGAAGATAGTATTCACATTATTTATCCTTTCCATTTTCTCAGAACTCTAAAACAGTTTCAATATCTATATATTTCTTATTTAACAAGGAGATGTTATAACAATATAAGCAATTTGGTTGATAAGTCTTGGTATTTGGATGGATTTTAAGTTAAATTGACGACGAGTGTTAGTTTCACCAGTAACGTTAAAAACTTTCAGCAAAGTTAATCATAAGAGTAAACACAGACAATTTGAAACGTTAAAAACTTTCAGCAAAGTTAATCATAAGAGTAAACACAGACAATTTGAAACGTTAAAAACTTTCAGCAAAGTTAATCATAAGAGTAAACACAGACAATTTGAAACGTTAAAAACTTTCAGCAAAGTTAATCATAAGAGTAAACACAGACAATTTGAAACGTTAAAAACTTTCAGCAAAGTTAATCATAAGAGTAAACACAGACAATTTGAAACGTTAAAAACTTTCAGCAAAGTTAATCATAAGAGTAAACACAGACAATTTGAAACGTTAAAAACTTTCAGCAAAGTTAATCATAAGAGTAAACACAGACAATTTGAAACGTTAAAAACTTTCAGCAAAGTTAATCATAAGAGTAAACACAGACAATTTGACCTCAGATATATATGGATTATGGTCACACACTAAAATGTAAAGCATTTTGCCCTCTACTTCTGAGCATTTTGTTTCAATCCAGATTACAGAAAAATATTTTTCTGTAATCTGGGTATTTTTCCACATTTAAACTTCGTCTTAAAAATTTAACCAAGGAATATTATTGGTTTAAGTTAAGGAAAACTTCTCATTTACTAAGAAGTTTCTTATCAACCAATTTGCATTTGGCATATTATCCTCTCCTTGTAATTTATATAATTTACAGCAGTAGTTCCCAAATGCCCCTTGGATGCAAAGAAGGAAGGGGGATACAAGGGCCACTACAGTTGGGAATCAATGAGCATTGGCTCAAAACACTTTGGGAACCACTGAAATGCAAACCATCAGTTACTCATCTTTACTTCAATTGTACGAGGGTGGTCTGAAAAGTTTCCGACCGTATATTTTTCAGAAATCTTCAGAAAACATGTCGAGAAATGGTAAAATGTCAGAAACGTATCAGACCACCCATGTAGTTATATCTCTTTCAATCATAACACTGAGAGACTCTCAGTTTTGTCAAAGGATTTTGAAGAAACCTTTTAAGATTGTGCAGGAAGTGGAGTAATGAAAAAGTGAAATGTTGTTCATCTAAATGGGCTTTAGTTTTACTGCAATAATTAATTGAAAATTTATAATTGCAGTATAAGCAACACTGTAATACAAGCCCATGCAGGCCGAGTATAAAGGAAATAAAGTGTTGTTCTATGGTATATCTATAATCTTATTTTCATTTACTAATTTTTTCTTTGCCACTTACATATGGACTTAACAATAATAAGCTTAATTAATAATCCATAAAGTGGTTACAATACTTTCATGGCCAGATTTATAGCAGTTTGTTTTTAGGAGAAATAGGTTATTCAGATAGTGTTTGTATAAATATTAAGCATTATATAGAAATATAAACACCTTTTGAAATGTTAACTCGAAAGTAAATATAATTTAGGGAAAATGATACTCAAAAGAAAAACATACCTTGTTGGTTCACATGATTCCAATCATTTTCAACTATAAAAATCTTTTACAGTCTCAATTTATAAGCTTGTGAATCTCATCTGACAAGGATGTTTTTGAAATGCAAAGATTTAGAATTCTCAGAATAGTTTAAACAAAATATTGTAAGGTTATTTGAATAATGATATAAAAAATCAATCACATCCGATGACACTCAATTTAATTTACATGTTTTAAGGCAAATTTCACCGAATTCAGTAAAGTGGTTCTTAAGATAGCATGTCATCCACTTTCAAAAATACTGTTTCGAGAAAAATGCTTTTAAAGTTACAGTAAAATTTGCATGCTAAGTATAACAGTAATGAATTATTTTCTTTTAATTTTCCAGCTATTTTTGACCATAAAAGGTGATTTCAGTTATAGATTCAACTGTTTCTACTGATGATCTGCGTTTATTTTGGCGATTAATCTCCTGTTTGGTGGTATCTTGCGATCTTCGATGGGCAACATTGCTCACTCCTAGTCTTGTCTTTGCCAGTAGTTGATAGTGTTTCCAGCCATTTCAATCTTAATTTAGTTCATAACATTTATTAAAATGATGTGGTTGTTATTGGATTAGCACACAAGCATACATTGCATAAAAGCCAAAATTTATTCTATTTTAGCCTCAATGAACAGCACCTTTGTAGCCACTCCTCATATTACTGATATTATTATTGAAATTTTCAAGACAATAAGTTCACTGTTCTAAGACTTCTTCACCATGACAGTTCAGTTCGAAAACAAGAATAGGACTGTTCGCAAGGGAAAGTTTCGTGATCCTATTGTGCAAAGCAAATGTATTCTTCCATAGATAATGGTTATGGTTATCTACAAAAAAGTTGAGTCATTGAAAAAGAGATGGGTGAACCAAATCAAAAGACGAAAAAGCTTGGCTTCCTTATCTTCATCACAAAATTTATTTTTTGTTTCTTTAACTACTCTTCGCACAACTTATCTTTATTTGTGACAATTAAAGAAAAGTTGTACAGGTAGATTAACATAATAACATGAATTAATTCATTGAGATTGTCATAAAATGTGAAAATCACAATTTCAACATAACTATAGATACCTCCTACTGAGCTACCTGCTGTAACTCAGTTAATTTTCATTATATGAAAACACTACTTTGCCTGAATATTCTTTAAGGATCATTCTTTACATTTTTTCATAAAATGAACAATTGATTTTTTTGAAGTTGAAAAAGGTTTTGTAGCCCATAAAATAACCTTTGTAAGCAGTATTATTCAATTTAAAGTATTTCATGACCATTCTGAGAATGAAAAAGAATTTGCATTGAATTTGAAATCCTTAGGATTTTCCAACATAAATAGCAATTTCCTTACAAAATCTTTAATAATAATCACCATGATTTATATATTTACTTATCCGATTTCAGTATTTTTCATAAAAAATACATCTAAGAAACAACAAAAATAACATCTTTATTCAATTTCCTTTCCTTTGGTCCTAGTATAGATTTCTCAGGACCTTTATTTCTGATTTAATTGTTCTAGAGAAAAGAAGTGTGTAATCCATGAATGGTGATGAAAATTAAGTTTACGTGCATTTATTATGAGGGTACTTTTGAGCCTTCAGAATGAAATCAAGGATAACCTGGGCAAAAAGTATCAATATATAATATACCATTAGAATTCTAATGATTTTCTAAATTCCATAATTCTATCTCATCAGGAAGTATGTGAAATTGATTTTAGAATATTGCTTTTATGCATTTCTTTCAAGGGATGCTGATATTAGATTAATAAACATGCTAATATATAGACAATGGGGATTATTACACAAGATTTTAGGAAGTCATCTCTATTAATGATTAGGAAACCTACATTAATCGAATGCAAGTTCCTTTTACATTCTTATAATAACTGTTAACTACCTTTAATGGAAAAATATCACTTACGGAAGTTATTAAAGCGGATTATTAATTGAGCATACTACTTATTATTAATAACAAGTCAGTAAGTAACAAGGAAAAAATTAACGAATGAAAATGAAAAGAAGATAAAAGATATACCAGAGATCAATTTGTTATTCCCTATATACTCAGCCAGCACAGATATGTATTATGGGGTTGCCTATACTCCGATTATCAATTTTCAATTAATTATCTCAGTGAAACCAAGGCTCATTCAGAAGAACAGTATTGCACTTTTTCATTACTCCACTTAGTGAGCCACAACAAAAAGTTTCATCAAAATTCATGAAAAAAACTGAGTCTCTCCTTGTGAGTGAAACCAACAAAATCATCACAAGTACAACAATGATATCAATATTACATCTAATTTTAATGCAAGATTACTAATTTTGCAAATAGGAAACAAATTAATGAACTTATAACCAATTGACAACCAAATTTAATAAAAAATAAATTTAGGAAATACAGGAAGACACTTACAGGGTCTGTGGAAGCACCACGTTCTATTAGTTTGGCAGCAAACCCATTGATGGTATCATATGTATCAGGAGGATGCAGGAGAAGGGCAAACCAAAGGGGGACATGGCCTTCATGAGTACGTACATTGGTGTCAATTGTAGGAGTATGTAATAGCACATTCAGCATATCCAAATTACGAGCCATTACACACAAATGAAGAGGAGTGCTGTTAGGAGAGAGGACCAAGACTATAAATCTTACTGCACATTGATCAGAAAATAATATTTTGAGTTACTGAAAAGAAAAAAATAGGAGAATAGGGCACACACTGAAATTAGACAAAATTAACACATAATCGTGCTGAAAAATAACTTTCTGACTCATTAAAAGTTATATTTATTTTAAATAACATAAGTCCCATCAGAAATAAGACAGATTCTACAAAAATAGAAATACTTAAAAAATAACAAAAAATATAAAAATGGTATTGAAATCAAAGGATTCTGGAAGCTCTCCTCTATTCAACTATCTCTTCTGATGTAGTCTCTAGTAGATTTTTGAGCCTTAGTTTTTGGAAATTACAGTTTGCCTTCTTTTAGTGACAATTGCAGGAAATTTTTCTCTTCATTGAAGAACGCATTTTGAAGCAGGTAATAAAACAACTGCCTGAAAATGGGGGAACTACGATTGAGACCCAGTCATATCAATAATTTTCATATCTGGCTCTCCTTGGATTTCCTACCACATAGCTATTGTTCAAAGTTCCTTCTTCCCCCTACCAAGGTTTTGACATATCATAGTCATAAACCTGGAAGCTATCTGAATAATTGGAAGCAAATTTGATGCATTCAAAAAAATTTTCAGTGAAGTTGAAAGAGAGTCGATACTGCAACTATAAACTGCTGCAGTAATGCCTAGTGACTACCTACTTCTATACAGAAGGTGTCACTTAAATAGATATTTAAATAAAGGTAATTGAAAAATTAAGTTAATTAAGGAAGAGGTAAATAAATCAATAGCCCTCTATGAGCTATGGACTTAATTACCTTTTTGTAGCTTTTGATTTCTCTTACATCCACTTGCATGACCTGAATATTTTAACTTTCTTCTTTAGAACCTTCTCTTTGGATTTGTACTTTATCCTATTCAAAGAAGCACTTTCCAATTCCTAATTCTGTCTACATCATCTTCCTCTGGACACTGAACTTTACAGCTAATGGATATCCTTTCATCATGGCATTGAAATCTCCACCCCAAATTAGTTCTACTCTCTATGTAATATTTCACAACGTGCTTCTTCAGACTCATCTAATTTTCTCCATCCTAATTAAAAATTGTTAAAACGTACATAAGGATAAGAATGGATTCAGACATGAATTAGATTAGGCGGTCCCTGAGATAAGCTATTGATCAACAGGAGATCACAAAGCTTTCGAAGAAGGGGACACTTGTAAAAGTTAAAATCTTTTGGAATAATATTCAAAATTCATACAGGTCTTTGATATCATACAAAGGAAATCTCCAATAAATATAGGATTGGGACCAAGTGCATTAGGATGATAAGTAAATTATATTTTTGCTCATTTTCTGTAATAAAATTAATGTTCAATCTTCTATTGCAGAAAATAATCCTTTCCAATTGTACTTACTATCCTTGGCTGTTCTCAATATTGGGGCTCAATCCTTTCTCAAGAAGAAGTCTTCCCACATTTGCCATGGCCTTCACCACTTCTGGAGATGATGATGATGATGTACTAGCAGTCTTCTCCTCTTCAAAGTAGTCATCTGGAGCACCAGCATGGGGGCTGAATGAGGCTGCAAGATGAAGAGCTGTATCCCCTCTTACTGGGATTGTGGCATTTACTGATGCACCAGAGTTTATCAGGAATGTTGCCGAGTATTCATCCCCTAAAAAATGAAAAAAAAATAGTTTTACATTGTAAACCTATTGTCGAAAATAGGGGAACCCTTTTTCATTAGAAGACCACATTTAGTTTTTGGTTTCTAAGAAAAGCTGTGGCACCATACTGAGATATGAGAATCTGGATTTAGAAACCAAGTTATTGTAAAGACCAACAGGTTTATCTATTTAGAAGTATCCCAGAATTGCTACAGCAGAGATAACTGTTCTCAGTTCTTATCATTTAAAAGAAGGATAGTAGCCTCAAAAGACTGTATTAAATTGAGTCCTATAAGATTTCATAAAATTAGCAACAAAACAGATAATCATGCAATTAAATAATGATGTAAAGGGTACAAAAACTTTTACTAAATATATATAACTCATATTCAACGCAAAAAATATACATTTCAATCTAAAGCAATAACTTGTTTTTTCTTTTTCCAAAATTATCTAATGTGAAAGCATCAGAACACAATTGCATTGCCTGCAAGTTAAACATAGCAATTTTTATGAGAGAACAAATTCATTTATTACAAGAATGTGAGCTCAAATGCAACAGTTATCTCCTAAAATATCTTAAAAACTCGATACAAGGGTTTTGTGAAAAATAGAGAAATTTGGGAAATAAAAATGAAAAAGATTCTAAATGTATTGTACACAATAAATGTCTTAAATGAAGAGGGTTCCTTAACTATGAGATCATACCACACCAGGGAATATATAGGCACAATAAAATATTAAAATCTAAAGATAGGTTTCCCTAAAATTTAGAGGAAATAATTTGAGGGGACTATATTCTTACCCTCTATTTAAGCAGCTATCGCATAACAGTATGTTTCACACAAGAGGCAAGGTTGAGGAAAATGTACAAAAGAAAACAATGGATTCCTAAGACCTCAGTAAGAGTGTCTGGTAATTCTTTCTTCGACCAATAATTCTTAGTGTAGTCACTATGGACTAGGTTCTTGAGATATATTTTCTATACACAAACACTGGCAGGCATAAAAATTGATGAATTCCTAAACATAAATTCAAGAAAAATATGTAAATAGTAATTCCTACATGTTTATCAGAGGAACATATTGCTGCTGAGGGATTGATTATCTAAGAAAAAACAGAACAGAGCAAAAATGCTAATCACTTGGAGTGGTTTACAAATGGAAAGAGGGTCTTGCCTCTTTGTATGGCTCTGTGAAGAAGTGTCAAGCCTTGGGCATCGCGAGCATTAACATCTGCACCATGCTGTACCAGGGTCTTTGCAATGCTCCCAAGTTGAGCTTTTAAGGCCAAATCCAAGGGCAAATCTCCACGGGCATCTGGTTTATCGAGGGATCTTGGCACCTGAAAAATTTCCATACATCACTTTATTGACAAGTTCATTTGAATAAGGAGAGAAACATGATAGAAGTACCACAATTGCAGATTGATGGCTGGCATTGGTTAAAATTGAAACTGAATTAGCCTGATAGCAAACCAGCAAATACAAAGTTAAAATTACTTTGACATTGGACTATTACTGAAATTACATTGACATTACTTTGCACGTTGAAATCAATTAGGGTCAATAACCCCTTCAAAACAACAACAGTTGTAATCCTGGAATGGATTACCTTTCCTAATCAAAACTGTAGTTATACAAGGAGCTTTTTCTACAAATATCATATAGGTTAATTCATTCCAGCTCCTGCCTCCAAACATGTTGTATGTGAAATATGCAGATACAAATTATTTATATACCATGGAAACTATCAGTTATTTATTTATATTTGCTAAAATTAATTGCTAATTAAAAGAATCAAGATCGAAAGATACTTTTCCAGAAATGTTACAATGTAATACATATGAATGTCATCAACATCACAATCCAATACACTATCAGAGTACCAACTTAAATGCTGTGTAATCTCAGTTTGTAAAGAGAATGTATGACATTTAATACAAATTGCATGTAAAGAAAATACATAACTGATGAATAGTTACCTATATTTAAAACGGATTTTCTTAAAAATTATCAGCTGAATATACCTAAAATTGAGTATTTTTCTGATTACCGGGTCTAAGGGAGTGTACCACAAAACTTGCTCTTTTCAAAGGACCAAATGAAAATGGCACAATAAGCAGGTTAAATTTTAAACAGCATATGAAAAAATGCATATGGCAGTTTGATTATGAATGCAAATGGATAAAAACAAATGGATATAGAATGATTTGGAATAAACTATTTATATGTTACCAGCCGTGGTGGCCGAGTGGATAGCATTATCACTCTAGCTCCCAGGTTCAAATACCGGCTAATCAGGATTTTCTCATCAGTTGTGTGTCTGTCCAATTGTCCTATTTAGGGTTGGTGTCAGAGAGGTAAAAATCAATCATTACCAAATTCAACCTCTTCATCATCACCCAACCATCATTCATTCATCAGGCTATCTCACAAGTGATGGGAATAAGGAGTACAAAACCACTTATATGTTGTTTAGCTAAACTCATAATCATAGAAGGACAATAATAAAACGTAGATCTTTGAGAGAGAGATGCAATCAATCATCTTCCTTCCATCATGCTCCCACGAGCCACTGAAATTCATTGATGTGATTTATCTAGACAAAATCCTTTCAAGTCCAGATAGATTTTATTGGTAATTCAAACACAAAAAAGAAAGATGCAAATACTGACTATCTAATCCCTTGGAGCTGATTGAATATAATGAATTAGAGTAAACAATTCAGAAATCGACGCTACCTATCATGGGTTCGAAACCAGAATGTCCCAAAAATCGCAATTTTCCCATAAGAATGCATTGCGCGGATTTTTGAAAATTATTTTGAGGCACTTATCGGTAAGATAGAGGAACCAAAATCTCGAAGGATAGAGTTGAGGTGATCTTCTGTGGTACTAATCAAAGAAATTACCAAATATTCGACGCCAGGTGGGTGCGAAATTCTTCCTTACGAAATGCATTGCTGCAATTTTTGAAAAATTTTTTGAATGCCTTAGCGATAAGCTGGAAAGATAAGACTCGGAATGGTAACAGAGGCGTTTGAAAACATTCTTTCAAGAGGTTCACCGTGTCTGCAGTGGTCCTTGGTTCGAAGCAAGAGCGTCATTCCGATTCTATATGCACCTCAAACGGGAATAGCGGAATCTCATTTTAGGACCTTCCCGATAAGATATTGAATCGAAACTTTGGAACAAGTCAGACTGGCATTTATCTAACATTCGCATGCCATTGTCTCGCACGAACGTATTTTCGAAAATTGTTTTGAGTCCTTTTTCGGAGCGATAAAACAGTGAAAATCACGGAGGTTGGAGATGCCGTGGTTATCTGTTGTACTAACTGAAGAAATGTTACCAAATGACCATGAGTTCGACGCCAAGTGGGTCCAACATTCTCCGGTATAAAATGCATTGTGGTCAATTTTGACAATTATTTTTAATGCTTATCCGATAACCGGGAATTATATAAAATGGAATGTACATAGAGGCAATTAATATGTTTTATAAACGCTGTTCGCCGTTCCTCTGACGGTTCTTGATTCGATGCCTGAGCGTCATTTCTATTCTGCCATGTATTTCAAAGGGGGATAGCGTAATCTTATTTTAGGACCTTCTCGATAGGATATTGAATTGAAACAGATCAGAATGGCACTTATCTAATATGCAATTGTGTCGCACGATCGGGTCCTTAGTTCGACGCCAGGTGGTCTTTAGCGCGAAGTTTACAAAATTGTTTTGAGGCATTACTTGCTACGATTCTGCATTCAACTGATAGCTTGCAGTATGCAAGCAAGTTTTACTCGTATATATTTTTTTCTTTTTCTTTTCTTTATTTTCTAATATTTTGCGGGGATAAATCGTTTATATCTCCTGATTCCCTCCATGCGTGTGCCTCTAGTTTACAGCTATCAAACCGACAATATGTGAAGAAATGAGACTCGGTACAGTCACGTGTATATATATATTATTAAAATGTCAGTCGTAAATGAATTAAAGAATTACACAAATACCGAACATTCGGTATCAGCGACAAACGTATAATTTTCTCTCAAAAATTAGACGCCGTTTGCGCTGATATTCGAGCAAAATCCTCAGCAGATGAAACTCCAAGCACAACCGCTACGCGGCAGTGGGATCGCTAAGAGGCCGGAATTTCTCGGCAAACAGAGCGGGAAGTTCAGGTCAGTAGCAAAGATACCGCTCCATCAGCAACTCAACGGAGTGACGGCATTACGGGTCGTGGAAAAGAAGTTCGCAGTGAATAGTCGAAATAATGGAAGTTAAGTCTATTCACAAACAAAAGAATTAGTGCTTCGAAAGCTTTGTGTCGTTTACGAAAATCTAGTGTGTGTGACCAATGCTGCGATATCTTCCATAATCCAGGGGGAAAAAGAGAGGATAAACATCGGCGCTATGACTTCGACGATGCAATCGTGGGCAGTGGTCGGCATATTCCTTTTTTGCATCTCAGGTTTGTATCTTTAAAAGGTGGAGGAATAACAACTTTGGTCACACAAACCGATCCAATCTCATCGCTGACATTTGCGTCATCCCGTCGGTGAGACTTGTTGCTTTTACAGCTAAAACAGAGGACGAACTTCAGAGATAAGAGCAGAATGTCGATGTTAAAGTACAATCTTTAAATAATTAATAGACGATTCGGTTCTGAGAAAAATTATTAGAGCAGATATACGGACCAATGAATCTCCACAATATGAATTTTCGAGGTAAACTTAATACAGTGAAACCCGTTTAAGACGCTTCCGCTTAAGGCATAGTGGCTTACGTGGTTTTCTCACGGTCACATTCATACAAAACACATAAACGCTTAAGAAGTTCTTAACCGTTTAAGACGCGGATTTTTCCCGTCCCTAGACACAATGCAATCCGCTAGTTTGCCTCTTTCGTTTGACCAAAAAATTGGACTGTTCAGCGTTCTTTCGGAGAGATAGCTCACTACTGCTTCTAAAAATCTTTATTCTATCTGACGAAACTGCTTAATTGTAGATTGAAAAATGAACAATAACAAGAAACTAGGACGAAAAAATTTGCGAAAATGTGTCTCCGAATTCTTCAAAATGCACCAGCATTACTCAACCCGGTTATAATTCCATCCCGCTTAAGACGCGGCTTGATTCGCTTCATCCCCTCAAAAGCTTCTTTATCGGATGCACAACTTCACTCTGACGATTTTATTTGAAGAGATTAGATGTCGGTACGTTTCAGAGCAAATCCATAATTCCAAATATGTAAGGAATAGAGCAATGCTCCCGATGGATTCGAAGCAGCAGTGGAACCCGAGTACGTCTCCTCCATGTATATCGTTCCTCCAGTTTTCAGTTAAAATTTCCGTTTCCTGCTTATCTCTCGCTTAAGTGGACCATTAAGATAATTCTTTTGGATCGACACCGAACATCATTTGTGAACTTCCTCTTCACATATTTTTTCCACTAATCAGGGCTACAAGGGATATGATTCAACGTCAAAAATGTACCGTTTAAGTTACAAAACTTCAAGTTTCACACAAAATCATGCAGTTCGTGCGAACCGATTCTTATAATGTCCAGGGTTCGCGAACCACTTCCAAAATCTGTATCCATCTGCTACGATAGTAAGAACAATTTATATATACATGGGTGGTCTGAAAAGTTTCCGACATTTCGCCATTTCATCTGAAGATTTCTGAAAAATCTGGGGTCGGAAACTTTTCAGACCACCCTCGTGTATGTATGTATGTGTGTCTATATACACACACACACACACACACACTCTTCATTCTAATTTCATTTTAAAGCTTCATAAACCTTTTTTATCAGAGAAATAACAAAAAATGCATTTAAGACTGCAGTGCGTGATTCATTACTCGGTAGAAATTCGAGCCTAAAGAGATGTTAGAATCCCGCCACTGAACGCTGCGATCGCACTAATGCGATGTCGGCCAAAGACCAAACAAACACCTATCTTTCTTCCATATTTAATTAGGCTCAGTTTAACCAGAGAATTTACAGAGAGTGTGATTAGTGGCAGCCGAAGGCGGGGCCTCAAAAGTATGTCCAGTCCATGGGCACCGTTACAGCCGCTTAAGGTTACCATACCTTACTTTTATATACAACCATATGCTCTGATGGTTGCCCAAACGAGTCTGGAAGAAATCTTTTGAAGATGAAGAAACATCTTCCTGCTAATACGTATCCGCTAAGAATGCCACTTATCGATTCACCTATATTTATTTATTTATGAAAATACGGCACAAGTGGACAACTGACTGTTGGTAACGTTACAAGCAAAAAAATTCGCATAAATCAATTCTTTAAACAAAAATCAACATCCGGTTTAACAAAAGCACTGTTGCTACTTCTTCACATCAACGATTCATGCAATTCATATTTAAAAATAATAATAAAAAATGTTTAGCAATTAACAGAATTAATTCAAATAAACAAATTAAGATGCAATAAACGATACAATAGTTAAGAAAGTTTTAAGTATCAATTGAACAAATACACATAACACATTGAATAACACAAATACAATAATAAATGTTTGCCGTAAATATTGAAGATACTTCCGCTATCATCATTTAAACTGACTGTAAATACATTGTAAAGTGTTCAGAATTTTTCAATTCACGAGAATCAGATTCAGAATCAGCCGAAAAACAACATTCCTTTGGTTACCCGCGTTTTCAAATTTCTTGTGATCATTGTATCCAGTGATGTATGTACTTAAATGGGGGGATTAGAGGAATACATCCCCTCCCAAAAATTCGAGAAAAACTAATACAATAATTACAGCCTTTCAAAAGTATTATTTTTTAATCCAATAGGTACATAGTCAAAATTTATCTTATTCTAGGTCAAATTACTCAAACAAAATTAATGAAACACTAACTTATAGTTAATTTACTTGAATTATTTCTTGTCAGAAGTATCGATTATAATTAATAGTAATAATTATTATTATTGTATGTATATATCGTATACATACAATATATGACCGCAAATTTTTCTTGTAACTCGCTTTTTGCATTCCTAAGATCATTTTCTAATCGCTCTATTACCAGAAAATAAAAACAATATTCCCACTGAAATATTCTTCTGTGTAAGCCAATGATTGTAGTTATCGATTTACCACGAAAAATTGAGTCCACTTTAAAAATCCACATCACGGTATGGATAGAGTCATTCGATGATATTTCTCAGTAAATCGCATGACGAAATTGTAAGCAGATCACGTCTTCGTCCGTCTATTCATTGGCTTATTTAGCGATACGTCCCACTTCAATAATAATACAAGACTTGAATTCGCAAGTGAAAATATCGGTGACTGTCGAAATCACTAAAATTTACATCAGAATCATTTTACGCGGCGAATCTTACGAAAAATTTACGAATGAAATGACATGGCTGCCAAAAATGAGCCAAATCACTTTCAATTAACAGTGTAATTTGATTCCTTCTATAGATAGAGGAGACTTTGAGGTCTCAATTTCGCCCACAATGAAGACGCCAATTATTTATTTATCCGATTGGTCGTTAATACCTATCTTAGTCCATTTTTAAAACTAGTAAAGCAAAACTTGGTAATACGGCTCTCTTGTAAAACACTGAAAAGTCTGAATTCGCAATTATTTCCAACAATTCACGCACTTTTGTGTAATCGGAGGAGGATTTACTAAAATGTGCAACTGCGACTTACAACCACCAATTATCGATTTAAAAGTTAAATAAGTACGTAAAGTATAATGTAATATCGGTTTTGAAAGTATAATAAGTTTTATTCCAAAACTTATCGCAATTTATGGTAAATGAAAAAGCAATAAATAATTCACAAGGATTTAATATTAGCAGTGTCAGTGAAAAAACAACTGATCGAATCTGTTCGATTTTGGCAAACGAAGCGAAACTCAGCCGATATTCGGCTTATTCGTAGAAACGGAGCGAAAACTGGAACGTAAAATATTACGGTTCGTTCATACGAATTATGATAATATCCGCCACATCGTACTGCCTACAGTTATCGTTGTTTGGATTACGATCTGTTCGGTGAAATTTACTAATTCAATTGTAAACCGATATTAATATAATGAAAATAAATGTGATGATAAAGTCGATAAAATAACAAAAATAGGTAAGAATTACGATAAACGCCTTCTTGGCTAAGCAGCCGCATTAGGTACATTTTAAGCATTTTTATATATTAATAAATTATTCGTCTATACGTCGCATGAATCCCAATCAAATTACTTCCAAGCTGGCAATGAAGTTTTTCTTTGACGATAATACGAGTATCTACTAATCGTGAAACAGATTATTCATCTAACTGTAACAAAGAAAATATGATAATATGTTCTGCGAGCCTTTTCAAATATACCTGAAATTTCGTTTCTGTCTCAACGCTGTTGTCAGATGCGCTCATTCAAAAAAAGAAATAAAAATAAAGAACTAGATAAAACCTAAAACAGGAAAGTCCATCATAATCAATTAGGCGTTGTCGTGGCAACTAATTCGTGCTGATTTCTGTCTCTTCGGTTGTTTGGTCTCTTTATCTTCGTTACGCACCCACCAAAAAATAAAAAACTACCTCCATATTTCTTTCTTCCACTCCTAATTCTTGTCCACAATATTATTGAGCCTTAATGGGCGCCCGAAAAATCCACATTTCCTTTCGTCAATAGCTTCTATTTCTCCATCCATCGTCACTGCTTTCAAATCCTTCTCTTAGATACAAATTAATTTCTACGCGGCAAATTTTATAGGCCTTTTCGAAATATTTTCGGGTTCGAGTCCACGCTCAATTCTTTCGTCAAGAGGCAGTTCCACTAATGCTAGACCCACCCAAATTCTATTTATAGCAACTTGATATTTACTACATTTGTTTTATTTTAAGAAAAATGGAATTAAAATACAATCAACGCATTTACGAGTCGCTTCCCACTTTAAAATGATAAAAAACAGGAAGAACCTTTCAAAGGAAACGCATTCCTATTTTTATTATCTTTGCAGAGACCACACAGAGGAAAGAACGCACGACTAGTTACGATACATCATTTTCAAGTTGAAAATGTTGTTCGAGGTTCAACTTGAAAATGAAGTCAATACGTCGGAACTAGTCGTGCGTTCTTTCCTGTGTGTTACCTATGCAAAGATAAAAATAGGAATGCGTTTCCGTTGAGAGGTTCTTCCTGTTTTTTATCATTCCAAAATGGAATTGTCCAACGTTTCTCGATTTCGCATCGAAATCAATATTCAATCGGTAAAAAAAAGAATTTCTATCATCTATTCTTTTTCACGGCGCTCCTGATGATTTAATGCAACATTAATGATTGAATTCTAAGAAAGATAAAAGGTCTGAACGGAAAGAAAAGTCGATTTAACATAATTTTTTAGGTAATATATAGACCTAAGATAACGCCTTTTAGAGTACATTACTCTAAAATTGCGTGAAAGAAATCCTTTGTAAAGAACCGTAGTGGTATTATTATAAAAACATTTCATTTCGCGTATGAGTTCCCACCGGGAATCGAACCCGGGACCGCTTTAATTAAAATGGCTATCCGGGCATGGATGACCGTTCTAGTAAAACAATATTAATGTGGAACCTAACGATGCTTTTCTAAAAGCAATACCACCGTTAAATTTCCAGCGTCCTTGTATTCGCAGCTCCAAGGAATGGCTCTCGTTTTGAGACGATTAACGGTAAACGAAAACATTCTCAGAGTCCCAGATTTTCCCAAGACGCGACCCCATTTCCTCGAACGTTATGTAAACACATACGTAAAAAGTCAAAACTTAATACACGGCAAATACGGTAACAACCACTATCACTAAAATAACTAATCAATAAGTTCGGGAGGCCATCGTACTACTACTGAGAAACCGAATCACGTTTTAAGTTTTAATAATTTAAGTGACTAAATATAAAAATATAGGAAAAGTCACAAAAAAGAAAGATTCCTTAATTTAAATCACAATTTTTCTTATCTGACCCAACCGACAACCAACGTAGCTAATTAAAAGCTCGTAAAAAGAGCT
Source organism: Pachydiplax longipennis (assembly GCA_036926295.1). Taxonomy (NCBI): domain Eukaryota; kingdom Metazoa; phylum Arthropoda; class Insecta; order Odonata; family Libellulidae; genus Pachydiplax; species Pachydiplax longipennis. The sequence continues at coordinate 1,371,055 of JAVFKF010000040.1, read as the reverse complement.
GTGTGTGAAAATGCATCAAAACGAACCACAACTAAATAACATTTAATTATGGCGATGCCCTCTGCTGACGTTCCCTACCGAAAGTTATAACTTTTTTACGTGTTCCTGTTACTTTATTACCACCCACTGAAAATTGATTCTTTACCACTCCTTGCCATCTATTTCTACTTACACATATATCATTTTTGTTTTTAACAATATCATTGGCGACAGTTTAGATAGGAGAAGAGACTTTTTATTCTCAATCTCGGCTAAATAAAGACCTTCCATTTGCGCCAATTTCTTTGGAGAATATGATATTTCCGGTAATTACAAAAATGGTCAAATTATGCAAAATGGGGCGTCGTTAAGAACATAAGAGAACGCGATCTGCGATGATTACGTTAGGAGTCCAAACAGCGCTCTTACTTTTATGACAAACGCCATTTCAAATTTCGCGCATTATATTCAGTTTTCCCAAATCTATCGCAAGCAAATTGGAAATTTCATTCGTTTTAATAATCTATATCGATTAAATATTCATAAATTAATAATTATAATTACAATAAAATATCGATAACATTGTTATGATTATTAATCGAGAATTATTGATTGATGGTATTACTGAAATCGTCTGTTTATTATCTTTCAATTGGTTAATGGATGTTTATATTAGGTGTGTTCGAGGAGATAGTTCTCAACCAGTTCGAAAGTGCGGCGCATGCGCGTGATGATTTTGGTGTTTTGGAGAGCGTTTAGAACCGAATTCTGAATTAATTACGGATTCAGAATTGTTCGTTACAGGCTCTCTCGTTCCCTGAATGCGGGAATAATCATCAGAATTCGGTTCTGAACTCTTCTAAATCACAAAAATCATCATGCGCAAGCGCCGCAGTTCCGAAATAGTTCGGAACTGTCTCCGCGAACACACCTTTTGAAACCGTTAAAGATACTTAAAAAAAATTTATTCTAGGCCAACTGTTTATTGAATTTCTAGCGCAGTTTAGCGGCCTAAAAGATCGAGCGGGAATATTTCGGCATGTGAATTTCCGAAAGATTACAAATGTACAATTTAACAAATGTACTGTGACACCTGTTTTTAGACATTCATTTATCGACGGGAAACAGAATTGAAAATTTTTAGAAATGAGGATGTCCTGTTTAACCAAATCAAATTAACCAGAGTGGCAGTGCAGTGTTTTGTGAGCTGTTTAGCGTAGTCTTGTAGTGTTATATGGCGGCAACTGCCCTTAAATATCGTTTTTCTTCCCTTATTGCAAACCAGGTTAAAACTGCCTCATTGTAAACTAAAAATGATCAAAATGAAGTATCAAAGGAAGGTGCTCTCATTGCCCGAAAAGCAGACTATTCTTAAAAATATGACGATAAGGCAACCAGAATTACAAAGCAATAGTTTAGAGACCTCTTAACATATCATCTACATCCGTGGAAAATACTTGTACTTATATTTACATTAAATGACAAACTTATCCTCATTTCAGGTAGGGACAACTCGAGAAAAGCGTTTTCCTGGCACTGTTGGTTCCGTTCAATTTTTAAATTTCCTTTTCTGATTAAGATCATACATTGCCATCCGATAGCATTTCCTTCGACATTGCAGAAACAAGTAAATCGGTAAGCCGAACCTTTGTATATAAGACGCGCGGTCATTTATTTGTAATTTTAAAAAATTACAGATTATATGGCGTCAAATATGTCAAATCGTTTAATAAGGCTCCATTTACTTTTTAACATGTTAAGCTCTTACTTAAAAATTAAAAACCTCTTCCATTACGTTCTCCAAAGTAAAAAAAATATAGTTATCCGATAACCATGTTATTCCGCTAATAACGATGTTTTCCCTGAGAAGCGGGTGCATAATTATATATTCGCGTAAGCTTATTCATCGACGTTAAATAAATAGATTCGAACAGAAGTTTTATAAATGAGGATATCCCGTTGAATCGCTATTTCCGGTAAGTTCACTGAACTCTTTTCGAAAAACTCATCCCTACATTGGGAAACCAAACGAAAATCCAAAGGAAATTTTTTCCGCAGCTTTTTCTATAAAATTGTGTCATTTATTTCAAGCTGAGGGCACTGCAAGTTGATCCACATCAACGGCCGTTAGAATACATTCATTTCACTCCGTTGGAGCGATGGTATTTAGAGGAATGATTTGCTAAGGAAATGTCGTACGTCCTGAATTTATAATTAGGCGCTTGGGCCTTGTTTATCAACTCTCAATTAGAGATGGGCGAATCCGATCCGATGTACTTCACCATCGATTCTTTTAACCCGATCATTTTGAATCGATCTTTTAAAACCGATCTTTCGATACGATTCGATGCACCCAACCGATCCATACGTTTCGATACACGATATAGGTCTGCATGGGCAGATACTGCTTAGTAATGATTGGACAAAATGCCTTCGAAGTTTATTTTCAAAGAAGAGGGATCCTTTCATTTTCACAACTAGATGCTTAGGATCGAGAGCTATTCTCGCCTCTAAGCACATGGACATGCATCAAAGCGTGAATATCTGAGCACGCTCTAGAAAGATAAATAAATCAATGGAATAGCGGCCGAGGAGAATGAGAGGACCCAACAAGTTACTCATTTCGAACTCTTAATTTGTAAACAAAATGTTTTACCCTGGCTGCCAGTCTGATCTCATCCTTCTTTCCAGCCTTGCGCGTTTCTTATGAGAATTTTTAGTTTTCTCTTGGCACTAGATGCTGGCGGTTGACTTCTCTAGCGTAGTGATTTCTCCCGGTTTATAACTTTTGCAACATTATCCTTAAACAATTGAAAGGGTTACTTCAAATGTTGCTCTCTGTGCCTACCACAAGAGCAAGTACCGAAATTTTGACTTGGCAGGCTTTCTAGCGCAAGAGCGTCGAACTAGTTTAAATGGTGAATTTGTTGACTCTTTCCTCCGTAGTTACATGGAGAGGCAACAAAGTTACCTCTTGGTGAATGAATTAGTGATCTAAGTTTTCTCAATAACACGAAATAACGTCAGTTTAAATTAAATGTACAGGAAGATGATGTGCAATTTTCGTACATCTCTCTTAAGGTAAGGTTTGATAAAAAAGGAACAAAGGAAAAAAGCACAATTATAACTTAATCAGTAGTTTTTCGCCTAAGTGAGCCGCATGTAAAAACGATACAAACTAATTGAAATAATGTGTTTTTTCTAAGAAGTTACGCATCACGTTAATGGAAAACATTTCGTTTATTGGAACTCTTATCATCTTTGATACAATGAATGTCATTTTAACGCGAATGTAAATTACTTGGGTAGCTCAACATCAATTTAAACCTGTGAAACATCTAACCCTTCGTGAATCCTGCCATCTTTACAGTTTCTGATGTTTTACACTCGAATTAATCTCCCAAACTGTATTCTAAGTTATTTGTATAAATGTGGTATATTCTACAGAATACTGAGTAGCTCATCATCTCCTAACTTTAGAATAAAGATTGTAGCAAAATTATAATGATTATAATAATTATTCTCTCGAAAATGAAAATGAAAACGTTCAATTTAAGTAATATTTACAGACATAGATGCTCACAATCCCGCGTCACGTGACCATTCCAGCCAATAGAAGTCGTTGTAAACGATTCAAACAGCCAACAAGAGACAGTACAACCGATCGAATACGATCTCGTGTTTGAATCGATTCCAAGTAAACGGTTCAATTCGATTCGATCTTTTCATTGAAAACTCTCATCTCTTCTCTCAATAATGTGCAGCATTTTTTTTTCAAATTTTTAGAATGATCACGTTTTCACAAGTACTTTTCTCTCTTCGGAAAATAATTTTATATAGAGAAAATATACATTACACGCTTATAAAACATACTACATGATTAAAGTCACTTTGTGATGTAAAGTCTGGTAATCATTTATAGAAATACAGGGGAAGGTCGGGCGGCGGTTAATCGCAGGCATTTCTAAGAGAACAAACACGTCCCACAAGTAAAAATCTTGGATGGGCAAAGCAAAAACGGGCGCCGAGTCTCCGTTTCGCACTATTTTTCGTCGCTCCTGTCCAACTTCGTTGCAGTTCTTATCAAGTATAATAAGTGAGGATTCGGTGCTATCCGTACTCGTCAGAGTAGGAATACTGTGTTCTCCAGATTCCTCAAATATTCATTATTATTGTGATTTTTGTAAGGCCAAGTGAGTATGCGATTGGGCCACTACGCCTAGGGCCATCTTTGTGTTACCGAAATATTAAGGACCAAATATCTTTAACACATTTCGTTAAATAATTTGTCACGATTACTTACTTTTAATTAATGTGATTGAAAAACTTTCTAGTTTGATTTTAAGTTTAACTAAAGATAGAAAATTTATTACTTGAATTTTAATTTGCAATTTATTTAAGTGTACGGGAAGTGTCCCCTAACTGAAAATTTTGTTCATTCTTCTCGTAGTTTAGCGAAAGTTTTCTATGACGCTTTTCTATGTATTTTATGTTCAAAATATCGAACTTTCATTATTCATAATCTGTCTGGACTGCCGATGGCGTACGTCTTGGACGGAAGCGTGACTAAAATGCTTTGCAGAGGTTCTCTATGTCCTTGAATAAGATCGTTCGGATTTGACTCATTCCAAATTGAAACCGGAAGAAAGGATGATATGGTTCCGTGGCGTGAAAACGCTCGCAGAAAAGGTTTCTTTGACCTCACTAATTGATTACTTCCTGCGATTAAAATCCGAGAAACAGGTGGCGAAAGAAAAATTAATTTCTACTGCAGAAGATTTGAAAAACGTAGTATCTGAATTTAAGTTGGAATGGAAAGAGGAAATCCGATCGGTTAATTTCTTTGCGTCGAAATTGAAGAACGAATTAATGACAACTGCTTTCTTACTTTTCGTTGATGGAAGTCTAAATGCGAAACAAGAAAGTACACTCACTATTTATCGGCCGAGAAATGAATCGGTGAATGAAAAAAAAGAGTAAAAGAGGAAAAAACTTACCGAACATAACTGATTCATCGACGAAAGAATCCAAGTGGGAATACTATACAATCCCGTACAATATACTGTACCTCACACTACAGCTTAAGGTCTTCATTTTCTTGATTTTATTTAGAAGGAAAATAGATTTCAGTTAGGGGATGCTCTCATGCTTTCACCAATTTATGAGATGAAAATCAAACAGAAACTTTTCGTAATAATGCGAAAGGCGGAGCATAATATCTCGCCTCAGACGACACAATGGCAAGACCCTCTGTGCAAGTCCAGAGTCGAACCAAGGACACATTATAATATGCCTTAGGTCACTGGACTTGAGTCCTCAATTCAATCTTTCTATCTCGTCGGGAAGTTTGTGAAATTAACGTTCAAAAGTATCTTCCAGTCATTTCTAACAGGGGTTTACAGGCATGGTATAAAAATCTATAAATATATAAACCACGGTGATTATTATTATATAAATGCTTATCGCATTTTCTAGATTTTGACTCCAAATGACGTCAACTTTACAAAGGCTTTTCGTTTTCCTTAGTCAAAGCAAGAGTCGTCTTTCCTTTAAGACACTTCTTGAAACAAATAATTCAACTCCAATCATTTAGTTTTCTACGTTTGCTAATGAAGCCGAATGAAAAAGTAAAAGTTCTCTTTCAGTTCACTCAGTGAATTATGATGACTTGTTAATATAAATTCTTAGCTGCTAGAGGTCTTTGACCTCGTGTATTTGGACTACTTGGCTAAACAGCCCAATTCATAGCACATCCGCCACCATTCATAGAAAATAACCGCCACCGAACTAATGAAGCACGCAAAAGAAATTGAATGTCTGTGAAATTAGCGATCGACGAGTCAGAAAAGCCTCGTTTGCAAGTGGACTCCACTCAAATTTACCCATAAAATTAACTTCATTGAATGCGTTATCGTTGCTTCCACGCGAGACCACACCAATGAGTCGAAAAAAGACAGACGGCCACTCTCCAATCAATTCTGAAATTATATGGATTCTCGCGAAATGGAACTACATAAAGTTGAAAGTGCTGCTTTTCAATATTTTCCCAGTTGAAGAGGAGTTCATCGGAGGAAATTGGTCAGGTAAAATATAACGCGATGTTATCAAAACGTCCTTTATCTTACGTAATACACCATTTTTTGGTTAAATATTTGCGTATTTTATGAGAAAATCGCTAAAGATCCTTATTTTGCTCATATATACGTCATTTAAAAACATCCATTTAAATCCATTTGAAGTTGATGGATTTTCCGAAATTTTACTCCTCTCCTTACATCAACATTATACGAATAATTATAATTCTACAATGTAAATTGCGCTTTGTATTTGATTTTCATATACGTCGAAATAAGAGAAAAGGTCGAATTTGAGGATGCCTCGGTAGAAATATTTCCTCACCGTGATTCGTTAATGTAGAAAAAATACAGAAATATGCCCTCGTCGACTGATTTATGAGCGAATTTTCTCACAATTTCACTCGATAGTGAAATTTCTCTTGATTACATAAGCTACGCTATCCTTCATTTCTCGTAGAAAAGCCACGCTAAATACACGAGCGCTTGAGAAATATTCAAACTAGAGTCCATTAGAGCCAAAAGTATGGTCTTTTCAAAGACGAACAAATCGAAATTACAATCAAACTCCACCAGCCTTCCCCTAACACTTCGTTCAATTATTTTATCATATACTATTTAAATATAAATAAATGACAATATTACGCGAACAAAACAAACACATAATTGAGATACGATATTTCAAAAAGATGGAATTAGAAAATAATGTGATGTTTGAAAGTGTGTGTGTCATTGAAGCTCCTAATTTTATTGCTCTCAGATAAAAAGGAATTTCGCCCATTTAGAGATACATTAAAAGTCAAGTTAGCAAGAAATACTAATTCGTTTCATCTTGCTTTAATGCAAAATCGAGCATATTCAGGCACAATACAATGGACGACTGTCTCAGCACTTAAATAGCCTCCGATTCAGCCGAAATTCAAACCAACGCATTCTCAAGAAACCGATTCGCACCGAAAAACAATCCCGAAATAAAGAACAGAAGTGAAGCGTAATTGTATCCAATCGATACGGGTCAATGAAAATGTCTCCTTTGCAATGGAACGTGTCTTCAATAGTAAGCATAATTCTGACGAAAACAATTCGGAGAGATATCTTTCCAATCGAAAAAGGTGCCAAGATTGCCTACTCTATTTTATTTATATTTACGAAATGGTATTTTTGAGAGTTGATCGAAGGTCTTCCATGTATTTCACGCGGTACCTCTACATTGGCTATCGGAGGGATAGCCAAGTGGGTAACGCGTTCGCTATCGACGAAAACTGTACCGAGTTCGATCCCTGGTGGGGTCCCAGACCCGTGAAAATACTGCGAAGGTATTTGAATTAATAATTAGTGGGACTAATTAACAACCGAATTAACACACAAAATTACGTCGAATCGTACACCAAATCATTCTAAACGTTAACAAAAACTTCCCTTCTACGAAATGGCTTTTTCACTTAATTCAAAGAAATTCATACATGCATGATTGAGAGCAGTACTCGCACTAACCAAGAGTGAAGAGGGTATCGAAATTTAATATTTTTTATTCCGGTTTTCGCTTCGATTCAACGAGAAAGCCTTATTTCGTATCATTTAGTTACTGCCAACTTAAACCTGTGAGAACGATGTTTTCGCTTTGTTTGTAATATATCCTTGTGTATTATATTTATAATATATATATATATCCGACATCGGATTGAAAATGGCTGATGATGATGATGATATATATATATATATATAATATCCTTGTGTATTATATTTATTACTTTAAGTTTTTTCAGTCACTACATTAAACGAAATTTAAGATTAAATTTGGTAGTAAGTTTTTTAGTCCTAGTTACACATGTTTAGCGAACCTTCCTCTATTTAGACTTGGGTAAATTGTGCATTGTTAGCCGAAAATCGGGATAGAATGTACAGCGGTTTTCGATATCGGCCCTGGTTCAAGAATTCAAATTTTGCGGTCCAGAATGATAATTTCGTTTTTCGGATGCCCTGTTTAAAACTGACGTATCAAATTGTTTTCGTCCAGGAAGTTCCGGTGCGAAAAGATGGAATACCAATGGAGCAGTATGATACATCATATAATATCTAAGATTCCAATACGTAAGCCTAGATCGGACTAAATAGGAAATAAACGCGAGTAATTCTAACAAAAGTCCCGCTACGATAAACCATGTTTTTTTCCTCGATTGACGCGCAGCAATCCAATGGTAATCGGCATTCTCTTGTGTTTGTGTACTATTTCTGTCGGCGGAAGCGCATGACTTCACCAAATGACTCAGAGAACGCGCCTAATGTCGATTCACTCAGTCTTTCGAGGAATTGAAGTTTTAGAAACAGCTCGTAGAGAGATTATTGGAATGCAACTAGAGCTGTCATTCCCATCTCTGAGAATTATACAATTAAAAGAGGGCGGGAAGGAAACCATTCTAAGACCATCTTCAGCTACGAAATATCAACCTCGGGGTTGTCTTAGTAATTTTCATTACCTTAAATTAACATCAATAAGAAAAATATAAAATATCGTGTTAATAGTGTAATTTTTCACTTTGAATTTTGAAAATTTCCATAGGATTTTTATTACTTTTAACTGCTTCTACCATCTTTGGTTTATTTTTTATTAAATCAAGAAATTCCGAGCAAGCCAATCCGTGTTTGCTTTCTATCTTTAATTCTACTCTCTTATTTTTCAGGAGTGAAATGATTTCTTTTGCCCATTAACTATGAAAATAATCATAGTGAACTACCAGACACTTGTTGTCCGGAGGGAAACCCAGGCCTCCGTACGAACTTCTCAATTCAATATTAGGGATATAGGGATATGCAATCCCTAAGAGAATGGCCAGAAAAATTAAACGGTTCAGTTTTACTTTTTCAAACTGTCCGAAGACATTTTACAAAATTTTAGCAACGGATGTGATTAGGGTAGGAAATCGTTTATGATGTCAGAGAAGGACAGTAACGGAAGTATTAGTGGGTCATTTCAAAATTAAACAGTACATTCCATAAATCATATTTAAACATGTTATTTTGGAAGTCATTTATAAGTCTTACAAAAATTATAATTTATCAAATATATATAAAAGATAATGATCTTCAAATGCAACTGAAATTTGTTAAAATGAAAAATAATTAACAATGGAAAAAAGAACGTAATATTTTAGACTTCTTCGATTATGTAATATCACAGAATAATATAGGTAATCGAGGAAAAAATTCTGGAGAGAAATAGAGGAAATGATTGAAAAAGACGACAAATAACTCTGCAAAAATTGTTGATTGGCCGGGAAAGAGTAGAAATTATGCGAAGAGGAACCGTAATAAATCTCGTTTTCTTCCAAAACCGATTGGAACCGGCTCTCATCCTTTGAAAGTTTGTTATTATTTCTAGCTTTTTTTCATGTACACTACATCACAAAATTTACAGTAAAACGTAGTGATTGTAATTAGCAAGTCATATTCACATATACTTGACAATCCTTCCCATAATTACACTTCAGTAAGTCAAGTATAATTGGAAACAAGACATCGGAACTTAGCAAATAACGGTTTTCTCTCTGGTAAAAATAACGGTCCTTTTCGGTTCGATGCATTTGAGAAAGAGGGACTTCACTGGCAATAGAACGGTTATCAGCCTTCGATTTGTCTGATAAGAAACTATACTAATTACGCCCTACGAATCAGGGTGAATGGAGATGTTTTGTTTCGCCTAAAAACGGAACTAAATTTAACTTGTAAAAAATATACGAGGTCTGTTCAAAAAGTTCCCGAACTTTTTTTATAGTGTGCCTCCAGTTGGTTATTTTTTAATCTGCCTGTAGGCGTTGTATCCGCGAAAGCTTCCCAAATAACCACCTTCAATCACTTTGTCGATATCTTGCTTTGTTCAGTAGTTACGGATGTTTATGAGAACAGATGATCGTAGAGTGCGGCGAAAAATCGGGTCCGCGGAAATGAGCTCTTTGAAGGAGCAGCGTTCTTCTGTAAAATTCTGCGTGAAACTGGGCAAATCTTTCACGGAGACTTTTGAGTTGATTACCAAGGCTATTGGTGAGCATGCTATGAAACGTACCGCGTGTTATGAGTAGTTTATACGGTTCAAAGACGGGCGGCAATCAGTGGAAGACGACGAGCGTTCCGGAAGACCATCAACGTCCACAGATGACCCCCACATCGAAAAAGTGAACGATCTCGTTCGTGCAAATTGACGTTTGACTGTCAGGGAGCTTGCAGAAGAGCCTGGCATCCCGATTGGTTCTGCTACGAAATCCTAACTAAAAAAATTGAGGATGCATCGAGTCGAGGACAAATTCATGCCTCGCCTGATGACAGCAGACCAGGAGCAACACGAGCAACTCGTGACTTTTCAGCCAAAAACAAGACCACTGTGCTTCTCCAACCACCCTATTCACCAGGCCTGGCTCCATTTGACATTTTCCTATTCCCAAAGCTAAAAACCCCGCTCAAAGGAAAAAGATTCAGAGCATTCGAGAAATAAAGAAAAATTCGATGGAGGAGCTAATGAACAGTCCGAAAGAAGCGTCCCAAGACTGTTTTAAATAGTGGAAATACCATTTGGATAAGTGTATACGTTGGGGTGGGGAGTACTTTTAAGGAGACTCGGAGCAATAATTTGTAAGTGAAATATTTGTGCTGTAATAAATAAAGTTCGGGAACTTTTTGAACAGCCCTCGTACTAAATCTTACGTAATAATCAAGTATGTTTTCTTCAATTATGACTGTTGCGTACATATTTATTTATCCGATATCCCATTAGAAATACATGGAAGTAATTTTTGAAATTAAATTCATGAACTTCCAGACGAGATAGAATTACGAAATTCAGAATATCTGGTCGATGTACGGTACACATAGCGATATTTTTGCACAAAGTATGGGTTCGATTCTGTACGACTCGAAAATACGCAACAAATGCATGTTCATTTCGATCGATTGCAAAATTCTTTGCCGTCGAAATCATTTCAAAGGTAACAACGGAAACGAATGAGAAATGTTTTAGTGACCTAATCAACATATACTATCAACAACTAAGTTTTGTATATATATCAACAGGGGGAAATAGGGGGAAATAGTAAAAAGGGGGAAATAGTAAAAATTATCAAAAGTAGACCATTCGGATCGTCTTTCATCCACATCAAGATATTTATCAGAGTCGAGAGTAAAAGAAAAACTTTTGGAAGATAGGAGCAAAATTTTTATCGTCACTTAGATCTGCTAAAAAGTTTTTTTTTGGCGTAAGTTCAGGTGATTTCCATGCATTGCTTTAGGCACAATAACATTTTATAGTTATTTTTAGGCGTTCCATTTATATTTCTTACTTCAGTTTCTACTTTGATGGACATTTAGAATAGGAGAGCGATTAATCTAATTTTCTAATTCAGACGAAAGCAATAACAGTAGTCATTGATCATTTAGTAGTAGTTCAGTCATTTTTGGATGGGGAAATCCATTGGTATCTGTATGTATATACACGGCGGTGATATAAAAGGCTATTTAATTACAGTTGCTACATTTATTTATTTAGTATCCCGACCGCATAGTCGATTCGTCATAACTTTATCCCGTCGTAATGTTTTGTTCGTGAATTTCATTTTTCTTCGTCGCTCTCAGGCGATTGCCTCACCTTTATGCCCTTCTTTCAATCGGCCCATTTTAGGACCGCGGAACATTCTAGCGCACATTTCGCTTACTTAATCCACTCCCTTAACATAGAAAATGTTCAACAGAGAGCGAAATTGCATTTCGATTATAATTATCATTAAATCGATAATAATAATAAATTATCAAAATTTTGCCATTTTAGCGGGAAAATAATTTATATGGATGACATGAACCGATTTTGAAGGCGTTGCGAAATGGTCAAGGTCGTTCACTTTTCGTTCGCACAATCTGGATACATTTATTAGCTTTTATATCCTTGAAATTCTTTTGAAAAGAAGGATACTTAACTGTTTTATTATCTTATGAAGAATGACGAAAACTACAATGCTTCACTTACGTGGATTGGTGCGTAGGAAAAATGTCACGCTTTTTGGTAGGTATGAATTATTAATATGGTTTATGGTTAATATGCCACACCGAGAATTTATGGAATTCGTTGGGCTGTAGAAATGCCGCCGTTGAAATTTCAAGGGGAAGACAAAACCATTTTGGAAACGTTTAGGACCATTTTGGTAGTGCAATGGCTCACGGCATAATTAGTTAATGTAATAACTCCTATATCAAATACAATATTTTTTGTTATGCCTTTACGAATCTTTGCGCGTAAATATAACTACGCTCAATTTTATCTGAGCTTAAATGGCTGGCAATATTGAAAACCGTTTTGAGTAATAAGGCTAGTTGTAAGAATGGTCTGAACAGACTCAAGAAGTGATTTCTTCGGATTAGTTCATCTATCTTTTCCTCTATTCTTGGCTTTGGATCATCATTTTTACCCGTGGAATTTATACCAAGATTCCTCCACTTAGATCACTGAGGAGAGCAAGGTCAAACCACTCCTCATCTCATAGTAGAGATGGTTATTTGAGGCTACAGAGCGGGACGCCTAACGGATTGCACCGTTGAGGTCAACGCGCTGGAGTGGGCGGAAGGAAAATCAAGTGAAATTCCCTAGAAATACGTGGCAAAAATGGAAGCGATGCCCATTCGATTGGCCTCGAAATGTGAAGTGACAAAGATCTCGTTTCGTCATCCGAAAGCTTTGGAATGGATTTTCAGCTATTTTTTAACTCGACACCGATTTCATCGACGGATGTTTTTACCCGAGTTTGTCTTTCGACTGTGCTCATTTGCACTCATCAACGACAATTTTCGTTCTAAACATACTATAATTGCATTTATATCTAATTCGAAACTGTTTTCTTTTATCTATTAGCTGTTGTATATTATTTTCAATTGTATACTTCATATTTGTGTTTATTTTGTTTAGACTAAATTTTTCTAGAAGTAAGTTAACTGCAGATGTTAGCTTTGAAATTTTTTCTTACGTTTTCATATATTTGTAAAGGTTGGGTGGAAGAGAGCCCAAAATGGTCTAACCTCGCCAAAATAATTAAATAAAAATAACAGGTATTTTCCTCACTAAAAAGAAGGAAAACACTCAGATGTGACCGTTAAAAATACACATCATTTGCAGCAATCGTATGGCAATAAATTAAACAAATATGCAGAACTTGCTAAGGAGATAAATGTGACGTCTAAGTCACCATTTCCTCATCAGGCGTAGTTTCAAAGACTCTTCCGCGGAATTTTTCAAGACTTCGTTTCTCTTTCAAACATTAATCAGATTACAAAAATCAGTTCTTCTAAACACATGCATAGCTAGAAAATTTCTTAACATGCCAATAATTTGAAACCGAAACCAAATTCAAAAATGAAATAATAAACCGAGGCTAAATAAGATATTTAGCGTGTGCCTAATTCCTATGGTGAATTACAATCGGGATAGTCGTTTCCAGTCTTGGTAGTAGTAGTATTGTGGAAAGTACTTCGACAGCTGAGGTCATTTCGCACACCGGGAATCGAACCCGCTTTCATAGAAGTCGAACGCGCTGCCCACACTAAGGGAGCCCTTTTCAGTCTTTTATTTAGTGAGAGTGAAAAATTCAAATCATCATATTAATGAAAGAATCGATCGGAAGATGATCTCAAGTCAGTCCCGCGTTTCTGCGATGGCAATTTCATTTGATCTGTCATTCATATTATGATTCAATACATTTTACCACATTGCCTTTTTTAATGGAAATAAACGACAACTTCAAATCGCAGGTTATTGAAATGTTGTCGTCAATTCGAGGTGGCGTCGAAGTCATGAAAATAAAAACATCCAGAGCAGCGGAATGCAATCGATTTGAACAATTGAGAGAATTCAGAAAAAGAGTATAAATTAAAACAGTTGAGAAGGAAGAAAATGAGAGATGGATAATTGAAACGCCTGACTTTTCAAAGGAGTCCATTCATTGAGAAGCATGTCGTGCGGCGTGAAGGTCCTTGGGAGTACAAGTAGAAAGCGACTCCAAGTGGTCATCTATTACGTAGGATACCTAAACAAAAACGAATATGGAAATCGTTCGTGATAATACAGTGCTATCGAAAAGATAATCGCTTTCCCGCGCCTCGAGCGTGACTTGCATCAAATAGAAGCAAAAGCAGATACGTCATTTCGAGTCAAGGACTCTCTCCATTTTTCAACCTTTTTCTCGAGTTTAAACAGCAAAAATATTGTCGATTGGAGGTGATTTTGGCGTGAAATATACTTTCAACTTCGAAATTTATAGTCTTGATAAAAAAAGAGCAAATTTTGAATTCGTAAACATCACCTCTACCTGACGACCTATGTGATAGTTTAGTAAAACTTTCCATGTACAATGATACCTCGAGATACGAGTTTAATTCGTTCCGTAACCTTGCTCGTATGTCAAATTGCTCGTATCTCAAAGCAATTTTCCCCATTGAAATTAATTGAAATGCCATTAATTCGTTCCAGCCCCCAAAATGCCACCCCAGTTGTTCTTATTACGTGTTTTTGAATAGGAAAAATGTATTTATAATGACAAAAATTGAATAGAAACATAATAAAAGATAACGTAAAGAAATAAACTGACTTTATAAGTGTATTTGTATTTTGGTCACTAAAATGCAACTTACACACAACTTAAATGCTGCTGTATGCTTAATTTTAGCTACTGCTTTTTTCTTCACTGGTCTTTGCCTTTTTTCGCCGGATTCAAAAAAAAAAAATGTCCAAGGAGGTTTGTTCCTTCTTCCCTTTCAGAATGTTGCGGAAATGAGTTAGGCGATTAATCTTCTCCTCTGTCGTTATGTAAGTCCTATTCGGCATCTTCTTCCAGAAAAGCTCCGTCACGTCACAGTTGAAGACTTGCTGGGGGATGTGTCCTTTGGCTTCTATCGGTTCGGAAAAAGTTTTGAGATAATCCTCAGCTGCTTTCAGATCCGAACTTGCAGCCTCACCATGCCTGACAACGGAGTAAATGCCGGTCCTTTTCCTAAAGTCGTCAAATTTGCCTCGACTGGCTTTAAACGAGTCTTACGATGCCTCGTCCGTGGAAGTGCGCGGGGTCTGATTCAGCAAATCACCGTAAATTGCTCGTGCTTTCTCGCATATGATGCCCAGTGTAAAAATATCGTCTTTAAGCTGCTTCTCCGTCACTCAAACCATCAGCAGTTTCTCCATCTTTTCATAGAGAGAGCTCCGGAGCTTAGAAATTATTGTAACGCCCTTAGCTGGCGTTATACCCTTTATTGACTCCTTCTGTTTAAGCACAGTACATATCGTTGAAGTACTACGCCCCTCGCCAAGTCAGCTACTTGCACATATCGCTCATTTTTCTATGATTTCACGCTTTAATTCAATAGAAATCTTCTTCTGAGCGTTGACCTTTCCACTCACTTTCTTCGGACCCAAGGTTATAAAAAGAAATGTGATAAAGTATTTAATTGCACAAAGTCCTAGAAAAACTTATCAAAGATGCTTCGACAGCGAGGTAAACAAGTATACTGGGGGGATGCGTGGGATAATGCGAGACGCACGAGGCACAGTAAACTGTTGGGTAGTGTGCAGCAGGCCGTTCCTCGTATCTCAAATTTTGCTCGTATTTCAAAGCAAAACTTCGCTCGCTCGACGGCTCGTATCTCAAATATCTCGTATGTTAGGGCACTCGTATCTCGAAGTACCACTATACCTAACTTTATCATTCAACTCTACTCTGAAAACTAATCCTTTACTGTACCTCATAAATACATCTTTTCATGATGGCATTTTCCCCTCATCTATCAAAATTTAAAAAGTTCCTTAGCATAGAAAAGGGAAATCCTGTTGAACTCAAATCTTATAGGCCAATCGCTATTCAAACACAGTCCACCAAAATCTTTTAGAAAGCCTATCATAGTCGATTAATTTCCTATTTTGAATCTGCAGGGATTTTTTCCAACATCAACATGGTTTTGGGAAGAATAAATCCACTAAATCTGCCATACATGAAAAAACCATTTAAATACGGTCGTAGATAAAAACCATAATGCTTGTGCCCTTCTCTTTGATTTTAGCATGGCTATTTGACCATGCAAATCATAACCTTTTAGCTAAAAAACTGGACAGAGTTGGTGTCCTATAGCCTGGCTGCTTTCATATCTCAAAGATTGTGCACAGAGTGTCTTGGTCTATAAAGATGGCATAAAGTACATATCTTCCTCTAAAACAACCAATTAAGGGATTCCACAAAGCTCTGTCCTTGGCCCTACCCTGTTTTTAATTTATATTAATGACCTTCCAGATCATATTAACAGTGTATATTGCAGCACTCCAAACATTACACTATTGTTATCTCTTCTTTTACTTCCAATCAACTGGTCAAAACTTGCAATCTTGTGACACAGAAAATGCATTCGTCCACAAATAACTTTCTTTTACTCAATCCTGCAAAATCACAAGTCATTAATTTTACTTGCAAGAATAAGGTGCCCTTAACATTAAATGTCAACTTGGATGGTCACAGCCTATCATAGGTCAGTTGCTTGTTGTCCATATTAACTCCCACCTCTATTGGGAACTGCATATTGAGACACTTTTAAAAAAACTTAGACCCCAATGCTTTCTGGTTCTTAACATCTTCGCTTCATTTCTATTGAGGTCATGCTGTCTGTTTATCATGGTTCATTTTACCCTCACATCATGTATAGTATTGTTTTAGGGATCCTCCCCCCAAGCTGTCAACATTTTTAAGCTTCAAAAGAAACTAATACGCATTATGTTCAATACCAGGCTTGATAAATGAAGTTTACATGTCTTCAAATCCCTCAAAATCTTACCTCTTGCATTTATTTTTCTTCTTTCTACTGTTATGTATGCAAGAAAGCATCTCAAACAATACGAGACCAATGCAGAAGTCCATAATCATAGGACTCGCAATGCAAGCAATTTACATGTCCCTTATGCACATAGTTAATCTACTCTTTTTGAGCCTCAATATATGGGACTTGTTATGTATAATAAGCTATCTGAGAACCTTGAGATTATGAAGTCTGATGAATGTTTTAAAAGCAGGTGTGAATATTTTCTGGCTGATAAGATGCACTATAACCTTGATGATCGTCTTTCATCTTTATTTCATTCTTTCTTTTTTCACTGTTCTTTGATAAAGTCTATATCATTTACATGATCCTGGACCGATAAATATTATTATTATTATAATTTATGGGATCTTTATTTGTTCAATTCTCATGTAATTTTTTCTCAATTCTTCCTTATCCTTACCAAGTACTTTTTACTTCCCATAAATACAAATCGTCTATTCAATGTAATGAAATGAATGTACCTTTACAGTTATTTCCACATCTTAACTGACTACTTATTGTCTCCTTCAAATTTACAATTAATATGGTATTTTTCAGATGGTAATTTTATTTAGAATCAACAGATAGTGAATAAGAATCAAGAGGGTATAAATAAAGCATATAAAATACAAATCCAAACAAACATTTGCAAAGTTAAGTGAACTGCAGCTGCTGTGAACAAATTGCTCATTTACAATAGATCAAAATATACCAAGCTTAATCAGGGATAGGTTCATAGTGTGAATGCTTTAAGCATATGAATTTTACGTTACTCGGCATTATAAAATGATCACGGTTTTTGTTTCTGTAAATTTAACTTGCATCTAGAAGTTGAAATGGATCATGAAAAGGTACTTAGTGCTTGTGTTACAGTGTATATCTAAAATTGTTGTCTTTTTTGTACAGGGCATAAAACAGTAATATTTTTTGTTCCGGTTCAACCATAAAACCCAATATTGATTCAGTTCCAGTTTCACTCTTTCTGCCAACAGGTTCGAACAGTTTTATTTTCGCTCAGATTATTGTAATATTTTATATTTCTGAAATTTTAAAAATTATTTCTAGCATGTTATTTCTTTATGTTAACTACACTATATTTAAGAATAAAAGTTAGTAACAGTTATTTCATGTTTATAAAACCTCTAAACGCATTAAACTAAGGTATGAATTGTTGGGAAGCAAAAATAGAAACGGAGAGTATAACGGTATTTGAATAAGAACTTTATTTTCCGCCTTGGGTTCGGTCCTGCAATAATAACGGTTTTTCAGTTCCGGTTTTCGGTTCGATATCCTGTCTTTGAGGTCTTTCCGTTTCTTAGATTCCCACTCTGTTTGAATACTTCGTTTCCCTTTTACACAACTTTGCCATAAGTATTCTCATCGCAATAACCCTGAATAGTTAGAATTTTGAAGGGGTTCAAGCGGAGAATATTCTTTAAAATTGAGTTTTGGCAAATTTAATGATTCATGAGTATACTTTTAATTTTTTTCAGCGGTTTAGGAAAGTATTTTAATTATCTTTCGATCGTATTTTTGAATTTATCGCTACTTACCTTGGGCAAGTCTTTCATCCAAAACGGAAGAAGATTAAAAATTGACTGAGAATATATTTTTTTAAATGAGAACATCTGTTGAACGTCAAAGTTTCAGGTCCTCATTTTCTAGATAATTTAAAATGTTTTATTTTTATACGCTAAGAATTTCCGTAATTAGATGCTATTCCTTTCTCTCCTTCATTTATTCTCTCCGTTAAAATCAAGCAAAGTGGTGTAAAATTAAAGACGGCGTATGACATCTCGCCTAAGGCAGCAAAATGACACAACCATGTATGCATAACTGGAACTCCGTACGGTTTCCTAAAGTGTCAGAGTAACTGAGAAGGCGCTAAGATCAGACTGAGTACAAATATGAAAAAAGGACGTCTAAAAAAAAGCATCAAAGTCCTAAGAGATTAATGAGCACGTGAACAGAAATGGGACAAGAGCGATCAAGTGAAGAAAGCAAAAACAGGAATTTGGGATATTAAATAACGATGATAGCACAATGCTGCCTTTTATTACGCGGTCCTTTTTACTCTAAACACATGATAAAAATAACGCTCTGCCATACGGCAGTTATTTTCCGTCCTTATATACACTGCAACCCGCTATAGCTCAGCTGATGGACCCTAATTTTCCATCCGGTGAAATTTCATTGCAGTGTGAAGAGAAGATTCTCTTTGTACGACCATTCTTAAAAAATAAAACGAAAAGGCAACCAGCATTACACAATAATAGTTTGCGGACTTTGTATATATCTGCAACTGTGGCAAGTAAATTAAACTAAAGATGATTCCTTTTGGTTTTTAAGGATAAATTACTTCCAAAAGCTGTCCTGGCATCATCATATATCATCTCACCCAATTCTTACTATAGTGTAGTGAAAGAGACATCAGATTCTCCATAAAATGAAATGAAGGTTACTTCACTCCTGCTCAATGTAGGGTTGCCATTCCTTTTAATATATATTAATGACTTCTCCCATTGAATCATCCGTAAGAAATCTCTTCGGGTCGGGATTTCAACCGCCAACTCTTCTTCAGGGGTGTGTGAACTCATCCTTCTTAATGCAATAAAATCTCTTGTTCGCGGACGATCGTCTGATTTATAAAATACATCAATAGAGGAGATATTCGAATTTTTTTAACCAAGTTAAGAAAAATAGAATAAAAATAATTGCTGAGGAAATTGTTTGAGGACTGTTTGTCCGCCTATATAGATCGGCTTCCACTGAGGCAGACCACATGCCTTCCTTAAGCAATTTTACAACCAAAAACTTAGGGACTGCAAGTTGAAGCTGTTACTAAAAGTCTACAATTACTTCCGCAAAGAGAAGCTTAACCTATACCTCGAGACATACTACGAGGGTCATCCGGAAAGTAGTACCCGTTAGTGCCGCATGAAGTGCTGACGACGCGAGTAGCCGCTGGACAAGGTCAGATAGCTTCAGTGGCTTGTCTGCCTTCTCTGAGCCAAGTTGCGTGACGCTAGCATTGCCTGTGTTGTTTCTGTGATTGTTTACAATGTTTAAAAAAATTGAGAACGCCGCCAGTTGTGAAGTGAGGGCAGTGATTAAATTCCTCAATGCAAGAAACGTTCGCCCATGTGATATTCATCGCCAATTAAAGGAGGTGTATGGAGACAATGTAATGGACGAGTCGTCTGTTCGGCGGTGGTGTCGCAAGTTCAACATGGGGAGGGGGAACACACACGACGATGAGCGTTCGGGGAGACCGTCTGTCATTACAGACCAACTGGTGAGCTCAGTTGACGAATTCGTGAGGAACGATCGGCGCGTCACAATTGATGACATCTGTGAGCATTTTCCCAATGTTTCTCGAACAATTGTTCATGAAATTGTTAAAGACCATCTGCATTATGCAAAAATTTGTGCAAGATGGGTCCCTCGCATGCTTACAGATGAGCACAAAACCAAGCGTATGGCTGCAGCACTGACGTTTTTGGGACGTTATTCTGATGAAGGAGACTCTTTCTTGACTCGCATAATTACTGGTGACGAAACATGGGTTTGTTATGCATCACCTGAGAGTAAACGACAGTCAATGGAGTGGCATCATGCTCATTCACCAAACAAACCAAAAAAATTCAAGACAGTTCTGTCCACCAGGAAACTCATGGCAACCATTTTCTGGGATCGACGAGGTGTATTGCTTATTGATTTTATGGCCCGTGGAGACACTATTAATGCCAATGCGTATTGTGAAACATTAAAGAAATTACGGCGGGCAATACAAAATCGGCGGCGAGGTCTATTGTCTACTGGTGTCATTCTCGTTCATGACAATGCCAGGTCTCATGCAGCTGGGATAACACAAAGACTTTTGCAGCAATTCAAATGGGAAACTTTCGACCATCCACCGTATAGCCCGGACTTGGCCCCTTCAGATTTTCATCTCTTTACAAAGCTTAAAGACTTTTTGGCGGGGAAAAGATTTGACAGCGATGAAGAACTTAAAGAAGGAGTGACCCTGTATCTCAATGAGCTGGCGGCGGAGGACTATGCAGCAGGAATACAGAAACTTGTCACACGTTATGACAAATGCCTTAATTTGCTTGGAGATTATGTTGAGAAGTAGTTTAAAGTATCCTCTTTCAAATAAAATTTTTTGTTTGTTAATATTTACTTTTGTGTCTTTATTTCACGAACGGGTACTACTTTCCGGATGACCCTCTTATATTGTTTGGGATATACATTGTCCATGCAAACACAATGTTCCAATTTTCAATAATTTAGAAGAGAAGATAGATTCAATGTTAATTTTTAAAGGATATTTGATCGAGCTGAAAAACCGTATTGAAAATTTTACTATTCAATGATAGAATTCTTGCCTTCTTCATATCTTGTGGAAGTGTACTGTTTTTTATTTTATTTTGTGAGAATGAAAAATAATTTGATCGTGGTCTTCATGTTTCTTGTGGAGTAAATGTATATTTTAGTTTTATACATTAAGTTATATTTGCTAGAATTTACACTGTTGTATTCTGAAACTCATAGAGTGTTCTATAATATATATAATTTACTGGCTCGCTTATGTGCGTATGTTGGTGTGTATACTTCAATTACATAACGTGGTATTCTTCGTAATAAGACAGCAATATCTTGAACGCAATCACGCATGTATTTATTTTTATCCGGCCAAAGACATTATTTCGGAAAAATCATCGGTTTAGAGCAGGGTGTCAAACCGAAACATTTTTCGTTCCGCTTTCCAAAGGAAATAACAAATACCATTTCCGCTCCGATTGCCAAAGTCGAATCACTCCTCTGATCCTCAACCAAATTGTAATGAAACATTTTTAATTTTGATTCATTATTGCCATCCTTTTCATATGCACTAAATTTTAGAATGAAAGTTAGTTATAGGTATTCAGATAACCAGATTCAAATAAATAAATGTGAATCGTTGGAAACCAGAATTCGGAATAAATTAAATATCGGTTTCAGTTCAAGAGTGTCAATTTTTCGGTACCACAGTAATTAATACCGTCTAATAAACGGCAGGACTTTCTAAATAAATTTGTAGTGTTCTTAGATCTGGTGAACGAATTACACAAGCTTAAGCTATTCTGACTGATTACACTAAAATATACTTTTCATCTATATATAATATGATAAATTCTCATTTTTTCCTTTCTTTCTTCATTTTAAATTCTAGTTGCTACAGTTAGCAGTTTTCGCAGGTTTTTCACTACTTCCTCCTTGTGGATGTTTTCCTACAGGATATTAGTTTTCCCGAAGATATTAATTAGGTTTTTAGTAAATCCAAAAACACTCTTTCTTATGCCTTTCGTTCCCTAAAAATCCTTTTTAATCTATAACGACAATAATTTATAACGACATACGGTTAGAAGTAAGAAGAGTCTAATAAGTCTCAATCTCGTCCTGAAATAAAGACGATAGCGATTATTATAAAATAAAACTAAACCGCACACATCGATGTTTAGAATTTGGTTTCTTTGACCAAAATGACAAGGACTTCGCCAAAATAAAGCGTGGAAAAGAATTTTCCACTCAGATCGCAAAGAATCTCAAAATAATTTCTCATTTTCCGTTTTAATTCGACGGCTGAATCGATTCGAAAACAATCGATGAATGAATTTTTCTTCCAGAAAAAGACTGAAATGTCGATAGAAAGGTCATCGTCCTCTCAATAACTGTAACTCAAGTGAAACGAGGCCACCAAACGTCTAGATTATCGTCACTTCACACGGAATGAATTTTTAATGTAATCATAAAATGTTAGAGAAGGCGCTCGTCCCATAAATGATGAGGCGATGTGAGACAAAAGGATGCGAATGATATCCACGAAACGAGAATGATATTTGGAGAATATTCAGGAAACTAAAGATTTCGAATCCACGTAATAATGTCACAGGTCGCAGAGAAAAGGAAACAGGAAAATTCACAGAAAAATGAAGGGATTTATTAAATTATTGCGCGAGATATATTGAAAGAATTCCCAATCAACCAATCGACAAAGCAACGCAACTCGTAAAAAGAGCTGACCGACTCCATTCTATACACTGATAAAAAGTATCAATTATGGTGTGCGCCACTGTCATCTCACATCGAACCGAAACAAACCGTTATTTACACTGGAGTGAAAAAGAGACAAAGGTTTCTCCAATCCAGGGCAATTCTCCGGACGATTATCCTCTTCCGGAGAATCGCCCTGGACGGTTGCCGCTGCCGGCGATTGGAGAAACCTTTGTCTTTTATTCATTGAACGCCGAGTTCCTTTTTCTATCTTACTAGAGTGAAAACCGAAAAATTTATCTTTGAGCCGAAACCTTTATTTATTCTTTCCTAACCTAAGGTTCCCACACTCGCATTCTATTTAAGTGTAATTGAAAGATGGCTATCTAAATCTAAAATCTAATTAATAAAGAAATAATAAATCATGTTTTCCAAATCTTAGCCAAAATAGAGACTTTTCCGTGGACATGTTCCTGCAACTTTATTACCGGCCACCGAAGACCTTTTGTGACCGACGATTGCGAAGATGACGTGTTTGTTGATTTCTGTTTGCAGGGAGAGCAGTGGGAGGTCTTTGGTGCTACAAATGCAGCGCCACGGCAATTCCTCCCACCGCAAGAGCAAATGGCACTCATCCAAAGACGCCGCCTTGCTCTAGGTTCGACCCCTATTCCTCCGAGTTCCAGGTCGAGTGCTCAGATTCCACTTTTTGCCTCAAGAAGAGCTCTGAGATGGTGCTAAACAACGGAAGTGAGTTAATTTACTTAAGAAGCCCAATGTCCTTTAAACATTGCCTATCATTGAATTTTTTTTCGACCGCTACGTATGATTGAGTTGCAAGTGCCTTCTCTTCCCTTCATATTGCCTACCTTTACAACTAGTATTACTTTTTTATTTCAACCTCTCGGTATGCCTGTGCTGCATTTTCCTGTACATTACCTGAAGATGGCAATTCCGGCGAAACCAGTCGTTTTCTGTATTTTAAATTATATCGTGTAAAAATGCAAAGTTTTTCATAACATTCATTTAACCGTAAGAGGGATTCAACGATACCTTACGCGTATCAATTGAATAAAATTCTAACCATACGCTCCGAGCTTTATCATCGAGTTCTTTTGTAATAAAAATAGAAGTGAAATCAATTTTCTCAAGCGATACTTTGTCTTATTCCATATTTTCAATGTAAAAAACAATGGAGAAACTTTTACATACAAATCCGCTAAATCTATCTCCCGTTTGCTGAATATGAGCGAAGCGTTCGAAACCCATTTTAAAATATACGTAGTTAGTATTTCCATTCATTTCTACATTGAAAAGCAAAAGTGTTTAACTTCATTCCTGCTCTTTTCGTTTCGGGGAAAACGCTCACTTATCTTTCTTAAATACTTTGTTGGGGAAAAAGAGCAACTTTTTCGCGTGACCTTTAGTTTGGCTAAAAAACGGCGATTCCGTAATTAGGTCAGAAAAACAATTCAACGGCCGATTCTCTCTCGTTTTCTTTCTCCGAGACTCTATGCATCCGGTTACTCCTTCCTTTACCAAAATTTCTTACCAGATAATATAAACATAATGTAATGCAAAAAAATTTCAACTCTCAAATGTGAAAGTGCATCTGGAAGATCCGCATTATAAGCGGGTTTAAGCGGAATTTTCACCTCTCGAGTGAAAGGGACATCTAAAATGGGAGCCGCTAAAACGGTAGATAAGAAATAGATGTTGATGTTCTTTCTTCTGCTTGTGGGTCCCGATTTCTTATGGCATCGTATTTCAGGTGTCATTTGCATTGAAAAAGAAAGAATGATCTCGAAGGTTTTATGTAAGATTTAGTCATTGAGAAAGGAAGGGTCTATGAAGAAATATATTTACACTTAAACGCAAACAAAATTAAGACATGTTCAAAGATACGCTATTAGTCTTGGCCAGACAAGTAACCCAGCATATACAAAATGTCTGTGTGAACTATATTCTTAATGTTAAAAAAATCGATAAATTTCATAATCATACGCTACATTACCTTGATTAAGGTTAAAGTCGCTCGGAAAGAAATATATTCTCGCAAAAGTATACAGCATATGAAATGTAAAGTTTCCACCAAATATTTTTCACGTTTTGCTTGGCTCGATAAAATGTATATTACCAAAACCAATGATAGCGAGACAGTCCCTCAACGCAGAAGAGAGCATTTAGAGTATTTTATTAGTAATCAATCCATACACTATTATCATTGAAAACAAGATCTCGGCATGGATTCGCACAGTTCTTTACTTCCTTTATTTTCCCACTGTGTTTCAATGGTATTCCATAGCTCGTTTTGAGTTTCTTGGCCGTGCATTGTGGAGTCTTACAGCCCATACATTTTCAATTCAATCCGGCCGACCACTAAAGTATACTGATTTCTCTTTGGCAGAATTCGAAAAATAATTCTAAGAATGACTAGTAAAGATAAAGAGCTGATTAAGGAAGGATTAGTGGGTTAGGAGAGGCTTAAATACCCCGAATGATTTGAAAATGAGAAGAGGCAATTTTTATCGGAGAGGCCGATTGTATTTACACTCTCCGAGTTGGTTATCTCGGTCGATCAGTTCCAGTATTTAACGCGATAGCCGCGATTCTTTATATATAAACCAAATATTTTCGTAATTAGAAAACCTATTTATGACCTAACTACGTTTTTTAACATTAAAGCTTCTAGACAGGAAATAAAACTTTTTAGTCACCATTACTCTTTTATTACCCAATATCAGACTAAATAAGATAAAATAAGACATATTAGACGTTACAAATATCCCAATATCATCCGATTGATGAATAATACTTATTTCAGAAAGCCACAATAGAGTAAAGGTGCGAAGTGGCGAAGGACAATGTATATTTTCTTCATAGACCCTTCTTTTCTCAATGACCAAATCTTAAATAAAACCTTCGCGATGATGATCTTCGATCAGTGGCGCAATTCTTTCGTCCCTGCCGTAATTAACTCGTATGAGAGCACGGATTTCGAAACCATACAGCTCTAAGATACTCGGGAACTACGAATATGTCATGCAAAGTATTTTCTAGGCTCGAATACTCACGCTTATTTCAAATTTTCCCATGGTTCGTTTTAAACGAAACCCTTGTCGCCCAAACGCATCGTCTTTTCTGACCATTTGAAGTTGCCATTCAAACTTCGTACAAGTAGTACATACGGTGGCCGCTCTGGATCGATGCGAAGTTAATTTTGGCCAGCACTGTACATACGGAAAGTTTCTATTTCTCGATTATGTTTTCCCTTTTTCGACTTATCCGTTCCGTCGGATTACTTTTCGAGATTAACTCAAAAACAATATACAGTATTTTCGTCAATTAATATTAAGTTACTGCGTTGGTTCTAGAAGGCCAGAATCGTTTCATGCGTGTGTTTTTCCTCAGAGGTGGTGAGGACGGAGAGTAGAGGGTGCGCCCCGCAGACGTACAACTACCACTCATACTCGGAGGGCGTGGGGTGGAGCGTCCAAAAGGCGAGGGAGGACGAAGCATACGAGGCCGGCTGCACCACGGAGCGATCGGGTCTCAAAGTGCCTTCGGCGGAGCACTGCTACTGTTCCAAGCATTTGTGCAATTCGGCGGCGTCTATGAGAAGGAGTGTCGGGGAGAGGATGGTTGAGGTCACGGTGACGCAGCACACGGACGCTATGGCCGTCATCATCGTCTTCAACGCCGTCAAATACATTCGGAGTCTACGGTGAGCACCACTGCGACACTACGTTCTTATTTATATATTCGCCGCGAGTGTGGAACCGTACTCGGAATGCTGTGAAATGATTTTCCGCCGAATGAAGATTTCATTTAAGACGCAAATCATGCGTGTGAGGGATCTCGTGTATACAGGGATCACTTCAGCCAAACATTGTCATTTTTCATCGTCAGATCGGTGCGACGTCACCAGAGAAGAGAAAAGTAAATATGGGAAGAGAAAGCGTAAATTATCAACAATAAAACTTATGAGTATATCCATTTGACATGCGGTTTCCTGTTACTGCTGGTTCCCTTCACACGAAACATATTTCAAAATACCGCTTAAGACGTTCTGTTAACCTGCTTAGAACGCGGATTTTTCCCGTACCCACATTCGTTGCCACCCGCCAATTCTAGGCCAAAAATTGTTTACATTCTCCTCTCACGCCATATATTTAAGGAGATTTCTTAGCTTTTGCTAAGTGTGACTGTGCTCCTCTTGCCACAGCTAAGAAATTCGTTTATCTTCCCCTTTATAGTTGTCTTTCTGGTTTAATTCTTTCATGAAAAATGACCAAAATACAGTAACAAAGGAAGACGCTCTCTTTATCTTGAAAGCGAGCCATTCTTAAATAAATATGATGAGAAGGCAACCGGTATTAAAAAAACAATTTCGCAGACTCTAGATGTACAATCTTTTAACTGCGACAAAAAAGCAAATACAAATATGCATCTTTTCGTATTAAAGGAGCAAAGCATTTCTATAAAAATTAAAGAGCAAGATCCCTTTTGTGTTCGTAAAAGAAATAAAAATGGTGTCACCTCGGTTTAAACGCTTATAAGACCGTTTTTACACGGTCCCTTGAAAAGCGTCTTGAACGGGTTAAAAATTTAATTTGTAATGTAAAGCGATTGGCATATCAGTTAGTGAAGTTTCGCAATCACAATTAAGAAGCGGAACGCTGTTAAAGGAAAGGCGACAGTGGAATTGGACAAGACGAACTGCTTCTCGTTCAATTAGAAACAATGCATAAGGATAAGTATTACATAATGTAAAATTATCTATGATTTGTTTACTGAATGTAAGATCCAATAAAGCTTTAATCAAATCTGATATAAAAAATTTCCGTCAGTGAAATGTCATCACCCAAAGAGAATTTCGGTCTTACGCAATAAAAAACTCAGAAGAAGGAAAAGTACTTAAAACGAGACTGGGAATTAAAAATTTCATTAAAAACACAAGTAAGAATAAAAAAAATCTGAGGCGAAACAAGATATCAAAAGATTCTCTCACTCAGAATAAACAATGAGCAGCAAAAGTAAAAAAATGAGAAATAACTACAATCACAATTAAAAAATAAATCAAATATTTAATTTCAAAGAATAAAAGCAAATTATCCGATAAATTTCAATGACCAGAAAAATTCCAAAGCAATTAAGAGATTCATCCACAGGTGCATCAACGTTTATCATATTTTCTTGATAAAACATAATTTAACTTTCACTCAAATTGGGATGGACAGCAGTTTCATTTTGTCTTTCAACAGAAAATTTAACCACCAAAAAAGTAAATCTGTCATCAAATATAAAACAAAAATATTTTAATCATAGGATATACTTCCTACACATAGAATATCATCCCTATACAAAATTCATCTTTATAACAAAAGAGGAAATACTTGAAACACCTGATTTGGAGGAAATAAGAAGCAAGCACATGACAGCATACATAAATGACGGACAAAGTTAAAAAAACAATTGAATGAGGATGAACAAACTAGCTCCTCAAATATTACAGACAAGCGTAGCTGGAGGATTAACATCACAAGTTTGAAAAATCAGGAAAATACAAAGAAACAAATGAATGAATTTGTGATCGATGGAAGTGAATGAATCAAATAAAAACTTAATATGAAAGAGGAAGCCACAGATTAGATAACCTTAAACAAGGTTTTATAAAATAATCAGAAAACAACACAGTTAAGTTCTGCTTATACTTCCAAATACTTGGATTAAAAAATAAGTTTAATGATTATGAAAATCTTGTCAATAATTCATAGAGATGTTCCACCTGTACAAGAAAAATCTGATATGAGAGAGTCGGTAGTCATTTCCTCATTCACACAAATATGTACTCTTAAAGATATCAGCCCTTTTAAGTGAAAGGCAAATTTTCCAAAAAAATTAACAAGTTGGAACTCCAAACAAAAATTTTAAAACCTTGAAGTCATTTTTCCAAAGGAACGTTTTACTTTCAAACATGATGAGATGAGAAAAACGGCATAACTAACTTCAAAAACAGATGGAATAAAAAGGCAACACACACTACAGTACTCCCAAAGAAAGTTGATGCTTAGAAAGATACCAAAATAGATGTTCAAGAAGTTAATGCAGTCACAGATTGCTATTTATGGAGTATTGTTTGCAAAGAACACATGATAGTTAAATATTCAAAAAGAGAAAAATTTCATGCAGAATGAAATGCCTCAATTTTATGTTGATAACTGTCAGAAATAAGAGAGCAATTTATGGTCCATATACCTGGATTTTGGCTATCATATACTAAACAAATAATGACGACTTGGAACATCTTAGATAGATATTTTGAAAAGACATGGTGGAAATTGCTTGTTCATCATCAGGGGGAAATTATTAGATTATGTATAGAATTAAAATACCTGGGGTTAACCTTTAGCATACTGTAAAATTTAAACCATGGAATTACTAAATGTGAAGAAAACAGCAAACTATGAGCAAAAGAACTCCAAAAAAAATTTTGTGGGGTAGGTCTCATTATCCAAAGAAAATTGCTAGGATATAAAGAAACAAAGATCTGGAAATTATATAAAAAGAAACAATTGAAGAGGTGTCCTTTTGAGAAAAGAATTCAGACAGGCAAAAAGTTAAGAAGATAAATAAAATGAATGGTCAAAGGTTGCTAAATACCAGTTGAAAAAGTCAAATATGATCTCATGATTAAGAAAAATTTGTGGGTCAGCTTTGGAGACAATTTGAGCCACAATATAAAATCATTGAACAATATTTCAAAGCTCATTTTAAGAACATTATCAGGTAACAAAGTTATTTATAAGTGTGACATTGTCCTAAAACATTCTCTTAAATCTTAAAAATGAAATTTATTATTTGATAGGTTTTATAGATTCAAGTATTCAATTCAATTCTATAATTAGGGTTAACAGTGTGAAACATAAAATATTAATGGATTAACATCCTCTATCCATAGACTTCTATTAATTCTAATCTTAATTTAGTTATGGATACATCAATGATATCTGATGATTCATCTCCTGAAAATCTTCTGATGTCTGTTTTCAACATTCCTTCTGAAAGTCTATTTACTGATAAATACAAAAAGTAAACCTCATTTTAGGGGTAATATTTCACAATGTTCACAAAATGATTCACAAAAGCTCTTATTATATACTTAGGGAAGAAAAGAATATTGATAATAATATAAATTATTCTTCATTTTCAGGGGTGAAGATATTTATTGATAATTACAGAGCTATACAACCCATTCCTAGTGCGTTTCTTAATATGTCAGGGTTACAAATCCTGAATCCTTGGAGTGAAAAGAGACACTTAAGCAATGTGATACTTAGCATGACTGAGTTGGTGCCTTTCCTACCTATAGAATGAATGAATCATGTGATGAGTTGTTTTGTGAAGATACAATCTCTGAAAATGTGAATGGAACATAATTCAGCTTTATTTTGTAAAGTGCACATTAAAATATTTACAATAAATTATTGAATATATTTGCTTTGGCATTCAATTATGCAATCTGCTAAAGAAATAGCAAAAACTAAGAAATTTTCATCTGACTAAATAGAAAATAAGGTTTTCTTTTATTGATATTTATGAAGAAAAATTCACTCAAAAAGACAACTTCTCAAGTACCCAAAATAAGGTAAGTCTGATAGACTAGAATAAAAGCAGGTGAGTCCAGGGAGTCGATTTTGTAGTTTTTGGTCGAAAAGTTGTCCATCTTTTGAAATTTATTGACTGAAATCAAGTTTTGGGATTCTGTAAATGTCATTCGCACTGTAAAGCGAGAACTTAGGTGACTTCTGCAGCCATATTTGTCAATTTTATTTAGTAGGAGAGAATTGGTATGACAAGTAACAAGTGGACATAAACAAGGAAAGCAAACATGGCTGAGTGTTTAGTTGCAGCAGATATCCTTGCAGAAATGTTGAAAAGGGATGAAAATATGACCCGTAGACGTCTGCGTGATGTTAACAACCCTTGCGATGTTGAAACTGAAGAATTCCGTAGGATGCTTAGATTGCCTCAGGAGGCTGTGATATATCTAGTAGATGTATCAACACCACACTAGGGGAGCCTCTATGGAATGCTGGAATTACAATTCATTTGTTGGTATGTACTTCCAATTATCTACTATGTGAATTCAAAATGCAGTCAAAACCATTCACGAAATACTTTGATAATGATTCTTGCATTGAGTTATCACAGTCATTCATTGTTTTCTCAGATTCTATGTGCCTTGAACTTCTTTGCTAGTGGTAGTTATCAAAGGATAGTTGAAAATGATTATCTGCACACAATGTCACAATCAAAAAAAGAGTAAAATCATAGTGAGCAACATCATCAATAACTGTCTCCTCAACAGATGGGTCCAACCACTCCAATGGATAAGCAGAAAAGGATGAGAAGGTAAGCAGTAGGGTAGAAGCATAGTTTGGCTAATACACACATTTGAGGAACATTCATTTATTTTATATTCAGGCTCCCTGGTGTCATAGGTGCAGTTGCTGGAATGCATATTGCCATCAAACATGCAAGGGAACACAGTTTTGCTAAAAGGATTCCATGGCATAAAAGATCGAGACACACCACATCACAAATCAGGAGTAAAAAGAATCTTCTCAAGTGATATTTGGTGTAATTCCATTGTCACAACAATAAATAAGCAACATGTATTTTCCATAGATTTTCTGTGGAAAATTTGGTACATGTGATCTGTTTATTTTTCATTGTGACAAATCATGAGAGTTTTTGTAACCTTTCCTTCATAATAGATGTTGACCTCAGCTGGAATGCAGGTTTTTGTGGAGTAAAACTTATCAACCAATCTAGAAAACCACGATGATTATGTCTTTCAATGTTTAGATAATAGGTAAGCAACTACAATTCAAAAACACTGGCTATAAATGCTATGACCAATGACTCTCACATACTACATGGCCTGAAAAGTCCCAAGCCTAACATAGAGATGTCGCCACTAGTAATTTTTTCTGCACATTACACTTGAGAACCAACCTAAAGATTGCACTGTTTTTAATTTCATGACAATTCATGTATTAGTTCCCGAATGGCAGCTGATTGTTTTCACGAAGTTTAGGCATTTCGCGAACGATGGAAAAAGACGAGTTTCGAGTTTTGATTAAACATTGTTTCTTG
Organism: Pachydiplax longipennis; assembly: GCA_036926295.1. Lineage (NCBI taxonomy): Eukaryota > Metazoa > Arthropoda > Insecta > Odonata > Libellulidae > Pachydiplax > Pachydiplax longipennis. Next base: position 1,338,941 of record JAVFKF010000040.1, on the reverse strand, counting down.
ATGGGAAAAAACACTGTCCAATAGGGCGTACCGAAAAACAAAAATTTTTAGTAGCGGGAACGTAATAGGTTGGAAAAGTTGCCTTTTCGGCTCAATAAGAAATGTGCAAAAGATGGGCTCTAACAAAGTTCGTCTTGGGCCTGACCAAAGAGCTCGAAAATTCGAAATTTTAGTGAAAATTGCGTTTTTTTAGGTAAGTTAAATTTTTGACGGAGCATACATACATTTGATTAAATGGCTGTTTTAATTCGTTTTGATCAAGGAACAATTGAATTAAGCCATTAAAACCGAATAGGACGAGATATCACACTTTTAAAATTTTTGGAAACACCATGGAAAGTGGCAGCTCATCGCTGGTTCAGCTGCAGTGAGCTATCCAGGACTCATCATGAGGCAGTGACTGCAAATCGAGTCCCGCCCGCCTACACACCCGTGGAAGCATACCAGATAACTAGCTGATGTCTTTGAAGGCTGATTTGGCGAACTTCTGTTCGACATCATCCCGCAACAGAAGTTCGACGTGCCTTCTTATGAAGAATTGATAGATTGGGATAAAGTCACTGACATCAAGCCACCACCTACTGTCAGTCTTTCTCCCGAGGATCTTCAAAACATTAAAGGTAATGCAAAGGAACCTATAAGGCAGCTTTTTGTATTATTTTCCATCCAAAATGACTCTCAAGCAGTCGAACGAAAGGTAAAAGAAGTCACAGAGGCCTCACGTTTAGTCTACGGCCACGATGCAAGAGACGGGTTCATAGGAGAGATGATCCTCTCGCGAATACCAAAAACTGGAACAAAATCAGCCTTCAAAGACATCAGCTAGTTATCTGGTATGCTTCCACGGGTGTGTAGGCGGGCGGGACTCGATTTGCAGTCACTGCCTCATGATGAGTCCTGGATAGCTCACTGCAGCTGAACCAGCGATGAGCTGCCACTTTCCATGGTGTTTCCAAAAATTTTAAAAGTGTGATATCTCGTCCTATTCGGTTTTAATGGCTTAATTCAATTGTTCCTTGATCAAAACGAATTAAAACAGCCATTTAATCAAATGTATGTATGCTCCGTCAAAAATTTAACTTACCTAAAAAAACGCAATTTTCACTAAAATTTCGAATTTTCGAGCTCTTTGGTCAGGCCCAAGACGAACTTTGTTAGAGCCCATCTTTTGCACATTTCTTATTGAGCCGAAAAGGCAACTTTTCCAACCTATTACGTTCCCGCTACTAAAAATTTTTGTTTTTCGGTACGCCCTACTGTCCAAGCCAAAACTTGGTTAGATAAATGTTACCCAACATCCTCGCCTTCGGAAGGGACAGAGAAATGGTGGTTTGCGGACTTTAAACGTGGTCGTGTCAGCACCAAAGACGCCGAACGCCCTGGATGCCCCTCCGAGGCCACCACTTACAAAATATAAAAAAAGTCCATCTGATTGTTTTGAACGATCGTAAAGCAAAGTTGCGTGAGATAGCAGAGTCTGTGGGTATTTCGATGGAATGCGTTGGAAACATTCTGCATGAACATATGGGGATGAAGAAGCTTATCGCGCGATGGGTGCCGCGTTTCCTGACTCCGGACCAGAAGCAAAGACGTGTAGAGGATTCCGAGCGTGGTTTGGCCTTGTTTCAAAAAAACAAAAAGGACTTTTTGCGCCGATTTGTGACGATGGACGAATCTTGGATACATTATTACACTCCTTAGTCCAATCGGCAGTCTGCAGAATGGTTGGAAGCGGGTAGCAGTCGTCCGAAGCGTCCAAAGACCCAACAGTCAGTTGGGAAGGTTATGGCGAGTGTTTATTGGGACGCAAGTGGAATCATTATGATTGAATACTTGGAAAAGGGAAAAACAATCACAGGCGACTACTACGTTGCTCAACTGGACCGTTTGGACATCGAGATCAAGAAAAAATGGCCACACATGAAAAAGAAGAAAGTGCTGTATCACCACGACAACGCACCAGCTCATTCGTCAATGAAAGCGACGGTCAAATTGAGTGAATTGCGGTACGAATTGGTTTCACATCCCCAGTATTCACCAGATCTGGCACCCAGCGACTACTATCTATTCCTAAACATGAAGAGATTTCTTCAGGGGAAGAAATTCACGTCAAATGAAGAAGTCATGTCCAAAACAGAGGCCTATTTTGGAGGACTTGAGAAATCATTTTTTTCGAAAGGCATCAAAATGCTCGAGGACCGGTGGAATAAGTGAATAGCTCTAGATGGAGATTATACTGAAGAATAAAAAAGGTTTTCAGGTAAAAAATTGATTTTTTATTTGTAAGGCTCAGGACTTTTCAGACCATGTAGTATGGAGAAGTTCCAACAATGCAATTACATGAGAGACTCTTTTGAAGATGAAAATAGTTGACTCTTGGGTGAGAATGATCATTGCTTGAAAATTGCATTGTGTTTCCAGTGATCATCCTAATCCTTTAATAGGAGATTCTGGGTATCCTTATGGCTCATGATGCCATTCATCTCCTCAGGCTTGGTACGATACCTCTCACATTGCATTACTCTCCAGAGAGAGCACATGAATTTCATGATTGTCTCCATGTATTATCTCTATTATATTACATTTTGACTAAATTTTTCGCCATATATAGGTATTTTGATCAATGCATGTGCTGCGCTGCATAATATAGCACTGCAGTATCAACTGCCTCAATTAGCTAACAAAAATGTTCTATCAAGGTTCAAATTAAAAATACTGTCTTAGAATTCGATAGCAATAGGAGGAACATTATCAGGTAACACCATTTGCATATGCTCTCAAATAAAGCAATTATAACATCGTATTTGCAGCATCTAAATCTGCACATGCATAAAAAAGTAGGACAAAGCATACATAAAACATAGAAATACGTGTAAAATAGTTTCATTTTTCAGTTACAGCATATTACGAGACGTATTCTATTAAAACTGCCATGCTATATTAAGCTAATACAATACAAAAACAGCTATAAAAATATCGAAACTGCTGAAATTCGCCACCTAGTTTACCTCAGAAAACTGAATTGAGAGTGCGCAAACACTTGCCAAAAGGTAAATTTTACAATGCTGTTCTCAACTGACTGTTCATTCGAGAATAACAAGTGCTAGAAAATTGTAGTTGTCAAATAAAAACTGTTATCCATCGAGATCAAAGCTCAGCAGTGACAACTCATAGTTGTCACTATCGTATGATAACACTGAGTAACAAAATTGACCCCCAGGTCTCTCTCATCAAATGCTCTGACTAATCATGAGTTACTACTAAATTGCTATCTTATTATCAGAAAGCAAAACACTGGCCCTAGATTTTAAGAGTTTATCTACTATCAATATCTATCTATCACTCTACTATCAATATCATTGATATCCATCAATCAACCTAATTCTCCCTTATGGAGTATGGGAATATTTTCTGGGGAAACTCAAATGATACGAAAAAATAATTTTTGTTCAGCATAAGAGAGCCATCTTGGGCTCAAACCACTGTCACCCTGTATGGGGGAATTCATTTCTAATGGGATAATGACCCTTCTCGGTATCTATATTTACTTATGAATGTGTCTGTTTTGTGAAAGAACATCCCAACTACTTCACCTCTATCTCCTCAATTCACTCCCGTAATACTAGACAAAAACAGGATTATTTCCTTGATCACCTATTTGATCAATGCAAAATTTTGTTTAATGCTCTTCTCTATGATAAGTCTTGTGCTCCCACTCTATTGTTTAAAGAAATTTATGCTTTTTTTTGAAACATGTCTTTTACTGTTCCTACGAATTCTTAAACTGCAAACATCTTTAATTCTTATATGTATTTATTATTATTTTTGGACAAGTACTTTGTACGTTTTGCATACCACTGGATGATTTAAAATAAATAAATCTGGAAGCATTTTCCAAGCTTAACTGCTCACAATAAGTTAATTTAAACTTTCCCCATCAGAGAACTGATTGCTTTCAAATATATTTGCAGCCCTGGGTAAACCACAAAATAATTCCAGCACACCTATGACAAGAGTTCTTGTAGCCAATTTCATCAAATAAATTATTTAAAAAACTTAACTTAAAACTGCAATTACATTAAAACTGTTTGATGTAATATCATAGACCTGTTTTAATATTACCTTATGACCATCCTTTCAAGGACTGAGCTGTAGAGCAAATTCTGGAAAACACATCTTCCTAAATGAAGAGGAAAAGTTGCTTGCATTTTACACAAGTTGTGGGTGATATGTTTTCACTCATCTCTCAACATTGTTGAGCTTAATAGACTTATGAAGCTCTTTTTGTTTGGGTAAAGTAGAAAATAGGAGTACAAATTACCTCAAAAGGCATTCTGAGAAGGGAATGACTGGGAAAACGGAAGAGGACCCAAGAATCATGCTGATCCTCGATGGCCCTCAGAGTCATTTGAAAAGATCCTAAAAATATTTACCTAGAAACCCTCAAAGGATCATGAAACAAATGCAGAGAGCAAAGAAGCTATCAAGAACCTTATGGATCCCAAAGACAGCTGATAAAAACTTAATGTTTCTCATAGGGACACCTCACTTGGTGTGGCTAAAGTCATGATGGAATTAAAGTTGGAAAGAAATTTTTTACCCAGAAATTTCAAATGCACTCTAAAAACCCAATTCTTCTCTCAAAAATTGCAATAAATAGGACTTAGTCAAAAGGTTTGACATATGATGTTATGACGTACTTGATCACTCGAAAAAGTGAATGAAACTTTATGTAGCTCAATATATAGCCTGAGGAATTAATTCCACTGAATAAGGAATTAATTAACAATTAGTGGTACCTTGTCTTGCTCTGTTCCACCTTTTTGATGAAATGATAAAATTATTCTTATACCCAATGCGTAACAACAAATAAGCCAAAATCACAAACTTTTGTCTTATAAGAAGATGGCTTGGGCATGAGACAAGAAAAATATACCTCATTGATTCAATCTATTTGGAGAGATGAAAATGTGGTGTTTGAGAAGAAACACAACATATGGAAATGAAATCTAACTTAGCACATTATGTTGTGCAAATAAACCCAAAGTTGAATAGGAAGACTCAAACCCAGGCCTCCCACTTTCCCAGCAGGTATTCTGGGTTATTCCTGGGTTCGAGTCCCAGTCAAGTCACAATTTTTCACTTTTTATACAACTTTGGGTTTAGAAACACAGCAGTTGGAAGAATTATGTTAGTAAATAATTTCAACTCCTTTTTCAAATTGAACCAATTAATAAACAATCATGCATTTAGATAGTTTATCTTCATCATTAGATAGGAAAACATCCTACCTCAGAGCTCCTCTCCACCAAGTACAGGAACACAACGTCCTCTCGGTGAAGGCGGATCGCAGAATGTAATGGATGCTTTGTCTTGGCACGGAACATGCCAAACAGAACATGCGCTGACATGTGATCAAAGTCCTTGCTGGTGAAGTCATCCTAAAAAATAACATTTTTCAATGCTATCAACTTTGTGTCTGTTTACAAAACTATTGTGATTTCATGATATTTAAAATTTTTAAAGTTTCACTTCCCATTGGAACGAGAATCATTTCTACAGTGTGTTCTACCAACATAAAAATGAAAACAATCTATGCATTGCTCTTTTCTGATATAACCAGCTTTATTTGATAAAATTGTTTCAGATCTTCACTTTACCTATAAATGATTTAGATAATTTTTGTCTACCTAACCTTCTGAATGATCAATATTATAAGCTTACTGTTTCCCCAACACTTAATCACTCAAATAGAATTTCTCAATATCAGAATTAACTGTACAGAAGTGGCTAGTGATGGACTTGCAATAACCCATTTTCTTACATCCACAGGTCTGAGAGCCCCCAATTCAGAGATCAGTCATAGACTTTTGTAGTCTATTATTACTATTTTTACCCCATTTGGTTCCTGAAGTGTGCTTCGTGCAAGACCTCATGGGGTGTTTGAGAGCACAATATATAGTCATTCAGTCATATATGATAGCACCTGAAACTTATATTGTACCAGTAGAAATTACATATGTACCTTGATATGGTTGGAAGATACTCTAACAAGACCTTTACTTGGAAATGTATTTCATGCAGTGCTCCTTCACACAAAGCTGTCAATGATGCAATCATAGAGTGCCATCTCTATGCCTTTTGAAGATGCTCTAAGAATAATCTAAGAATAAGATGCTCTCATAAATCAAATGGTGATTGCAGTGAGTTACAAAATGATATTGATAGATTAAACAACTGGGTCTCTTTAAACAAACTTAACATCAACATTGATAAATGTAAGATTCTTAGCTTTAACAAGACCAAATTTCAGTATTCTTATAATTTAGGAGTTGTTGTTCTGGTGAAGGAAAGCAAGATAAAATACTAAGGTGTAACTTTTAGTAGCCATTTGAAATGGAATGCTCATACGAAATACAAAATATTTTAGGTAAAGCCAATAAAACATTAAATTTTGTAGCATGTACTCTTAAAAGATCAAGCAAGAAAGTTAGGGAAAGTGCTTATAAGTCATTGGTTTTGTCTCTATTAGAATACGGGGAATACTTGTGGGATCCTTATCATATAGGAACTATAAAAGAAGTAGAAAAGGTGCAAATAAGGGCAGCGAGATTTGTGTTAGGGAGGTATGATAAACGTAGCAATGTAACACAGATGCTAAAGGAATTAGATTGGGAAAGTCTGGAAACTAGGAGGAAGAAAAAGAGGTTATAGGTTTTGTAGAAGACTTACATTGCGTTCAAAGAAATAGGTAATAGAGTTAGGGAAGCAGATTAGTTGGGTAGGCGCAATCACAAGCAAAAAGTTAGATATATTCGACAGAAAACTGATAATCAGAATTATTCATTTTTAAATAAAAGTATTAAAGAATGGAAGTCTACCTGCAGACTTCTTTGAGCCCTTCCCAAAGAACGCAAAAAACTTTGTAAATCATGTAAGTAAAAAAAATAATTTGACATGTGAGCCGGGTAATTACAAAATGTGAGTCAAGTAGGGGAAGGGGGACTTGGTATGCCCCATGGCTGCTTCGGTAGCCGTGAAGGCCTATCAGGAACCCTGAAAAGTCTTACATGATTGGTATTAAAAAAAAGGGCTACTGCTGCCCGAGGGAATTTTTATTTTTCATTTCAATTATGTTCATGTTATTGCAGTGATTTAAATAAGTATATGAAATGTTATATCATGTTTATGTTTATATATTTGTAAATTGACTTCTAATAGTGTATAAACTTCCTAGTTTAATAGTAGATGCAGTGTTTTCATGCTGTAGATGAGTTGTAATTTATTGATGTTTTCATTTACGGACTCTATATTGTATATGAATTTATATTTGTATTGTTTATGAATCAGATAGTGCGTATAAAATTATATTGTATAAACGTCGCCACCTGGCATGATGTCTATCTGTGACATATAATATTAATGTATAATAATAATAATAATAATTTAGGCAGCCTAAAAGCTGCTTCTTTGCCAGCATCACCAAATTGCTAAATGCTCCACTGAGTTATTTATTTTCCCTTTAAACACTGAAAATTTAGATTTTAGATTACAAGTAGTGCTTTCCTAAACATACTCATGATATAAACATACATTTTCTCAAAGCACACCTTGCATGTTCTGACAGCATGCCACTGTAATTAATCACAAAAACTTTGTTATCACTAAGACGAAAAGACTCCCATAGGAAAGGCCTTTAGCTTATTTTTATCATTCCCAGTATTTATTTCTTTTGAAGAATTAAATTAGAAATAATGGTCCAATGAAATGAAGACATGTATTTAAGAAGATAAATTGAATGAAGATTTGTATTTTGATGATAAATAACATCTTGAATTCCAAACTGCAAGATTTTTGATTAAATTAAATTTTGTAGAATGTTTTGTTTATAAACAAATTAAATGGGAGAGCTGAAACAAGGTTTGGGGTAGAGCACATATTTTGCTTCACAGAGACGTTCAACACAGCCCCTTTCAGGATCCTGTTGGAACATATTGCAGCTGGAATTTCCAATTGTTGCCAATTTTCAAAAGTGGCTGATAATGTTCAAGTAGGCTCTCCCTTGAAGACAGGATATTCCCCAGATCTATCTCGTGTAAGCTGTTGTTTCGAGACGCTGAAAAATGCCGATTGTAAAACGTTGTAGTGTTCGTGGCTGTGGCACGTATCTTGGTCAATTGGAAACGAAGTTATTCTTGTTTCCTAAGTTCGATAATCAGTGAGTATAGCTGTTACTTTAATTTCTAGTGAGTATAGCTGTTACTTTAATTTCTATTATATCTTTTATAAGTTGATTGAATATTTTTGTTTGCAGGGTACTTAATGTGTTTGTGCGTATGCCATCAATTATGCTGAGGTCATCTCACTGCATGGAGTGTTGGAACCAGGACTCCATAATACATTTCCATAAGAAATGCATGTAAATTTTGTTTTGTACCTTGTAGTTTTTGTTACTTTCACAGAATTTAATTGGAAATAATGGTCCCACGAAGTCATGAAAAGTACCAAACAAAGGTAAATTAAATAAAGAATCTTATTGTAGTAGTAAAATACACTTTTTGAATCAAAATTATGAGAGTTATGACAAAATAAACAAATATTTTGTTAAAATTTCACCATAGTAGACAACCAGTCCACCTGCCAACCAAGGAGATTGTTGAATCCGATACATTTATTTTCCCACAAGAATACACGGGGATTTGAAGTCCATACTGAATTAATGGTAGGAACTAATGGAATTTATGAAGAGGAGGTAATTTACTAGTATAGCATGTAAACTCTTCAAGCTAATGGAAAATTAGAGTTAGAGTTAAAAATAGCATTGTAAGATTTGATATTCCTCCTTAACATTTTATATTATCAATGGAATCGATTGTTTGCTGGAGATGATAGTTATACAAATAAACTGAATTAACTGATTGATATTTCCTGTTTTTTCGAATTATATTCCTGAAATTCTGCATTAGCTTCTTTTCATTTACTAACTTGTTCACCTGATTAGTTTCCATTTTTAGTTAGTTCAACTGAATCTGACGGTAATTATAAAAATATAGAAAATTGTTGCTTATGTTTAAAATTTAATATAGGGCATAAGAAATCAATATAAATACAGATTGCATTCTTTTCCGATGCATTCAAATTCCCACTATATAAGGAGATATTTCACGAAATGCTGACTTTGTCCAAGAGGGAGCGTCGTTGGCTATTTGAACACGATGGTTTTTATGGTTGGAACTAGGTCCCTAAACCAAGTTTTAAGATAAAACATTGAGTTGCTCAAGACTGGTTGAATCCTATCTCATATATTTTCACAGGAGAATATGTTACAAATTTAGCCCAGAAATTAATTCATTAATTCATCGCATTGTCATGATCATAGAGAGGATATAAAAAGATTTACAAGGTTATCAAGAGTGAAGGGATAGATTATAAGAGAAAAACAGATTTTTCAGCAAATGTGAAGGAGAAAAGTGCCTATTTTTTAGCTCTAGGTTAGAGGGACTTGAAAAAAGTCTGATGGGAACAGGAATCGATCCAAGGATCTTCCTCTATCTGGGAAGTTGCTTTGCAAGCAAGCTATCCAGCCAGAACATTTTCTCAAAACATTTAGGAAGCTTTGTTGAAGGGAAAGTGTAGTTCATCTGGCTGTGTAGCCTCAACCTTATGGAGGGATTGACCAAACACATCCTGATTGATTCCTGGTACAGACAATTTTTTTAAGTCTATTTTTCCCATATATTTTTTCTGGGTGTATGCCATTATGTGCAAAGAAACCCTTTTCCTAGTCATTTTTACTTTGAGTCTTACATGATGCTCTTTTCTATAGTAATAACATTCACCTGCGATTTGAATTCCACTATGATTGACATTTATGAAAATTTATAGTAAAAGTTAGTTATTCAAATGTTAGCATTGATAATAATAAATATATTAAGTTAATTGCTTTTTGAGTAATTAATTTAAGTTTGTCATCCTTGATGAGGGAATTTACCAGATGAAAATAATTGTCTCTACAAAATCAAGACAATAGTCTTTCAAAATGAGATTCAAAAGAAACTCAGCATTTCTTCCATTACAGCTCACATTGCTCTTAACATTTTTATTATCTATCTTTTAACTTTTACGGAAGATATATTTCTAAGCATTTTCCTTTAAATTTCTATTTCTTCATACTCCTGTTAGTGTTGATCAACCTTGGGATTTCCATTTCAAAAAGTAAATTTAAGAAAAAACTGAAATTTATTTTCATAGAAAATCCTATTATTCTGGGAATGATTACAAGTGGGTTATTTCCTAATAAATATTTTAAATAAAAATGCCCTACATATTTTATAGAACCTCTGTAAAAATGTTGAGTCTTCTTTTGGTCAACTTCCCTGTCTGTTAAGTAAACTACAACTTGTTTTTTCTATGCATTACCATCCCTGCTGACATATTTGTATGAATAAAGATGATATCTAACAGGGAATATCACATTTATTGTGATGACCTTACCCAATAAGTGGAAATGAGCCCTGAGCAGTGATCCTTGAGTGCTTTCGCTCCAATTTCATCAGCTGTTGTGTAAAACTTCACACAGTTGTGAACTCCTACTGTGGACATCAAAGCTTGCTCACATCTGAAGAAGAGAAAAGAATTTGCATTTCCAAAGCTGACAAAAGATTATTTAAACCAAAAATCTGGACAATATTTAAGAAATAAATAAATTTTAAAATCTTAAAATAGATAAATGAGAACTACTCAGGCTAAGGAGATTAATATCCAAAACTGACATAGTTCTTATGAAAATAAATTTGTATTCCATGAAATAAAAGTCTGCATATTTAAAGAATGTGAGATCTGGTATTTTAAAAAAGGACAACTTCAGATAATACAAGCAAAAGATTGTGGATTTTTAATACAATAGTAAAAAACAAAAGAGGAATCCAAAAATCCTTCAATGATATTGGAAAATGTTTCACGTCATCCATATGTACAATCATGTAATATAAATAAACAAAGGGAAATTATTTATTATCAGATTATAACCATGCTATTATAACTCAATAACAAATTATGAAATAAAACTTTTTGTATACTGCAAGCAACATTCTATCAGCTGAGTATAAAAGTACAAAAAATTTCATATCTGTATTATAGCCTTTCACAAAATGACACATTTTCATACTGAATTTAATAACAAATACTCTATCTCCTGTATCAAGCGATGCTCTTTTATTGCTCACAACAAGGAAAAACTGCCCAGAAGGACCCGAGAGACACTTGTTGCTAGGAGTGCCAAATATGTCTTGGGATTTTACTAATTGATAGCTAGAAATATCTCTTATAACTAATTTAATTACATTATTAATTATCAATATGAATTTATTGATATATTAAAATGTTATTACATTAAAATTTTGGATATACAAAGGAAACTTTTGATAAAAATAAGAATTATAGTTAACATACTCAGGAAAACTTTTAAGTATTCCTCCACAAAAATACTCAAGTTCTTTCTTTAATAATACGAAAATCAAGTTCCTTCTTTAAATGCTAAAGGTATAGTATGCAATTGCTAATTAATTCTACGAACAGTGTAAATGACCAAAGGCACAGCACATTCAACTTAGGTGGTTCTAGGTTTGATTCCCATTTTAATGACCTCAGCTGCTGAAGTATTTTTAAAAATACTACACTTCTGCAACATGCATCCTTGACTGAATAATATCGATTGACAAGAAAAATAACATGCACCCTTAACCTAGTATATTTTCCTTACTTGGAAACAAGACTTTCCAATTTGAACCTTCCGGCAGCTTTCATGAGGTCCAAAGTGAAGTCATCTCCCTCTGAAAGCTGGATCTTGTCTGTATAAACCCATTCAGCCAGCTTCAATCCCACCTCTGTTTTCAGATCACTCCAATCTAAAATGTTCACACAAATATAAATATTATCCAATCGCAAATTTCTCCCTATACTAAGAATAACAATACAAAAATATGTAGTCCAGTTAAGGTAACATCATATCCACTTCTAAACAACTCATAACTTAAAATCAACCTCATCTCCTCCTCGCAAACATTTAAAGATAATGTCCAATGATTTCTAATAAAGTACTAATAGTATGGGACTCCCAAACAGAGTAGAAAGAGAAATTAAGATCTTTTTCTAAAATATGTTACATTTCTCAAATTCAATACCAGAAAATATTGCCAGTCTTCAGAACATATTGAAATAACACCGTAATATCGGTCAAAAGGTAAAGATGCTAAAATTATCACTAATAGTCACTATAGAGCTGTAATAGTCACGTTAGTGTTTCTTTCTATAAAAATACCCCAAAAAGTACAACTATTAAAAAACTTTTCCAAATTAAAGATCGAATATTAAATGATAATAAAGAAAATCTGAATCATTGCCGGGAAAATAAAGTATTTAGGAAAATAATTATAATATTAATAGACGATAAAATACTAAAAAGAACAATTACAATAATTATATTTCAAATAAGTTGCAATGAAATACGCAGGAATATCCTTACGTTCAAAGTTTTCGTCTAAAAAGGACATTACCTAAGGAGTCAATGTGTTCCAAGGATGAGACTCCCCATGTTGTGTTCCGAGCAGAGAGAACAAACTTGTGAGCGTTAACATCGCGATCTTTCAACTTCAACTTTATATCACTGAAATTGAAAATGATACTGAAGTTTAAGTTTGATTCGTTCCAAATTTTTCATTTAATGTGGAATGTAATAACGTAAAACTTGCCTGTATTGTTCCTTGTCAAATAAATTCCCAACTATCTCTATTAACTTCTGTACAAAGTTATTTTTACCAACATCTTCATCCGATACGGCACATTTTTTTTCCAATTCATTACAGTAGCTCTGAAGCTTCACGTACTCTTCCTTTAACAGTGTCAAATGCTGCTGTAGTTTTACTGCCTCCACTTGGAAAGATATGGTAAGAGTCTTAAAACGAAATAAAAATATAACTCCGTCCTAAGATTCAGCTATTCGCACTTAACAGAAAATTTGCAGAAGGAAGAATTTATTCTTTTATTAAAAAATATATCCTTACCGTTTACTGGATGAGCCATTAGAAGAATATATAAACAACGGAATAACAAACTTATATTCTGATGTTATAATCGAGATAACATACTAATACAGATTCAAATGCAACACAATATAGGAAGAGAACCTAACACCAGACTTATTTCCTTCGAACATGATACACTACACCATCCCGACTTCTGTCAGAATCGTACCTTCCTAATTTCGTTTCTCGCTTGAGTGTCACGTGAATTTTGAGTGGCGAGTACGAAAACGGGAAGTGATGGTTCATAACTAGATGGAAATATAATGTAATAAAAAGCCATATAATTGATAAAGGATGCACGAAAGGATAATATTAATACTTCATTCAGTCTATTTTGGTAGGAATTTACTTAATTCTAACATCAAGGAACCCATATTTCTATAAACAATTATTATTTAACTACGTTGTAGACCTACGAGACTTCAGTAGTATGTATACTAATGCAGTCTATACACTGAACTAACATTCAGTAGAACATGAATTAATCCATCTATTTTCATCATTTGCGACTGCCCCACGGCGCTCAGAAATCATCAAAATTAGTACCGAAGGTTGTTAATGTTGATGTATACTTTTGAGCATGAAGAAAATTACCACGGTTGTTTAATTCTTATTCTAATATTCTACTTAATTCGGCAAAATAAGACCTGTCCTGAGGCCTCTCATCCATCTAACCTTGTATGGGGTTCCGTGAATGAGAGGCCCGCGCAGATTAATTGTTTTCATTTCCATATTGATATAATTAATTATCCAATCGATACGGCAAACAAAATCAGCAATTTGTGAAAACTACAATTTTTATTTAGAAAGCTTGATCTTCTAACCTGAGGCAAATTCCACTCGAGGGACAGTCGTAACGCTTCGGTCGAACCGGAAATCTCCATTCAGCTGCTCTAATCTCTACGCTCAAGTTCTGTGATACCATATTTGGAAGGGAAACTCTAACTCACAGAAACTTCGTAACTAAGGCTCCGAAAGTGGGCCCGGATACCAATGTCTACATAGGTTCTTACTTACTGGTATCGTTTACAAAATCAAAAATAACCCATAAGAAACGGGGCCCGAATGCTATGCATCCCCTGAATACCCCCATGGATGGCTCAGTTTGTGACGCAGTTACCTTGCGTTCCTTTTGTTTCTTAATTATTGTAAAAATGTCAATTGTGGGTCATTTCAAAGAAAGTTGATTGGAATGGCTCTTAACCATTCCGCGGTATATGACATCAGCCATTAACAGTACACAGATAAGCTTGAAAACAAATCTGAATGCTAACCTGACTAAGAGGAAGTTCAAACTTCAACGAAGTATCCTGTCAACGTTTTTGGTTACACAAACAAAACTTAACGCAACAGGACCCCAGCCAAACTACTTCGCATAAAATTTATCCGATATACGCGGTCAGCTGTGCCGTTTTTATTCGTGTCACTGTACTCTGGTATATACACAGGTTAATATAGCATTATAACCAGGTTGTGTGATTTGCTTGTGTTCTATGTATAATCTAAGGAGGTATCTAATTCCTCTCTTAAACTGTCTTCACATATGTTTTAAGGATAATTAGCTAGAATTTAACACGAAAGAGACCAATCGTTAGACTTCATACCACCAAAAAGACAGCGAAACTGCATTCGGGGATTCCACGGCGGTGAGTCGGAACGCGCCGCGCTTACGAAAAATCGACTTAATTCCCAAAGTAGCACCTGAATTGAAACAGTCTCTTCTGATTCCACATCTAGACACTTCTTACTATGACGTGGTATAAGAGACTCGATGCATTAGGGCCGTTTTCCTATTTATATTCCTTACTTTATCTCGAAATATATCCGAAAAACGTGTCCGCCATTTTGTTGCTTTAAGTGAGCAAAAACTCATTTTTGTTAGCAGTAATTGCAACCAGTCAAAAGAAAAAGAATCGTTGTAGATCATTGCATCGTTGTTTTATCCAAAAGTATCAATTTAAACCCTCCACAAAAATGCAAACTTGAACGTTTATCCGAAAAATCCGAGACTGCCCATTTCTGTGAAAATTGTTCAAGTTTGCCGCCATGTATCTTTTTAACGCATTAAGATATCGAAAAAAATACAAACGGGAACATAAAGTTCAATCATTTTATAATAACTATGCGAAGTTTCAAAACCCGTACTCAAAAAAACCATTTTTGGCCTCTTGGCCAGCTTTTTTCGATTCTAGCCCACTGTGCGGCGCCCATGTCTATGGGATATATACTCTGTCCACCGTCATGAAGACACCACGTAAAGCATATGGCCTCATGTATTCCTCATGGGGGCTCTTGCTACATGTGCACAGAAAAAGAAAGTTGACGAGAACTTTTTTAGAAGACATTTAACATGGACAAATCAATTATTTATAGTATAGTGCAATTAAATCAAGGTTAAATATAGTCATGATCGAAGGAACAATAAGAAAGTGATATTTTCAAGAAAATTGGGTGCAGATTATTATTGTTTCTGAACAGATGAATTTGGGTCTATCATTCAAGAAACAAGGTCTTCTCTGGAATCAAAATCTTCCTCGTGGAATCTACTTTTCACGTATGTTATTCACTTTGCTGTTAAAAATTTTATATAAGAGTATCATGAGAAAATCTATAACAATACGCGAGTTTTCGGGAAAATGCAGGGAGAAATGTAGTCGCCTGCTACTTTTCGCCCTATTTTCTTAGGAAAAAACTTAAATTGGAAAAGTTTCTGAGAAAATACTGAATTATTTTTTGTACAATTTAAGTTTATTGATAACATCAAAAAACGAATCAATATTACGATGGAGAAGCGAAACTCAGACCGCACCACTTTTACTGGCGATTCTTCATTTTTCCGAAGGCATCGATTCGATCGACGACAGTTTCTATGATTGCAGTTCATTAAATTGTCCGATTTTCAAGTCAACACTTCTCGGTGTCATATTTCGAGAATCTAATAATTTCGAAGAATAATTTCGGCGCTCTCTCCCATGCTCTCACTACAGCTCGCACCAGAGCTTCTTCTTTATCTCTAACATGACTCATAATCAGTGGAGGACTGCAGGATCATATTTTGTCGCTGAGATTTTTCATGTCCTCTATCTCCTTGCCAGCCTTAGAGAGATGAGATGAATCGCTACAGGAATAATGGTCATATTATTACTGGTGAGAATTTCAATTTTTTGCTGCGGATCATTACTGTAGAGTGCTCGATAAGCAATATGAAATAAAAATAAATTATCGACCGACTACTCGCGTACATACGCGTGGAAAATATGTAAAAGTCACATGATTTCTCTCGCTTCGGAATAGAGTTAGACTCATTTTGTCAAATTTATTGCTTTTTCGTTAAAAATTATAATGAATGAAAATTCCCTCTTCATCGGTTAGATTTGGGAATGCAACATGTCAATCTCACGGCAGTCCGATAGGAACTTTTGCCCTTTTTGACTCATCTTAGACTCAATTCAAAATGGAATCAAATAGACCTTTTCAAGATGTGCTTTATACTCAAACGATTGTGTTGGAGCCGAAGAATGGCATATACAAATGGCTCGATTGTGCTCTAATCAAGCGCCTTTCCCCCTTTTTTCCGTCGGCTCAGGAAGTTTCGGCCATGAAGATAAAAGATATATTAAATAATGTCTTTGTTAACTCGAGTTTAAAGCTAAAAAGACTTTCCATTCACTGTTAATATACTCCATAATTTAACATTAATGTACAAATGTATAAAGAAGAACTCCTCAACGGTGAAGAAGAAAATTTCATCTTAAGCGAAAAGAACGATCGCAAGAAAAATTAAGGTTGTTAATCCAGTCATCTTTTTTGATAATATTTTTTAGTCCTTCCACGTAAATGAAAGTCGCAAAATTTGACCCAGCTTTATTAACAAGTATAATTTCAACAAGTTCTGATACAAATTGCAAAAGTAAATAAAAACAATAATTAAAGGATAGTATCCGTATATGATTAAACTTGACGGATTATTCTTAAAACGCACTCACTGGTTGATAATCACTGCTTTTAATGCCTGAAAAACCGTTATTTATGTTAACAAAGAACATTGAAGGAACAGTAAGTTGTGCAAGTTAATGAATGAGACACCATAAAGGAAGTGAGCATGAATTTAAATTGAAGAATGGACTCCCTATGCCGTGATTCCGGTCCAAGCCGTACAACCTTCACACACTGAGTATATAAATACATAGCACGTATTTCTCTTTAGTTGATCAGTTAACAAGATGGAGAGAGCACTAATTCTTTGCATCGCAGTCATTTTTGCGGATTCGGTGAATATTTTTTCAATTTCTGATAACTGTCATCAGACTATTGATATTCTTCCGTTATTAATAACTTAGAACCTATTAATATCTTTTCAATCTAGTTGTAATATAATGCATCATTCAACGATTCTTCTGGAGATCGTCAAAGTAGGCTCTAAGATTGTCATGTATACGTAGTTTTTTGTAATTCATCTAGCGCTGCTCCATAATTATCTCAGTTCCGGTTCATTGGAAATGCCAAAACTCGATTCAGTTACTGTCTCATCCTTCGAGACTGTTCCAACCGAGATTTTACTCGATTTTCCTCTCGCGAGAGGGTTTTATTGTAAGAAAAAATACACAATATTGTAATTTCCACAAATTATTTTTTTGCGAATAGTTTCCATAGCGTGCTGTTATAAATAATAACATCATTAATGCCCATTGCATACTGTATTGCTTGATGATTGTAGCACAAACTAGTCGCAAAAAATTGCTTAGTAGAAATTACTAAGTCGTGTATTCTCTTTCATGGCTTTCCACACTTTGCGAAGTCATGCTTCGCTGTACGGATTTAATTTGTTTAATATTTATACGCACCTACTCTATGTTCTAAAATGAGCTCTTTCTACACGAGCGGGTGAAACACCGCACCAAAATATTTTCTAATCCACACGGGTGGTTGAACCGGGTTCCTCGTCGTCTATGCGTATTAAAAACATAGGCACCAAAAACCAAGTCGGCTCATATGGAGTCATTCTGGTATTGATTATAACGGAGTTTGTAAAAAACGAAACATTTTTATAGGTATGTTCCTCCATGTTGTCAACGTTTTAATACGTGGTAACTTTTACCGTCATGTCGGAAATGAAAAAATTGTTTATAAACGCATGCACTCCATTTCTCTCGAAAAGAAAACACAACAAAAATCCCTTTCCTTTCAACTGATTGCTGTGCACGCAGAGGTCTGCGTTACTTCCGTAAATAAATTCGTTTTTTTTTACGTCATCGATAAAATTAAAGGATTTAGATATGCAAAGAAAATAAATTCACAATTTTCTCAGAAACTTACCTCTGCTGGAAGTTTCTTCCTACGAAATTAGAACGAAAAGTTTCAGAACACCAACGAAATTTAACATTACGAGGGTGGTCTGAAAAGTTTCCGACCCCAGATTTTTCAGAAAACATTTCGAGAAATGGTGAAATGTCGGAAACATTTCAGACCACCCATGTACTTTAGCTGTTAAGTGTAAAGAAATTTTACACGAATATGAAACTATGGAATCGCAATCATAATAAAATCTTTATTCTCAAACTTCCGATATTCCCGAGGAATAATCCCTTACAAAGATTGAAGTGATTGTGCATTCACTAAGCGAACGAGAAAGCTAGCAGATACCCAAAGGATTTACACTCAATATGTGAATAACTGTTTTTAACTCTATGAATCTACTATAGCAGCACATTAGCTGAATATTGGCACAAACCTGTTGAAATTTGCGAGCATCAACATTTCCATGATGAAAATTTTCACATGTACGCAAACTTATGAGGAAGAAAAATTCACAAATACTTCGAAGTGTTGCAGCGACACTACAGTCGAATCTTTTGCTGATCACCTAGCTCCTTTCCAGGAACAGAATTCTCCTTGACACAGTTCGGAATACATTGGTCTAATTGTATAATTTATGTTTGAAATAGGCTTCATATATATTTACATTTCTCCTTTAACTTTTCCGAAAGCTCTCAGTATTCTCTTAAGTTTTTGCAATTCATTCGCATTCAGAATTTTCAACTGTAATATTAGTAAAATAGGTGCGAAGGGTGTGAAATGAGGCAAATTTTGTTACCATGCAAGACCGTTTTTTGAAAGATGGACCATTATTTTAAATAGAATAGTATATCGAATCAAAGAAATTCGCAACCAATTCCCAATTTTCTTGAAAGTAGCGCATTCTTATTTTTCCTTCGATCATAATACTATTTAAACTTAATTAAATTGCACTATGCTGTGAGGAATTGATTTCACTCTGTTTTGAATGTCTCCCAAATCAATTCTCGCCGACTTTCTTTTTTTATGCATTAGTTGCTACAGCGCGCCATTCCCTCTAAGGGGATACACGACGCCGTAAGATTTGCGTTGTGTCTTCGTTACAATGGACGAAGTTCTGGATAGAACAGGTTCCTTTTTTAGTAATTTCATGTGAAAATCATTCTTCTTGAGGAACCCTTGTGAAGGTTTAAGACGTACCCCCTAGTTGTTGTAGTTGCGAAAATATTTGAGCAGAAATTAAAGATGCACAAAAGAAGCCACAAACTCAGCCTAGTGAGATGCATTTTATTATCATATTAAGCCTTTTTTAGGAGTAACTTCACTACATTTATTCAATAATATTCATGACCTCATCCATTGTAAGATTTCCCCTCTACAATTTGGGCAATTTATGCAGTTTCATAGTTCACAATTTCACTGTCTTAAAATAAATGAAAACTGGAATCTTGAACTATTGAGTGACAATATTGCAAGAAAGGAGTGTTATAAAAATGCTTTACTCATATTAGAACAATCCTCTTTTGCAGGTATTTTGTGGAATAGACAATAAAGATGATCACGGTGAGTAATAGGCATATTTAAATCGCTTTTCGTATCGTATACGAGTATAAGATAGTAAATAACTCCAATAGATCATAAAAGAAGAAACGATCAGTAGTGCGATCATGTACCACTGTCATGTAGCAAACATGTACAGTCTCCAAAGCTGACCAAATATAGAATCTCCACCACAAGATATTTGATGGTAGTATCTCCCGCCTATTATAATCCTAATAGCTCGTAGAATTAGGATGGCAGCACATAGTTTTTTTTATTTTGAAGGAATTGCTCACCCCCAAACCTAGCTAATTACTAGGTGGGTCAATAAGACCATGACATCTTAAATAAAACAGATTTTTCAACAAAAATACCTATTTTTCAACTTCGTCTCCTTTTAGCTCTATACGCTTTGTTTCTCCTATTTCTTTATCCCTTTCAAATAATAGGACTTGATGAGAACCTCAAAATATGCATTATTTTAGCGATGACTTAATAATTAAAGCCAAATCTCATCCTATAGAGCCATTTCTTTATATTTGGAAACAGTAAATAGTAGCTGGAAGCTGAATCCGGAGAAGATGCCGGATATGATAGAAGTTGGTATCTCCAGTCATTTAATTTTCATAGCAGCTGCGCACATGTCTTTATGGAAGAGCCCTCTCGTTTTGGCCAAATGTGCTCGTTTTTCCTTTAATGCTCGATTGAACCGGTCCAATGAGTTTGCATAATGTTCTGTTCTTCCCTTTTGGAGGTAATCAATGTGCATTATACCACGAACATCCAAGAATATTGTCGCCATGACTTTGTTGGCTGACAGACACACCTTGGTCATCTTCGGCGCCGATTCGCCCCGAGAATCCACTGTTTCGACTGCTGCATGGTCTCCGTTGTGTTGTTTTAGTCTCCATTTTCCTTCTACAGCTATGAAATGGCGTAAAATGGTAAGAACTAATCTAGATTTCTTCTGATCTATGCCAAGGACTCTAGTGAAGTTGTCAACCCATCTTTTGTGGTCAGCTGAGAGCAAGCGCGGCACACTCTTACGGATAGCTTTCTGATATCCAAATGATCAGTAAAATCGAAACAACGGAGCTATATTATGTGCATATGGTCCCTACAATCTCCCGCACTTTCAATCTCCGATCGGTCAACACCATAGCATGGATTTTTTTCCATTGTTACTGGTGCAGAGACCTCAATTCAGCGTCCAGAACGTTTGGCGTCACTCGTGCTTGTGCGATCACAAAGAAATTCAGTAAACCACTTTTTAACCTTTGAAATCAATGATGCGGAGTTCCCATCGTATTTATCTATCTCTTTGATTTTAATGATGGTTTTCTTCCGCAAAAAATGACGCTTAAAGAGTACACGAAATTCGCTTTTATCCATTTTCGAAAATTCACGTAGTTATCACATTTCAGTGGTTGTGAAACACAAACTAAATAACGCAACTATCTAGAACTTTGACTTTCACCCGTTCAAAGAGTTCTTGACTGGAGTAGGATTACTTTTCTAGTTAAGAGTTGGGAAAATCAAAAAGTTATAGACTTATTGACCCACCCTCGAATGTTCATATAAAGAGATATTCATTATTTATACCTGGATGCAGGAGTAACTACATAGGTTGCTGTTAGTGCTGTCAACTCTATTGCAATTCTGAGAATTATTTGAAAGCTTGGATCAACTCAATTGTACAGTCTACCCATTACTAAAATCATTTCTACTATTTTACCCCATGCAATATTGGGGAAGATGATACAATTGATCGTTTTATTTCTGTCATAAATGGTAAGTAAAACTCTCAATCATCGAGAATAAGCTACAAAATTGGCAATAACTGTTACAGCTACAAAAATTGCAATACCAATGTATTGGTAATTATGTAATTGCAAGAAAATACAATGTAGTGGCTACAAAAATTGCAATAACTGCTGTAGCATTCATAATAATATAATTAACCTTTCTTCTGTCTTTTAGGTATGCTGAGAGGTAAAGAGCATGGAGAACATTTTGCCAGTAAGGTAAATTAATAAAAACTTGATATTAAAAAACTTAGCTAAAACTCAGGTAACTTAGAATATTAAGAAAAGAACTAAGAAATTGATTTACACTTTAATAACTATTGGTACAAACAAATGTTGTTCATGGGAGATAAAAAAAATTTGTCATTGCATCTACATCAGTCACTGGATGTGAGAATGAATGACATCAACTAAGGTATGCATACTGAGAAATAAACAATGAGGATAAGGAAAATAGGATAAGCTATCTATATTCTAACATGCATCTGGATATCTGTGAAGGGTAATTGGAAAAGAAAAAGTCAAGGTTTAAAATTTAACGTTTCTCCTGAAAAGTGGAAGATCTGGGCTTAACTATCAGTCATTTACAGAGTACATTATACTCTTTCCTATTTTTTTATCCTTAGAGAGATGAAAAGACAGAAACTCAGTTCTGGAATAATGCTTCACTATTAAGCTGCCATTTCTAAGTGATGAACAAATATTTTTGTATTAAAATTAGTAAACATAAACAACAACAATAATAAAATGCTCCAAAAGTTAAACAACTTGGTTGTAGTAAGTTCTTAATGGAATCAGAGAAAAGGAGTCTCTAGCCAAAAATACTTTTTCACCTCCCTTTACTGACCCTAACATTACTATCCCTTACACCATCAATTTATAGAGAATAAAATGTATGATTTGAGAATCTTATATTTAAATTTTCCTCAATGAGCACATTAATTCTTCATTCAATGGTAAATTTATAAAATTAATCAACAAATTCATCAACTAATAATCATTGATAAATATCCACTCAGTATGTGCTACAATTATATTTTTCCTTTCTTTGAATCTTCTCTGCTGATGATACAGATTAAGCGGCAGATTCCGATGCCTCAGAATCCATCCGACTTCATGAATCAGGCCAAGGATGCAATGTCTGAACAAATGGAAAACTTCAAGAATGCAGGAGGCAACCCTTTTACAGGAAATGGAAAAATACCATCTCCACCTATGATGCAATGAATGAACCAACATCTTGTTTTAAACTATACAAATGCATTCAAATAAAGATTCATTAGATAAAATAATTCATGGGCTAAAATTAATCGATAACGGATGAATTTAACCCTTTTGAGACAGCAGTATTCTCTTAAAAATTAAGATACAGACTACAGGAAAAACAATTACAATAAAATTTAGCTAGCCATGTGCTGCGAAAGGGACTACGAGTTAGCCCAGGGGCTGAGTTTCCTCTGGACACAAATACCTAATCCTCTACATCCACCCTTGATTTACACCTGCATTGTCTATGGATAACAACAGTCTTGAGAGGATTAATAAATAGTCATCATTCATAATCCTAAGCAGAGGAAATTATAAGAAATAGGTAAAATAGATTTTTTCGGGGGACCAATGAAAAACTGCATTTTAAGGGGGATAGAGTTAGGCCGTGGCTCCACGGGTAGCGAATTGCCGCGCCTAGGCGAATGTCTTTCGCTGCCGAAAATCTGCTGCTCGGGGGTGTCTCCACGGGACAGTAAATTACTGTCCCTAGGAGCAGCAGATTGCCGTTGGTTGCTGTGAAAAATAGACCCTAATCCATGCTGCGAGGCATGACCTTGAAGCCGTCGTACAAACGCGCCTATCGAGAGCAAAATGCGGCGTGTGGAGCCACCCTCATTCAATCCTATGGTTCTTACTTTCAGTCAGTAATTTGCTACATCTAGCGACGGCAAAACGCTGCCCGTGGAGACACGGTCTTATACATGGGTGGTCTGAAAAGTCATGTTTTCTGAAAATTTATGAAAAAATCTGGAGTCGGAAACTTTTCAGACCACCCTCGTATGTCTGTAAGTATGTGTGTGTGTGTGTGTATATATATATATATATATATATATATATATATATATATATATATATATATATATATATATATAATATTAGATAAGTGCCATCCTTACTTATTCCAAAGTTTCGATTCAATATCTTATCGGGAAGGTCCCACGCCTCTGTCACCATTCCGGGTTTTATCTTTCCAGCTTATCGGGAAGGCATTTAAAAAAATCGTCAAAGATTTCCGCAATGCATTTCTTATGGAAGAATTTTGCATCCACCTGGCGTCGAACTCACTGTCATTTGGCTACATTTTTTCCATGAGAAGCATAGAAGACTACCTCAACTTCAACCTCCGAAATTTTGGTTACTCTATCTTAACGATAAGTGCCTCAAAATAATTTTCAAAAATCCGCGCAATGCATTCTTATGGGAAAATTGCGATTTTTGGGAATTTCTGGCATCGAACCCATGATAGCTAGCGTCGAAGTCTGCATTATTCTGGCATCTAGAGTGTAGGGCCAGTACGTCGAAAAAATCTGACGTCGATGGCGCTCATGGAACATGGTCAGAATTCGTATCCCCTATAAATAGGTATATCCGGAGAGTTAGCTATCTATTATATCTATTATATATAGCTAACTCTCCGGATATACCTATATATATATATATATATATATATATATATATATATATATATATATATATATATATACGAGTAAAAGTTGCTTGCATACTGCAAGCTAATTGGTAAAAATTTACAATAAGTTCCCCTTACGGGTGTCATCTTCGAAGCTTATCCAGCAAAATTTTTAAAATTGCCGCAATACATTTCTTGCGTTAGAAATTTTCATCCATCTGGCATCGAACTCACGGTCATATGCAACCTTTCTTCCACTGGTTCTATAGAAAACTACTGCAAACGCTGTGATTTTGAATAGTCTCCTGCATAAAGAAAGGCCTCAAAACAATTTTTAAAAAATTGCGTAAATGACCGCCTGGCGTCGAACACAGGACCCGTTCGTGAGAGACAATGGCATATGAATGTTAGAGAAGTGCTACTCTGACGTGTTTCAAAGTTTCAATTCAGTATCTTATCGGGAAGGTCCTAAAATAAGATCCGTTATTCCCATTTGAAATGCATGGTAGAATCGGAATGACGCTCTAGCATCGAACCAAGGACCTCTAGAGAAGCAGTGGACGTCATGAAGGAATCTTCTCAAACGCCTCTGTCACCATTCCGGGTTTTATCTTTCCAGTTTATCGGGAAGGCATTTTAAAAAATCGTCCCTGATATCAGCAATGCATTTCTTACGGAGGCATTTCGGACCCACCTGGCGTCGAACACACGGACATTTGGTAACATTTCTTCGTTTGGTACGATGGAAGACCATCTCATCTGTAAACACCGAGATTTTGATTGCTCGATCGCATCGAGAACGGCCTCAAAACAGATTGAAAAAATTCGCGCAAAAGACCGCCTAGCGTCGAACTCAGGACTCTTCCGTGAGAGAAGATAGCAAAATAATATTAGATAAGTGCCATCCTTACTTGTTCCAAAGTTTCGATTCAATATCTTATCGGGAAGGTCCCAAAATTAGATTCCGCTTTCCCCATTTGAAATACATGGAGGAATCGGAATGACCCTCTTGCATCGAACCAAGGACCACTAGACGAACGATGATATTAATGGAAGAAAGTTTTCAAACGTTTCTGTCACCATTCAGGGTTTTATCTTTCCGGCTTATCGGGAAGGCATTTAAAAAAATCTTCAAAGATTTCAGCAATGCATTTCTTATGGAAGAATTTTGCATCCACCTGGCGTCGAACTCACGGTCATTTTATAACATTTCTTCCATTCGTAGTATAGAAGACTACCTCAACTTCAACCTCCAAGATTTTGGTTCCTCTATCTTAACGATAAGTGCCTCAAAATAATTTTCAAAAATCCGCGCAATGCATTCTTATGGAAAAATTGCGATTTTTGGGAATTTCTGGTATCGAACCCATGATAGCTAGCGTCGATGTCTGCATTATTCTGGCGTCTAGAGTGTAGGGCCAGTACGTCGAAAAAATCTGACGTCGATGGCTCTTGTGGAACATGGTCAGAATTCGTATCCCCTATATCTATATATATATATCTATATATCTATATAGGTATATCCGGAGAGTTAGCTATATATAATAGATATATATATATATATATATATATATATATATATATATATATATATATATATATATATATATATATTTATAGGGGATACGAATTCTGACCATGTTCCACGAGCGCCATCGACGTCAGATTTTTTCGACGTACTGGCCCTACACTCTAGACGCCAGAATAATTCAGACATCGACGCTAGCTATCATGAGTTCGATGCCAGAAATTCCCAAAAATCGCAATTTTCCCATAAGAATGCATTGCTCGGATTTTAAAAAATTATTTTGAGGCACTTATCGTTAAGATAGAGGAACCAAAATCTCGGAGGTTGAAGCTGTGGTAGTCTTCTATGGTTCTTATGGTAGAAATGTTGCCAAATGACCATGACTTCGACTCCAGGTGGGTCCGAAATTCTTCCATAAGAAATGCACTGCTGCAATTTTTGTCATTTTTTTTCAATGCCTTCCCGATAACCTGGAAAGATCAAAATCCGTGTGGCGACGGAAGCGTTTGAAAACATTCTTTCATGAATTTCACAGTTCGTCTAGTGGTCCTTGGTTCGATGTAAGAGGGTCATTCCGATTCCACCATGCATTTCAAACGGGGTAAAGGAATCTTATTTTAGGACGTTCCCGATAAGATATTGAATCGAAACTTTGGAATAAGTCATAATAGCACTTACCTAATATTAATTCGCTACTTCCTCTCACAGAAGTGTCCTGAGTTCGACGCTAGGCGGTCATTTGCGCGAATTTTTGCAATCTCTTTTGAAGCCGTTCTCGATGCGATAGAGCAATCAAAATCTCGGTGTTTGCAGATGAGATGGTCTTCCATAGTATCAAAGGAAGAAATGTTAGCAAATGACCGTGTGTTCGACGCCAGGTGGGTTCGAAATGCTTCCGTAAGAAATGCATTGGTGAAATCTTTTATGATTTTTTTAAAATCCTTCCCGATAAGCTGGAAAGATAAAACCCGGAATGGTGACAGAGGCGTTTGAGAACATTCTTTCATAAGGGTCAACATTTCTCCTGTGGTCCTTGGTTCGATGCAAGAGTGTCATTCCGATTCTACCATGCATTTCAAACGGGAATAACGGAAACTTATTTTATGTCCTTCCCGATAAGATATTGAATAGAAACTTTGAAATACGTCAGAGTGGCGCTTATCTATTATTCGTAAGCCATTTTCTCTCACAAATGGGTCCTGTGTTCGACGCCAGGCGGTCATTTACGCAATTTTTAAAAATTGTTTTGAGGCCTTTCTCAATGCAGGAGACTATTCAAAATCACAGCGTTTCCGTTTGAAGTAGTTTTCTATAGAACCAGTGGAAGAAAGGTTACATATGACCGTGAGTTCGATGCCAGATGGATGAAAAATTCTCACGTTCGAAATGCATTTCAGCAATTTTTAAGATTTTTGCTGGATATGCTTCGAAAATGATACCCGTAAGGGAAACTTATTGTAAATTTTTCACCAATTAGCTTGCAGTATGCAAGCAACTTTTACTCGTATTATATATAGCTAACTCTCCGGATATACCTATATCTATTATATATAGCTAAGTCTCCGGATATACCTATATATATACGAGTAAAAGTTGCTTGCATACTGCAAGCTATCCGTTAAATACAGTATCATTCCAAGTACTGCCTCAGTTCAAATTTAAAACTTCGCGCCAAAGACCGCCTGGCGACGAACTAAGAACCCGATCGTGAGAGAAGACAGCAAAATAATATTAGATAAGTGCCATCCTTGCTTCTTCCAAAGTTTCGATTCAATATCTTATCGGGAAGGTCCCACGCCTCTGTAACCATTCCGGGTTTTATCTTTCCAGCTTATCGGGAAGCCATTTTTAAAAAATCGTCAAAGATTTCCGCAATGCATTTCTTATGGAAGAATTTTGCATCCACCTGGCGTCGAACTCACTGTCATTTGGCTACATTTTTTCCATGAGAAGCATAGAAGACTACCTCAACTTCAACCTCCGAAATTTTGGTTACTCTATCTTAACGATAAGTGCCTCAAAATAATTTTCAAAAATCCGCGCAATGCATTCTTATGGGAAAATTGCGATTTTTGGGAATTTCTGGCATCGAACCCATGATAGCTAGCGTCGAAGTCTGCATTATTCTGGCATCTAGAGTGTAGGGCCAGTACGTCGAAAAAATCTGAAGTCGATGGCGCTTGTGGAACATGGTCAGAATTCGTATCCCCTATATCTATATATATATATATCATCATCATCATCATCATCATCATCATCATCATCATCATCATCATCATCAGCCATTTTCAATCCGATGTCGGATGTAGGCCTCCCCAAGCGCTTTCCAATTCTCTCTATTCTGAGCTTCTCTTTGCCATGTCACACCTAAGTACTTAATGATGTCTCTGTTCCATCGGTCCTTTGGTCTTCTTCTTGGTCTCTTCACATCTCTTGGTGTCCAGTTCAGAACCGCTATTGTCCAACGGTTGTCATTTCTTCTCGCCACATGGCCTGCCCACATCCATTTCAGTGACCTTACTTTATCTATGATGTCTGTCACTCCGGTCTTCATCCTCACCCAGGTGTTGCGTTTCCTGTCTCTTCTTGTGATCCCAAGCATACACCTTTCCATACTTCTTTGCGTTGTCTGAAGTCGCTGGGTTATTGCTGCGTTTAACACCCAGGTTTCACTTCCATATGTCAACACTGGTAGAATGCATTGGTTGAAGACCTTTCTCTTCAAGACCATTGGCATTTGTGACTTTAGAATGTGTGCATTTCTCCCGAAGGCACTCCAGCCGAGTTTAATTCTTCTGTTTACTTCGTTAATCCTGTTGTTCTCTCCTGTGGTTACTAGTTGTCCTAGGTATGTGTATTCTGAGCAGACATCCAGAGGCGTCCCTTCAAATTTGATTGTTTCTTGTGCTGCAAAAGAGTTATACATTACCTTTGTTTTTGTTAAATTTATCCTGAGTCCTATCTTCTGTCCTGCTGTGTTCAGTTCATGAAGTCTTGAAGCTAGATCTTCTCCGTTGGTTGCGAAGAGTACTATATCATCTGCAAAGCGCAGATGACTGATGTGTTCCCCATTAATCCGCAGACCTTTCTGCTCCCAGTCCAAGGTTTTAAAAACTTCCTCCAGAACAGCTGTGAAAAGAATTGGGGAAAGGCAATCTCCTTGTCTAACTCCCTTCTCAATCTTGAATTCTTCAGTAACTTCGTGTAGCATTACTGAGGCTGTGGCATTTTTATAAATGCTGCGTAGGAGTCGGATGTACTCTGCATCTACTCCTTGTTTCTCCAGAGCTTCTAGTGTAGAGGAGGTACTTACCGAGTCGAAGGCCTGAGCATAGTCCACAAAGCATAGTACCAGTGGCATCTCATATTCATTCGTCCTGCTGATTATTTCTTGTAGTGTGTGGATGTGGTCCATAGTACTGAAGCCCTTCCGGAATCCTGCTTGTTCTCTAGGCTGGGCAGATGATAGAATAATCTTTATCCGTTCAGCTATTATCCTCATGAATGTTTTGTAAACAACAGGAAGGAGACTGATGGGGCGGTAATTCTTCAGCTCTTCCTTGCTTCCTTTCTTGTGCAAAAGGACTATTCTTGCGTGATTCCAGTCCTGGGGGATTCTTCCTTGTTTCAGGCAATTAGTGAATAACTGCGCTAAAACGTGTGCAACTTCTGTTCCACCAAGTTTTAAATATTCTGCTAACACTCCATCTATGCCCCCTGCTTTTCCGTTCTTCGTCTGCTTAATTGCTGCAATTACTTCTTCTGGGAGAATAGAGAGGGGATCTCGTTGGTTTTGGCTTTCTTCTTGGTTTTCCTCTTCAGCATTTTCTTCCTTCTTGTATAGGTTGCCAAAGTATTCTGCTACTGTCCTTAGTATTGCTTGTCTGTTGCAAGTTCTTGTACCATCTTCCTTCTGTATGGCTAAAATCTGTTTTCTTCCAATTGCTAGGCGTTGTCTGGTCTTCTTCATACTTTTGCTGTTTTCTATAGCCTCTTGCACAATTTTCTCATTGAATTTTCTCACGTCTTCCTTAATTGCCCTTCTGATAGCCTTACTAAGCTCGACGTATTCGATGTTATGCTTTTGTGTATCTGAATTCTTCAGTTCCTTACGTCGTTTCATCATTTGTCGGGTGCTGTCACTTATCTTTCTATCTTTAGCTCTTCTTGGTGTGCTTGCTACTTCTTCTGCTGCTTCCTTAACAGCTTGCATGACTTTGGTTTCTAGATCTTCTTCTTGAAGTGCTGAGAATCTATTTTTTAGCTCAAGCTGATATTTATTCTTGTTTTCTTCTAGTTTTTTTATGCTTATTTCATGTTTCTTGCATGAAATCAACTTCTTGCGTTCCATTTGGAGATTAATCTTCAATCTGCATCTTACGATCCTGTGGTCACTTCCAGTGCTAAAGTTATTCAAGACTTCACATTCTGTTACTGTGTAGAGTTTATTAACCAATATGTAATCTATTTCATTTTTTACTCCGTTGGGTCCTCTCCAAGTCCACTTCCTTTTTGGGTTCTTCTTGTAATATGTATTTGTTATGTACATATTGGTGCATTCAGCAAACTCTACCAGGCGGTGACCACGTTCGTTTCTCTGGCCCAGTCCGTATTGTCCTGCGACGGTGTCATCGGCTTCCTGTTGACCTACACGAGCGTTAAAATCGCCCATAATTATTTTATAATAGTGGGCTTCCTTATCGTGCTCAGTGCCCAGGGTTTGGTAAAATTTTTCAATTTCTTCTTCGCTGCTTGCTGCTGTTGGTGCGTAGACTTGTATGATCTGAACAGAGTAACGCTCATTTATCTTGAGTATGAGCTTGCAAATTCTCTCAGATATACTTTCTATCTTCTGTACATTGTTTTTCCATCTCTTGTTGATCAGGAACCCGACACCTCCTAGTCTTCCATCCTTAGTACCCCTGTAATAAAATAAATTACCTTCCTTGAGTGTAATCAAGTCTTCTGATTTTCTTCTAACTTCGCTGAGACCGATGACGTCCCAATTTATCTTCTCTGTTTCATTCAGTAGTTCCAGTAGTCTGTCTTCACTCTTCAAGCTGCGGCAGTTATAAGTCGCGAAGTGGAGGGTGGTAGCTCTTTTCCTCATGATGGACCTCTGTAATGCCACCACCTCCCGGACATCCGAATGGGTGGTGCTTTTACGTCCGGATAAATTTCCATTACAGAAGCTCATCATGAAAATTGTATTTGCATTTGGGGGATGAAGGACAATAATTCACCAGGCTGTCCTACTGCCGGTTGGTGAATGCCACTTTCACAATTTGGCCGGAGATATTGTTGAAGCCTTCTTAGCATGGTATATATAGGTATATCCGGAGAGTTAGCTATATATAATAGATATCCGGAGAGTTAGCTATATATAATAGATATATTTATAGGGGATACGAATTCTGACCATGTTCCACAAGCGCTGTCGTCGTCAGATTTTTTCGACGTACTGGCTCCGCACTCTAGATGCCAGAATAATGCAGACATCGACGCTAGGTGTCATGGGTTCGATACTAGAATGTCCCAAAAATCGCAATTTTCCCATAAGAATGCATTGCGTGGATTTTTGAAAATTATTTTGAGGCACTTATCGGTAAGATAGAGGAACCAAAATCTCGGAGGTTGAAGTTGAGGTAGTCTTCTATATTACGAATGGAAGAAATGTTGTCAAATGACCGTGAGTTCGACTCCAGGTGGGTCCGAAATTCTTCCATAAGAAATGCATTGCTGCAATTTTTGAAATTTTTTTTCAATCCCTTCTCGATAAGCTGGAAAGATCAAACCCCGTGTGGCGACGGAGGCGATTGAAAACATTCTTTCATGAATTTCACAGTTCGTCTAGTGGTCCTTGGTTCGATGCAAGAGGGTCATTCCGCTTCCACCATGCATTTCATACGGGAAAAACGGTATCTTATTTTAGGACCTTCCCGATAAGATATTGAATCGAAACTTTGGAATAAGTCATAATGGCACTTACCTAATATTAATTCGCTATTTTCTCTCACAGAAGGGTCCTGAGTTCGACGCTAGGCGGTCATTAGCACGAATATTTGCAATCTGTTTTGAGACCGTTCTCGATGCGATAGAACAATCAAAATTACGGTGTTTGCAGATGAGATGGTCTTCCTTAGTATCAAAGAAAGAGATGTTAGCAAATGACCGTGTGTTCGACGCCAGGTGGGTTCGAAATGCTTCCGTAAGAAATGCATTGGTGAAATCTTGGATGATTTTTTTAAAATCCTTCCCGATAAGCTGGTAAGATAAAACCCGGAATGGTGACAGAGGCGTTTGAGAACATTCTTTCACGTTATTCGCCGTTTCTCCTGTGGTCCTTGGTTCGATGCAAGAGTGTCATTCCGATTCTACTATGCATTTCAAACGGGAATAACGGAATCTTATTTTATGACCTTCCCGATAGGATACTGAATTGAAACTTTGAAACACGTCAGAGTGGCGCTTATCTATTATTCGTATGCCATTGTCTCTCACAAATGGGTCCTGTGTTCGACGCCAGGCAGTCATTTACGCAAATTTTTAAAAATTGTTTTGAAGCCTTTCTCTATGCAGGAGACTATTCAAAATCACAGCGTTTGCGTTTGAAGTAGTTTTCTATAGAACCAGTGGAAGAAAGGTTACTTTTGACCGTGAGTTCGATGCCAGATGGATGTAAAATTCTCAGGTAAGAAATTCATTGCGGCAATTTTTAAGAATTTTGCTGGATAAGCTTCGAAGATGACACCCGTAAGGGGAGCTCATTGTAAATTTTCACCAATTAGCTTGCAGTATGCAAGCAACTTTTACTCGTATATAATAGATACGAGTAAAAGTTGCTTGCACACTGCAAGCTAATTGGTAAAAATTTACTATAAGTTCCCCTTTTGGGTATCATTTTCGAAGCTTATCCCGCAAAATTCTTAAAAATTGCCGCAATGCATTTAATACGTGAAAAATTTTCATCCATCTGGCATCGAACTCACGGTCAAAGGTAACCTTTCTTCCACTGGTTCTATAGAAAACTACTTCAAACGCAAACGCTGTGATTTTGAATAGTCTCAAGCATAGAGAAAAGCCTCAAAGCAATTTTAAAAAAATTAGTGTAAATGACCGCCTGGCGTCGAACACAGGACCCGTTCGTGAGAGACAATGGCATGGAAATGTTAGATAAGTGCCACTCTCACGTTTCAAAGATTCAATTCAGTATCTTATCGGGAAGGTCCTAAAATGAGATTCTCTTCTTCCCGCTTGAAATGCATGGTAGAATCGGAATGACGCTCTAGCATCGAACCAAGGACCATAAGAGAAGCAGTGGACGTCATGAAAGAATCTTCTCAAACGCCTCTGTCACCATTCCGGGTTTTATCTTTCCAGCATATCGGGAAGGCATTTAAAAAATCGTCAAAGATTTCCGCAATGCATTTCTTATGGAAGAATTTTGCATCCACCTGGCGTCGAACTCACTGTCATTTGGCTACATTTTTTCCATGAGAAGCATAGAAGACTACCTCAACTTCAACCTCCGAAATTTTGGTTACTCTATCTTAACGATAAGTGCCTCAAAATAATTTTCAAAAATCCGCGCAATGCATTCTTATGGGAAAATTGCGATTTTTGGGAATTTCTGGCATCGAACCCATGATAGCTAGCGTCGAAGTCTGCATTATTCTGGCATCTAGAGTGTAGGGCCAGTACGTCGAAAAAATCTGACGTCGATGGCGCTCATGGAACATGGTCAGAATTCGTATCCCCTATATATATATATATATA
Source organism: Pachydiplax longipennis (assembly GCA_036926295.1). Classification (NCBI taxonomy): domain Eukaryota; kingdom Metazoa; phylum Arthropoda; class Insecta; order Odonata; family Libellulidae; genus Pachydiplax; species Pachydiplax longipennis. The sequence goes on along the minus strand of JAVFKF010000040.1, from coordinate 1,305,239 downwards.
TCTATATATATAGGTATATCCGGAGAGTTAGCTATATATAATAGATATAGGTATATCCGGAGTGTTAGCTATATATAATTGATATATATCCCCCTCTTCACACTACCACAATTCATTGCCTCAACGGGGCGAAGGGTGCACCGAATTGCGAGCTCGAATGATCGATCATAACTGGGTTGTGTGATACTGGTTGCCTTACGAGGTCTGTTCAAAAAGTTCCCGAACTTTATTTATTACTAAGCAAAAAATTCACTTACAAATTATTAGTCAGGGTCTCTTTCAGGGAGCTTTCTACTCCAACGTATAGACTTATCCCAATGGTGTTTCCACTTTTTAAAACAGTCATGGAACGCTTCTTCCGGAATGCTCGTAAGCTCCTCCGTCGAATTTCTCTCTATTTCTCGAATGGCGGCAAATCTTTTTCTTTTGAGCGGGGTTTTTAGCTTGGGGAACAGAAACAAGTCACATGGAGCCATGTCTGGTGAATAGAGTGGGTGGGGAAGCACAGTGGTCTTGATTTTGGCTAAAAACTCACGAGTTCTGAGAGACGAATGAGCCGGCGCGTTGTCGTGGTGAAAAAATTACTCGCTGCTCCTCCAAAGTTCGGGCTGCTTTCGCCTGATTCTCTCTCTCAAGCATCTCATAATTCCCAGGTAGTACTCTCTGTTGACTATCTGGCCCTTAGGTAGGTATATTTGATGCACAATCCTCTATTGCATCGAAAATACAGTCAACATCACCTAGAAATTCGAGCGAATTTGTCGAGGTTTTTTGGAGCCACCAACCAATTGTGAAGATTGCACCTTCGTTTCGATGTCATATCCATACACCCAAGACTCATCACCTGGCAAGAAGGTCTCTTCCTCTTCAGCTCGATCAGAGTTCCTGAATAACTTGAACTTGATGTTGTTTCTGGTCTGCTGTCACTAGGCGAGGCAAGAGTTTAGCCACGACTTGATGCATACTGAATTTTTCAGTTAGGATTTCGTAGCAGGAACCAATCGAGATGCCACACTATTTTTCAAGCTCCCTGACAGTCAAACGCCGATTTGCACGAACGAGATCGTTCACTTTTTCGATGTGAGGGTCATCTGTGGACCTTGATGGTCTTTCGGAACGTTTGTTGTCTTCCACTGATTGCCGTCATTTTTGAACAATATAAACCACACATAACACGCGGTACATGTCATAGCATGCTCATTAAGTCTTGGTAATCGACTCAAAAGTCTCCGTGACGGATTTGCCGAGTTCCACGCAGAATTTTACAGAAGAACGCTGCTCCTTCAAAGAGCTCATTTCCGCGGATCCGATTTTTCGCCGCACTCTACGATCACCCGTTCACATAAACATCCGTAACTAATCAAAAAATTAAGATATCGACAAAGTGATTGAAGGTGGTTATTTGGGAAGCTTTCGCGGATACAACGCCTACAGGCTGATTAAAAAATAACCAACTGGAGACGCACTATGAAAAACGTTCGAGAACTATTTGAACAGACCTCGTACATCAAAATTTTAAGAAGTTTACTTTTTGTAGAAAGTGTCTTACTTAACTTTGGCAAATTTTCACCTTACAATATTTAACAGATAGATCATTAGGGAAGAGTAACATCTCTTACCGGCAGTAGTGACACCATCATGATCTCTTATAGTCTATGCTCAACAACCCATTTTTGTTTTTTTTTTGATAGGTTTAATCCTAAAGATAGTGACAAAAGATAACACCAAAATCCAACTTTTTCTTATGTCCTACCCTAAGAAAAACTAATGGAGAAGACCTATCTTATCAGCTCCAGCAGCAATTGCTCTGTTTGCAACATCACCTCATGCTCACAAAAATAGTCATTCAGAAGAAAAGAGATTTCTTTTAGAAATAAGGAGAGGAGAGAAGATGGCAACACTGATAATGTCAAATTTTTAGTGAGTTGGAATTAAAATTTGTTTGATTTGCAGGTTAGAAGGAAAATGATGGAGTAAATGTTTTGGAACTTAAAGCAAGGGTGGGGAAAAAAGGAATTGCCTAGGACTTTCTAAGCACCAGATTCAAACAGAGAACTTATCTTGCTCATTAGGAAAGATCTCAAACTTTAGAATTTTCCTTCATCATGCTCTTGTCAAAACCATGACGTTTAAGGGCTACATCCAATGAGGTATACTGCTTCCATTATGTAGTTTTATTTTAGTACTCATTGACTTAACAAGGGTTTTTGGATTCAGAAGAGAATGAAAAGAAATTAAGATTTTCCATCACCGTGCTCAATTTTTAACACCTGTCCTTTTCATAAATGAGAATTCTCAATCTCTGAAGGAAATCAGGAAGTGAAAGGTAGAATTCTATTTGAATATTTGTTTAAATTTCATCTTTTTTGATCAGAAAATTGGATAAACGTGTAAAAATTTAAAAATCACTTTGAAATTAAAGGTAATCCTAATTCACTCCTTCAGTAATTGATAATTTATCCAAACATTTGATGAAGATTTCTTATTTCACAGTCTCCTAATTCATTCCCATCTAAATTTACGCACCCTCATACTATTACAAAAGGTATGATGAAGAGGAGGAAGTTAATTCTTTTCTCATAGCTGAATTAGAAGCAGCAGAGAACGACTTAAGAAAGGCCCAGTGAGTATACTTCGGAATCATATATCTGAACTAACAAAAAAAGTACAAAATATTGGTGCACATTCAATTGGTGAACTTTACGTAAGAGAATTATCTGAATGAGCCCAGAAATTTATCAGAAAAGATATATTTTATTTCTAAAGACTTGAATTGACTGAGAATTAAAGCCAGGTAACCGTTGGGTTTCTTCGATTCAGCATGCAACTCTATAAGTCTTCAAGATATTTGTTGGAAGTGAATCAGGCTAATTTACTATCTATATATCTATTAAAAACGTAACAGTGTCTGTCTGTCATCCTAAAAAAAAGCGTTTTTCTCGCCATGGCCAAGAGCTAGAGCGATGCTAAAACGTGCATTCGATGTAGAATGCTGTTTACAATGTGGCAAAATTTTCTTTTACCTGAACGGCCCCAGTTCGAACCCAGAGAAGAAAAACTATTCTCATAAGAAATGCACATAAACCTCACTTTTATCAGTTGCAGGCTACATTTCTTTTGCAAAATTAAATTAGAAACAATAAGCTTACGAAATCGAGTTAAGCACCAAAAGAAAGAGAAATAAATAAAGATTCTTATTTTGGTCGCCAAATATCGTTATCGGGTCGAAATGGTGAGAATTCGGTTAAAATAAACGGAAATTTCGTGAAATTTTGAGGCTGTAAACAAACAATCCCCTTGACAGTGGAAACGATTGTTGAAACCGAGGTATTGCGTTTTGCCATAAGAATACACTATGATTGATATGTCCATATGAAAGTAATGATTAAAAATGAATGATAGCACATGTTCATAGTCCAGATGTCTGGTCCAGACCAAACAACTGCACCCAGAGGGTGCATGCGCATGGCTAGTCTCAAAATTACTTCTTTAAAAATTTTTGCTCATTTGTACAGAATAAGAACTTATCATCCATCCAACAATCCTCAACCAAGAAATGTTCTTAGGACGAGGGCTATTTTTCATGTTCTATATTTCATTTTCTATTTTCTGTAAAATTTTATATTATTTTTATTCCTAACCCTAAAAAATATTTGATATATGTTTAACTGCATTATCAAAAATTATTTCAACGTTTACAACAAACATTTCTCCAAAAATTTCATAAAACCCCAGAACTTAGTGCTGAAAACTTTTGTTAATAATCTTTGTTAATAAACCTTAATCCCTAACCTAATTTGTTAATAAACCTTAATCATTTTGCGCCAGGAGAATGTTTGTCAAAATACTTCCATTTTTGACCTAATGTAAGTGCCCTTTTCAGCAGGGCTATGGACCATATTCTTCCATAGACCATAGGTCTTCCTGCTAAATCCTAACCCCTTACCTAGTGTGGATGTGCTAAGTGTTATCCCGGTCATTCTGTAATAATTCATTTGTAGCATTCATTGTCAGTATTACCCAAGAATTGAAAAATGTAGTAATTTGCTAATAGAATAAACTTTAAATAAAAATACATTTTGGCCCCCAGGAGAGAATTGAAATGTTTGATTTTTTCTACAATAATACTAACATTAAGATTAATCTTACTAAAAGTATAATTTTTAAAAAAGTTATGTATTATCGGCAAAACCAACATTTTTGTTTCCAATTAATATCGACAATTTATGCAGCAAAATATTATCAGAACCTCAGCCAATGTAATAACACTTCCAATCTGTGAGAGCGGCTGTAGTTAAAGGAAATAAATAACATTCCCATAAAGATTTTTTTGAAGGAAATACAGGTTACATTTGTAGATTATGATTTCATTCATGCTTCAATTTGTGCTTTAATATATTGTTGACTAGCCATTTCAAATTTTAAGTCTATTGGATGCATTTTGCATTAATTTTCTAAGATTATCATTAGTTCCTATCCAAAGTCTATAGGCTAAATAATAATTTGTAAAAGCAAAAATTTTTCTGTTGGGTAATGAGCTCAAGAATATAGAATTAGAATATTTGTGTATTAAAATTTCATTTGGTATAGCTTCAAAAACAGACACAGTACTCTTAATGCAGTATTTGGAAACATTTTTACAAGAAGACATGAGATTATACCCACAAAAATCAAGAAGAATTACAATGAGTCACAACCAAATTAATCTGATCATAAATAAAAACTCTTCTTCTTTAAATAGCACTCGAAGCTTTTAATAACAAATCAGAATCAATATCAAAGCAAAGAACTTAGAGCTATCATTTTACTTGATCCTGAATGTTTGACTCTGCAAATGGATAATACAACAAAAAATAAACAATGAATAAGTAACTTTGATGGCTTGCTAATCAATTACAATTTTAGAAAGTTTCTAATTCTGCAAAACTTGTCAAAGAGGAAGAGATTACATTACTTATGTAGAATGAAAAATCTTATGACTAATAAAAATTAGAAAAATGAGTGACACCAAACATCAGAAAATGCACGTTGGATCTTAAACGTAACTTTTTAAATTTTTCTTGAACTTTGGCTTTGAACTTAAGGAACGATTCTTTACCACGGAAATCCTTTACCAAATACGAAATAAGTAACAAAGGTTCATCTAAATTTAAATTAAAAATAATCTCATCATCTAAAAGTAATAATTCAATACATTGGTAGAAACTGGCATTTAAAAAATTAGTATCTTCTATTAATGAAGTATCCAAATAGAAACTTTGACTAATGGAACACTGTCTCTCAAGAACCAATTGCGCTACCACACTCACAAATAATGTAGAAAATAACAACATCAAGCATAACCTTATCCCACACACCCTATAAATATCACACAATAATCATCATTTACTTATTTCTCATCCTTTATCAAAATGAGAAAACTATATAAACACACTCGAGCAAAGTACGATACTCCCTCCAACATTTACACACCACCCTCAGATATAATCAGGACATAGATTGCAACTTAAATGAGACCCAATAGACTTAGATGAACCTTCATTAATAATATTAAGTGTGTCGCAAACAATGTTTCCATTCCATGCAAGTGAAGAGTTCATTTGCAAACACTCAAAGTAAATCAGCATTCCATCTCATCCACTCCACCCATGCTAGCAGGACGGCAAACTTGTGAAAATCTGAAACGTACAAAGTTATCCGCTATCAACATCATGTACATTTGATGCCACAATTCAGCAATAAGTAATTTCAATTATGATAATAATAATAATTTTAAATTGCATTTAACATAACCTACTGCAAGCTATCTCTGAAATCTACAAGGTTACAGTAGTGTCAAATCATAATGTGTTAGTTTATTGTAAATATGATTTAATATCTAATACCCTTTAATTTAACTGGACTAAACCCAACTCAGACAAAGATATTCCTAAATACTAAGTCAAAAATTGGTTGGGTACTGCAAATACCCACTCTGCAGAGTGATGTTTTTAGACTTAGAATGACAGATGATTATGACAATAAGTGATAATGAGGCAAATAAAATAATTTAGATTCCTTGATGTAGTTAAATATGACCATCTCCCATCTAAACATGCTCAATCATAATGCCCTTGTTTTTGTAGAATGAAATCATTGACATTTGAAATGTCTTAAGTCCCACAATTAGGAGTAAAATGAAAGTAGCAAATAAAATGTTCTGTTATTTCTCCAAATACTTAGGAAACTTTAAAGATAACAATTGCTGTAAAGCTATTCACTCTAGTGTTAGTTATGCCATTGTTACTATACAGTAAGATTGTAAACAAAGCAGGTTTTGTTTATGGATGAAAAATTGAGATGAAAACGAAGCTCAGTCGAACTTGGATTCTACACAATGTTTCCAAAATAATAGGATCTTATTCTATATACAAACTGCCAATCATGGCAGACTTCATTAAATCTTCTAACAGTGGTTGTCATAACTCACAAACAGTCATTTAAAGAATCCACATCACAACGGAAAAACAGACTATTGCAAATTGCCAAACTGAGGACGGATTTAAAGAAATCCATTTCAATCATAAAACCAATGTGAACAGGTTTAACTGTTTTAATTAATTGCTAAAGAAGCTCTTTATTTGGCAATGAGCCAAGCTCATTTATTGAGAATTTAATTATTGCCCAGACAAAATTTCTTGACTTTCACAATTTGACTAACTGTAAATATTTAAAATATTACATAGGGTTCAACTGATACAATTCAGCTTTACTTAAGTTAGGTTCAGAAAAAAATGCAACATGTATTGGTAAGTTTCTGTGCAATTGCATTCAGTCACTCCATTTAAATTGAAGGTACTCTTCTTTGTTCAACAGTTTCCTTTCATGATGTCCAAAACAAGTATCAATTAACTTAAAGCATGCACTGAATACCAAGATATCTGCTAAATGATTTTTTGTTTTTTTTTAGAGCAAATAGAAAAAAATTGGTAAGTTATGATGATGATTCCTTTTGTTGTAAAAGTGACTTAGCACAACTATTTAGACATGCAGGTTAATTGGATCTGCAAGCTTAAGAAACTCACCCAGTGTCCATGGAGTTGAGATCCAAAGCCAAGGTGTTATTATTGTTAAAGACTTGCGAAGGGAGAAGAGAAGTCTGCTGGTTCTGCTCCTCTTCCTCTTCCATCTTCACAACACCCTGCGACTCTTTGTTAGTGAATCTCTGCTCTGACCTCAGATGCTTGAACACAGAACCAGATGGAGGCTGCCATAATACCAGAGCCATCGAAGGCTTTTCCCTAAACAACAGATAAGCAAAATTGCAGGCTAAAATATTAGTAATGTTTCACATCACCTTCTGGAGGGTTGACCCTTTTCTTCCTACAAACAGACACTATGTATACACAGCATGGGATGTAATCTTAGAATAGATTAGCTATTTTATAAATAATAGCAAACTGCTTTCTGGCTATTTCTTATTATGTACCTCAATCTATGTGTATGTACAAGTGTTTTTATTTGTAAGATACACACTTGTTGCAATAAATAATTCTCTATGATATAAATCCAAGTATTATTGGCTACGTATAATTTAGAGATTTTTCTTTCCAGGTTATAATCTAGACAACTTTTGTATGTACTTCCACAGATATCATTTCACTGGTGATTAGTTTTGTCTACTCAAGATGTAACCAGACAACCTAAAATTAGAAAAGGATAAAGAAGAATAGGGAATATGGAGTTTAAGGAGATGAAACAGATTAAGTGGGTTGCACCTTTCATTTCTATTTGCTACAAATTACTTAATTCTTTTCCTATCTCTTGGGTGGTTTTTGGGAAAATGATCCTATCATCATTATTGGAGGGGATTTTAACTTTTCCCATATTAATTGGGATAATTTATCGAGTTCATATTCCGGTCTGGAGAAGAATATATCACAGAAAGTAATGGATACTCTTTTGCTCCACGCCTAAGATCAACTTAACAAGAAAGTTATGAGGACGATTCGCAAAGGTCGAGGGAGTGTATTAGACCAACTAGCTACGTCTCATTCGCACCTTTTCGATGAGCTAAATATAATAGAAGGAATTTCAGACCACGATATTATTGCTGCAATAATTAAAACTGATATAGTAAAATCACTCAAGCCGCCTCGGCAGATTTATGTTTCCTAGGGCGAATTTTTCAGAATTCAGGGATTATATCAATGTTAACAGGGACAAATTTTATAATCTGTTGAGTAGTAATAGCGTTGAGGATAGTTGGATAGAGTTCCTTTGTATATATAAAGAAGGCTTAGATAGGTTCGACCCAATTACAACGGTGAGGGAGCATAAGGAACCACATTGGATGAAACCAAAATTGCGGGCGTTGCATAGGAGGCAAAGGCTTTTACATGCATGGATGAAGATGCTAGAGAAGATCAGAGTTGACTTTGAAATTAAGTGACAGAAATACGTGGAGGTTCGAAAATTGGTTGAGGAGGAATCGCTGAATACGTTTCAGGAATATACTTGTAGACCCTTTTAGAGTCTTTAGGAAGTGACCAGAAGGAGTTTTGGTCATATGTCCAAGAATCTCGACGTCAGTCTTCAGTATCTAGTCTTGTTAATGATGAGGGACTAACAGTTAGTGATTCGGTAGATAAACTTATAATCTTACTTAATCACTTAAATATATCTTACTTAAAAAATAAACTTACTTAATCGACATTACCAGAAAACTTTTACTTTAGACAATGGATGCACAAATGATTTTTCTATGAGGGTTGATTCAAAGATGAGGCCAAGTTGTCAGTGGATGGAATAGGAAAGCTGTTGCGTCAGGTTGACAAGAAGAAAGCGCCTGGACCGGAAGGTATACCATCACTCAAAACACTGGCGTATGAGCTTTCTCACTTTCTTTTTGGAAAAGATCTTTTATAATCTCCCTTTACAGGAAAACCTTGGATGAGGGGAATGTACCAATGTCATGGAGTCACCCCAATTCCTAAGAAATTAAAGTTCCTCGAAACTAGAGGACTATCGTCCAATACCCTTTACTTCAATTTTTTGTAAGATAATTGAACATAATATTGCCAGTTCAATTATGCATTTTCTAGGTGATAAGGGGGCAATTAGTGAATGTCAACAAAGTTTTCATAAGGGTAGGTCATGCGATACCCAGTCAGCCCTTTTTGTGAACTACTAAGTTAAGGCAGCTGATAAGGGTATTAGCACAGATTTAGATTTTAGAAAAGCTTTTGATAGAGTGTCCCATGTAAAAATAATCCATAAATTGATGGCTTATGGGATTAATCTGCAAGTTATTGAATGGATAAAATGTTTTCTAGGAAAGATATTGCAGCAAGTTGCGTTGGAAGGAATCTGATGAGGTTTGTGTCACATCCAGTGTTCTGCAGGGTAGTGTATTAGGTCCTATTCTGTTCCTAATTTATATCAACGATATAGTGGATAATGATCAATGTAAGGTTAGGCTATTCGCAGATGATACTGTTATTTATAGAGAGATTGCAAACACAGATGACATTGTTTGCTTACAGAACGATCTTAATCTTATTTCAGGTTGGTGCAGTGATTGGCAGTTAGAGTTGAACGTAAAGAAGTGCGTAGCTATGAATTTTACACGTTCCACTAATGTTACCCACATACCTTACAATATTTCAGGATATGCGTTTCAGTTTTTGAAGCATCATAAATATCTAGGTATTGTGCTCAGTAGTAGTTTTACCATCAAAGAGCATACTCAAAACATAGTAGGTAAAGTGAATAGGATGAAATGTTTAGCTAGTAGAATCCTAAGGGGTTGCTCATAAAGAGTAAAAGAAATAGCATACTTCTACCTGATTTGACCACTCCTTGAGTACTACTGTGCGATCAGCACGAAGTAGGATTAACTTCCAGCATCGAGATGGTTCAACATAGAGCAGCTAGATTTGTTAAGGGAGATTTCAGATTTGACAGCTGTGTTTCAGCTATGATAGAATCTCTCGGTTGGGATTCGCTTAGTGATAGAAGAACTGATTACTGTGGGAAGCTTTTTAATAAATTTATCACTATGGACCTTGGGGAGGAGGTAGTTGATATTGTCATACCAGTTAGTAGCGTACGTGATCTTCGAGACAAAACGATGAAGCATTACAGGGAAATAATTGCCAGGACAGATAGTTATTTCTGGTCCTCTTTCTTGCGAAGTGTTAGAGAAGCCAATAGCAGTCAATGGTAGATAGGGTTTTCGGTGTTTTACACCTCCTGCCATGCACCAATGGCAGTTTGCAGGGCTTAAATTAAAAATCTGCACTGGTGGTATTCTTCCAGTAGATGGAGGGCACTGCAGATTCCAGGAGCAGAGGTAGATTTAAGTTATTTTGAGGCTCCAATTCCCATTTGTGTGATTTACAGAACACACTGATCAACATGAGTTACGTTACCACCAAACTGTTGTGTGGATGACTCTGATCGATCCTTAGTCACCTTGAGTGAATCAGGGGGGATGACTACGAATTTGTTTCCTGAACCCACGAGTCATAACGCCCTGACGTAGGAAGGGACGCCAAGCTAGCGGTGGCGTGGTCTTAAGAAATCTGGGCCGCGAGAAGGGTTTATAAACCTTGCGATTTGGCCGGCTCGGGGCTGTAAGTGGGTTGTTGTAAGTTGGGGGTGAAGGTTCGGACTGGGAGCCGATTGCTGAGAGTTGCGTTTTGGGAAATCGTCGCCGCTAGCGAGGGTCGAGGGGGTGCATGTCGGGACCAATATCCAACCTCTGGGCCTTCTTCCATTGGCCGAGGTCCACCAGAGACCACAGATTGGATATCCCCGCCGTGCACTGCTCTTGGAGGATCGGGTAGCCACCGCCAGCTGCTCGAAGGACCACCGGGAGTAAGGACCCACGGACAGGTGAACGGCAGGTAAAACAAACCTCGTTGTTTCACCCATTTGATCGGTCGATTTAATTCCCACAAAGCTTCCCAAGCAATTTGTTCATAAATTTACATATCACAAACAAATTCCTAACCATTCAGAATCAGATTTATAATTGTATACACTCAAAGCCCCATTTAACCAGAAACCTGTTTTGTTCAACAGTTTTCCAAGAGTGAGGAGAAACTTTTTCATAGGGAAGAGTTCACAGACCACCAGGAAGGTTCTGTTTATTCTTTTGGCAGTTGAAAACTCTGCAGTGGTTGACAAGGATATAGAATAGGATTGCTTTCAAATTCATTGTTGGATCCATCAAACTGTTTTGACGCTGGATCTTCGATGCTTTCCATCAATGTCCATTGCTTCCATGGTTAATACCTGATGAAGTTCCAATGGTTCTGATGACAGTTGCAGGTCATTCAAAAGTTAATATCCATAACCTCATAGAAAGGAAGTAAATGGCAACTAACAGTGGGGAATATAACATATTTATAGTTCAACAATCACCAGACACAAAGGATGCAATGATTTACGTTTCAAAAGAGTTTAAAGAATTATGGAGATGGAACTAGTTGCATATACAACAGTAGCCATCCTGTCAAACAGCAGACAAACCAACAAAATGTTCTTAAAATCATCAAGAATTGATAATCCATCCATTAAGAATTGATAATCCAACAGACAAATGTTAATGAAATCCATTGCTCATCGCATGGATGAATTTAAAAACGTGCCCAACGTTAACTGATGGAAAGCATTTTTGAAATTCAGTAACAACAGCTTTCCAGGAGAGGAATTTCTATGAAAGAGGATGTGTCCACCAATCCAAGTTTGTATCGGTTGTTTGTGTCAATTTCCATTATAATGTAAGCTTCATTTTGAAAGTTACAAGGAGAACAAGGAATATAGGAGAGAATCTTGTTGTGGAATGAATTTTTTTTTCAGTAGATACTGAATAGAAGTTTCTCATTAGTAAATCAATTCTGAGTGGATGACCTCCACTAGAGGTCTAGCCACAAACACGCTGCTTGTGGATGACTTCTTAAGAGGTCATAAATGATACTCACAGCAACATGGAAGAGCTGATGTTGCTCTTTTTGTGCATCATTTGATGTCCTGCCTCGTGACCCGAGCACGCGACGATTGAGCGCATCTCCTTCTCAGGCGTTAGTAATTGAAAGGATATAAGGAAGATAACATCAATTTTTGACGCTAAGAGGTACCTTTTCTTACCGATTACTGATTAAACTGCAAAGTTAACTGAAATATTTAACTTCTTAACTAAAGTATTCCACTCTTCAAGTAATTTACTTCCACATTTATACAATTTTAAAGTAATTTAATTTCTGATACTTAATCGGTAATATATTTAGTTATATTTTATTATTTGTTATTTTCTATTTATTTTTGAGAATAATTCTTAAATTTAAGATAACAAAGTCTATCCAGAGAGTCTTAGAGAGAGCAATTACAACTTGAGCGACTGAAAGCAAAATTTTTAGTTTTTCAGTATTGTATTGTTAGTGAGTGATTTTGTAATTGGTGAGATTTAGTGTTATCTTCATTTTTCGTGGAGTGTGACGTGGATGCATGTACGGTGTATGCATGTAATAAAATGTATTCATTGTCGTAAAGGAAAAATTACATTCATGGTTTTCTAAAACAAGTGAATATGAATAGAAGGAAAAAAGAAAAATCCTACGATGTGGCGAAAGGAAACAGTGGCATCGGTTTCTGAATATTTTAACTTTTTCTGACGAAAGTGATAGGTTAAAAGTATAGGTAGATACAAGGAACGTGTGAAGCCACTTATGTCAGCAAAAGTACTTTCATTAGGAAAGAGATCAGCAAAGGACCGCTTCTCACTTCTCGCAAGCATCGTTACACTGGGATAATCTAAGAAATGAATAGAGAAGTTAAGTAAGACATTTTCGTGATAAGTCCCATACGTTTTCAGGTCTATTCTTTCATTTTGAAAACTATCCCTCTGACAACTAGTTCAGCTTTACAAACTGTGAACAATGAAGCCAAATATCAAGTGGTCGACCTTTTGGAACTTAAAAATTGGGAAATGTCGTGAGAATGGTCGCGATATAATCTATTTAGACTAAATATGGGTAAATAATGGCCATTTCACATAAAAATTTTGGAAAGATATTAACATTAACTCCTTAAGCGTGCTCATTAACTTACGTCAGCGCTGAAATTCATGCATGAAAGTGTAAGAATTCGATATTCCCTATCTTCGAGCAATTTGATGATCTGCAATCATAAAAACTATCTTTATTGATCTAATCGATGAGAGCAGCACAAGCCTTCCGAAAAATGGAAGGATCGGCAGCATAACAGCCGCTCGCGCAGCCGTGCGTGCCGAGTTTCGCGTTACCATCGAAATATATATTCGTTTTTTGACGTTATCAATAAACTGAAAAGATTTTGAATTGCACAAAAAATAATTTCAGTATTTCCTCAGAAACTTTACCGCTGGAATTTTTTTTACGAGAATAGGACGAAAAGTAGCAGGTGACTACATTTCTCCCTGCATTTTCCTTAAAACTCGCGTATTGTTATAGATTTTCTCATGACACTCCTATCCAAAATTTTTAACAGTAAAGTGAATAACATACGAGAAAAGTAGAATTAGTTAGATTAGAAGAGAAAAGGAAGATTTTGATACCAGAAAAGACCTTGTTTCTTGAATGATAGACCCAAATTCATCAATTCCAAAAAATAATAATCTGCACCCAATTTTCTTGAAATATCACTTTCTTATTTTTCCTTCGATTATGACAATATTTAGCCTTGATTTAATTGCACTATGCCATAAAGAATTAACTTTTGTACATGCTGAATGCCTTCCAAGCAAGTTCTTGTCGACTTTCTTTTTCTGTGCAAATGTAGCAACAGCGCGCACCGTTCTCCCGTAAGAAATACACGGGCCCATATGATTTACGTGGTGTCTTCATAACGGACGGTCTATAGCAGGGGTGGCCAACAAGTCGATCGCGATCGACCGGTCGATCGCGAGGCCAATTTTGGTCGATCGGCATTAGAAAATGAAATTATAATTTTACAAACTGACATAAACTTACAAGCCAGAAAATCTGAACAAGATTTTAGGAAATATGTCAACCGAAAAAAATATCCCACTGTCACCAAATGTAGCGAATATATCTATTATTGTTTCGGATCTACATACCTTTGCGAATCGGCATTTTCATACTTGAAGCTAACGAAGACTAAACAACGTTCTGTCCTGACTGATTCCCATACAGAAGACTCATTATTATTATCTTTGTCAGGATATACACCTGATTATGATCCCTTGGTTGGAAACATGCAAACTCAGTCTTCCCATTAATGTTAAGGGAACAAAGTAAATTCTAAATCTGTATTTATCTGTGGCTACTTTGAATTAATAAATATTGTTAATAATTATCCATGTTTTTTTAATTCCCCTTGACGTGAGTTTTTTGGCCCTTTAAATAATTATTGTTGATGTTTTTTTACGTAGGTAGATAAGCCGTATATCTATATTTCAGTACGAGGTGTACTTAGCGAGCTATTGATAAATTAGCAAAAAGTAAGTCATATTATTCTCTCATGATAAATTTTCTCGGCCCAAAAAAAACGAGAAGGTGAAATATTGTAATCAAATTATCAGCCATACTGTGCATTTTTATAACAACTTTTCTATATTTACGAAAAAATAGTACAACAACTTATACATTACATTTGATAAAAAAATTAAATTGCATTTTAAGTTAGTAAAAATCTATCTCGAAAAAGTGTCGGAAAATCGAATTTTTTAGGTACCGCATATACGGAATGCTGCTATCAAAAGTTGGGTCTGGAAATTTATTTTCTTCAGGAGCCTATATCTCGAAAACTTAATAAGTGATTTAAAAATAAAAAATAGTTTTGAATATATATTTTACTTATCTACCCATACCTCGCTGGAAAGCACCTTATGCTGAAACACAGTGAATAAACATAGTATGCATTTCACACCCCTTCTTCCCCCTTAGACTACGCCAATGACAATGAGTCGATCGCGACACGCTTTTAAGATAAAAAGTAGATCTTATATACAGAAAAGTTGGGCACCCCTGGTCTATAGCAACTATGTTATATTTACGCGTGCATTATCTTTGAATGTGCTAGATGAAGTGCCTTTTGGTTCTCAACGGGAAATATGAAAGCACGATTAAATTAAGTATCTGATTACAGAGGAGGATCTGACTTCTCTCATCCTAGCTTAGTTACATGGAAGAAGTTACTGAAAACAAACTATTTCACTCAAACCTCAACATCTTATAAAAGTTCTCATACATATGCATCAACAATGATACTCTCGAAGCAGCGGTTTAGCGTATGGCAGGAGTTGTAAACGCCAGACTTTGGAATTCATAACTTCCTGCTTCAGCATCGTATTTTCTTTCTCTCTATTTTAAGGTCGATTTTAGATTTAGGCTCCAAAATATGACAAATTTGATTATACTGAACATTTTCATTTTTAATAGCCAGTCGCATTGAAAAGAGCTAAGGTGATTGATGTAAGATTCTCTCCTCTGCAAATGTTACAACTATATTTCATACCACGTCCACTTTCCCCGTTGAGAATCGACATGTACTTCTGCAACTTTTACATAAATCCTATTTTCCCTCCCTTTGACGACTCTTAACTAAAATATTTCACTCATCTAGTAGAGCATTAAGTATGTCTAGTATTAACAAACGTCTCATATTTCTGAGTAATTATAAATAATAACACTAATCGTTCTCAAATTCATAATATCCATTATGACAGCAACTGAAAATGTCAATGTTGAGGGAAAGCCTAAAGAGTTAAGTGATTATATTTTACTAAATCTAAGACATGGTATTAACCCATACGCCACTGGTGGCTTGCGGGGTGGGGCGGGACCGTGCTGAAAAAGACGTTGAAAAGGAGGTAAGTATTGAATATTCAAAAATTCGTTTATTTCTTCATATCTTCTCTTTCGGGAAATTGACGATTTTTTGGATCCTGCAGACGGCGACTTTGATATTCACCGTAGAGGCAGCGCGTCCTCACAGCAGGTGAACTGCTAAGTCCCTATTCACCCGAGTGCAGGGAGTGGTCATACACCTTGGTATTGTATTCCTCTCTGGAATTCACTGATATTCTATCTGTGTTGATTGGTGTAAAAACCCAGGTTTGGACTCACCTTGGGAAAGTTTGTGTGCTCTCTAGAACCTTCGCTCTCCCCAAAGGAAACACATAAATTGCACTCTGGCGTAAAACCAAGAGTCCTTAGGGAAACGATCGAGCTCATTTAAGAAATATATTCATGACTTTTGATCGCATTATGGGTTATGGATTCATATATTCTACGAAAGAGTTACAAAATTTAAACTCACCCCATGCATTTCCCAAGGGAGAGTTGCACCTTCCGAGCGTACCTTCCAACATATAATCTGACAAGTCTTTCACGTTTTCCTTTTAAACTATTTCCATTTGTACCATCAAGTAATCTTTTTTATCATCCAACCAATTATGCTCTCCGATTTGAGCAGTAAGTGCCATAAAGATATTAATACACTCCAGTTACATATAAAATTAATATTAAGTAACTGGAGTGAGCCAAGGGATTCCAGGTGAGGGATTCATGTGGACAATTCAGGAGAACCAAACCGTTAGCTAAAGATGTTCTTTTCCATAAGAAAATAATGTTACCCACATCATGATGCTAGCTGCGGCTGATTAGGTGCTCAATACAGCAAGTAATGGGAATCAGAATGACTGCATCTTTTGGTGATAAAATACCTTCCACACTTTTACCTCTTTCAACACTCAACTCCATATCCTTAAATATCAGTTTCAATTTTATAGGTAGCAAGATGATGTCTATTTGCAAGCAAAACTAGAAGCCAATAAAAAGATTTCCCAGGAAATATGAAGGTTGCTTCACTTGGTGGATTAAGGCAACTTTCACAAATCAAGCTTAGGCTTAAAAAAAGTATCTTACAAAAGTGCTTTAGAACCGGTTTAAAACTGAAGCAAATGATAGTCTACTATTGCAATACAAGAAAGGGAAAATAAAGATACTTACAGTTTGGTGAGCAATGAAGCAGGAATGATGGGCTCACTTTTTATGTTCTTCATCTCTTCACTCAAGACCAAACGCTTGAGGTTTTCTTCTTCCCCTTTCGGTTTAAAACCTGAGAATTCTCCTTCCTGTAATAATTATTTTGCATCTGTTATGCATTCAATGAAAGATACAGATTATTCTAAGAATTCTGGAAGTTATAGCTGCATATTTACTGTCATTGAATCTACATTTTGTATTACTTTAGAAACAATTCTTAATAAAACTACAAGAAGTTTTAAAAATTAATCACCAATGGAAACTTATCTAAGTATTTTAACATGGGAGTAGATCGAATTTTGATTTTAAACCAACTAATTGCACATACAAAGATATTGAGATTAGATAGGAAAAGGTTTCCTTTCAGAAGTACACCAAGAATACTACTATTGTTTGAAAGGCTACAAAAAATGGAGATTAGAGATATCATTTGAAGAACATACTCAAACATTTAGGACAGAAAATGAGAGGTTCCATAAAAAAAAATAAGTAACAGTTTCAGACAATATGTAGATATTTCATCAGAAATTACATTGAGATTTCATATGCTGTTACTCCCGATTGTTATTTTAGAGGACTTGAAAGGGAATATCATAGTTGAAGTACAGGAAGTGAATCAAGATATTTGTTGTCTACAGAAACAATACAGCATAAATTAAAAAGTGTAAAATTAAATTAAATTAAATATTAATGGGAATAATGGCCAAAGAGATTACATAAGAATGGATTTGTAATAACTATATCTATATTAGACATCCTATTTTAATTCTCATCGATATTCTATATTTATACATAATTTCTACATCCTATTTTTAGTTCTCATCTTCGTTTCCTACCTATGATTTCAGAAAAAATCACCATTTTAGCAAATTACGCTAATGCATAACTTGTCTGTAAGATATCATGAAGTAAGATGTTTCTTTAATCATAAATATTCTTTGATAATGTAGTTGTGGTTTTCTGTAAATATCTAATACTAAGAAACTAAAATACAATGCATACTTAGGATGACAACAAGCAATCGATTGAGCTGGCTGCATGGTATCTGATGAAAAGGCATAAAATCCACTTTTTCCCCATAACAGTTCTAATCTAATTTTAGCAAGTCTACTCAAATAATAATCTAGAAAATAATTTAATTCAAATATAATTAACTTCTAATTTTCCATAAAACACTATTTTATAAGTTTCTTGCAAGAAGGAAACCTTTTCAATAACCAAAAACATCATAAAAATAGAGAAAAAATCGAACAATTGTTTTTGGTGCTCTCCAAGACATCTTGCCAATAACTTCCTTTCTCCGAAAATATCAACTGAAAATTAACACTTAGTAATTCCTCCCTCAATTTCAATGGCTGCATGTCCAGTACACGCAATGGATTTATGACCTAAGATGAAGACTATACCTTTGTCTCAGAAGTCACTGTAGTAGGTACTGTTTGTTGCACAGCAAAGTTTGAGCTGATGTGGATTTCACTCAACCTGGCTGCCATTTTCTCTTCTGTGATGAGCTGCTTATGAGATCCTAAGCTGAAAATATTGCTTAAGATTAATATCATGCACATGAAACTGTATTATTTGAAAGTGATACTAATTCAAATATACCCTCAAGTGAAAAATAAGCTGAAGACCTGAGATGAAACTGTGCATCTTTTTCTTTGGAGGAAAAGAAAATGTAAAGAGATATGCATTTCAAAGTCAAAGTCTGCCATTAAGAGGAAGTTTGCTAAGGTCAAAGAAATAATATATGATGAAATAATGAGACACAACTAACAATGTAACATCAGAATAAGTTTTTATAATGTGTAACATTCTATGGAGGTATCTAATTAATAAAAGGTGAATGTTATCATTGTTTGGATACTTAACATGGCTGTAGGTTATACAGCAATAAATACACTGAATTTTGGAAGTTTAGCTGTAGATTTCAGGAGAAAATGGATAGCTATTCCACATAAGTACAGAAAATGATTTCTCGCGAGAATTTTGGATACATTTTCCTTTGTTAAATAAGTATTCCAGCAACATGCATGAACACAACCTGAATGATATCAAGTAAAACCCTCATCTGCGATCTTAAACATCTCTTTTCTTCCAATAGGCATTAGCAGGGTTCTTCACAGAATCAAATCTAGGTCTTACATCAATAACAGCATCAAGATGATAATTCAAAGGCAAACCACATCAAATGTAACCAACAGTGACAAAAAAATCACAAATCACAGCGATACAGATAAAGATGACTTGAATTCTTCAAATCCAAATGCTCTTTCTGGCTAGGATATTATAATCATGATTTTGAGTGTTTCCTTTGATTCAAACAAATTAATTTCTGACCTTCTTAACTAATCACACACAAAGAAAAAAGAACACTTGGTAGAGTCCACAATGTGTGTGACCATGAAGAAGTTGTCTCACCTAAATCCGTCACACTGCTTAACTACAATCAGATGATTAAAAACAGCAAACAGAAAGCAAAAATATAAAAGAAAGAAGTTGCAAAGCAAACATAACAATACATAAGTTGCACTATTCCTAGCAGAAAACTTTCTTTTCTTGGAAAACATCTAGCAATGGTTACTTTATGAAGAAATCTAAATTGCAGGGGTTCACATAGGGAAAATGTTGAACAAATATCAGCCTTTAGTACAATTTTAGGCAGTGAGTTTAATCATAAATGCTGTCAGTATGGTGATTCTTGAAATGCTTCATCCCTATTATTACAACCTGATCCCTGCCACTGCAATTCCCACTCAAAATAAATGGGTAACAGTACATTGAAGATGATTAATTAATAAAGATTGATTCCTCTTATTCTCAGCTTGTGTGACCACAAGAAAAAGCAAGATGAAATACAATTTATTTAACCTGAAAATACAAAGTAAGCGAAATTGAAAGAAACTCATAAGAAAAATATTTAGAGGTAAAAAATTATCACATTTTGATTACACATTTTCAGCTCCCAATTAATTTGCAGTGAATGATTTATGACTAAGATCTTTTGTATTTACATGTACAAGGAAATAAGAGAATTAATAAATAGTTTAATTAGGATAACGAAGAAGTAAGAATAACGCAGGTTAAAATGCTGCTTTGGGATCTCACATTCAACCTTCACATCCATGAAACTGTTCTATTACCAATGGTGCAACATATATATTAACATATGTTGATACAAATGTTATTTGCATTGGAGGTCTGTACCTCAATGCTTTCATTATATTGTTCTTGTGGTATTCAATGAAGAAATGCCTCAAAATTTAATTTAATCCTACAATACAGATTCTACCATATGTCTATCAAGTTAACTAACTTTCTTAACAACTAACTGTTAACTAATTTTAATTTACAATCAAATTTCACAATATACAATGTGCTTACCTTACCTCTCATCTTAAAACTTGAAGCTGAAATTATTCATTCTAAACAATACAGAGCACCAACCCTATAAATGCTAGAATGCATTCGTTCACATGAAAAAATGTATATGAACTTAATTTTAACTGAACAGAAAGTGACTCTTCTACCAAATAGGTTGGACTTCCTTTGAATATCAGCCATTAATTGTGTAGTTGAATCAATTTTTGTATCAGCTTGTCACAGTATTCTATCACCCAATCCCACTGTAACTGTAAAATGTTTAACAAAGGTGGCTGGTTAAACACTGCAATGTTTATCATGGAATACAATAAATACTAGTATTATTGCTGTAAGACAGAATATGTATTATTTTTCCCTGCACCCTTTTGTAATCTATTTTTATAAGCACAGAGTGTAATTTAGTTTTAAATGTAACATATAAATGGTAAATGCATACCAATAGGTTTTGTAATATATTTTGGTAAAGTAGCATGCATTCTGTACCATAGATCAATGATTTACAACTATGTTCTGAATAGATTACGACTATAAATTCTTGTCCAGTCATATCCATTTTCACGCTAACTAATGGTGATTTGAGCTACTGATTTTTCCATGGTGAAAAGTGGTAGAAGATAAGTCCATTTGATAACCAAAATTCCAAGATTGCTGGTTGTCAGCAATTAAGTCTAAATCAATACTTTTTAACTAATGAATGGGTTAAATAAGAGACCTGAATGGGTGCCTTACCATTGGTGCGCAAATGATAGACATTATATTTTTCTATTACACACATTCAAATGATAGTCTTCATACTGCGAGTGAGCGAGAGATATAATAATCCCATAACAGCATGATCTGCCTTTGTTATCTACCTAAACCACCTCTCTACCTCTTCTACTTAGTTACCTAGTATTTTTCTTCTTTATTTTCTCTTTAGCACCAGTCATATCCTGGTGAAGCACTAAATTAGAACAATTGAAAAAATACAGTGAAACTTATAAGCAAAACCTGTATGAAAAGGAAACGTCTTATTCCACTACTCAAGGAGAAAAGTGAAACTAAACATGAATTAAAGGCATAAATAGAATGAATTAAGAAATATAAAAAATGAGATACCTAAATTAAAACTCCTCCAATACTGAAGAGCACAAAAAGCTGGTGTTCTTCTGGCAAGTAGCTCTATGAATACAAAGGTCCAAAAGCAAGAAATGACAACACAAATGTGAATACAGTCCCAAACTTTCTACTTTTTGAATTGTTTTTACAATAGTAATCAGATTAACAATTCTCACATTTTGATACCCATAAAGTTCCAATATTTCAAACTAACTGTCCCATCACTACAGTTTTGATCCTCTCTCAAATGATAAGAGTATGCTACAAGATTTAGTTTAGAATACATGTTCTTTTTACATTGAGAGCTTTCATCACAAGTATAACTTTATTATTTCTCCATCTATTGTGAATGTTTAACAACTGACTTTGCATAAAAGATTCTGCTAAGTTCTTTTTATCTCTCTATAGCCAGTCTCTTTCACTATAGAAAGGGGATTATTGTTCAGAGCAAGAGGTTTGCCCCTCTTCATGTCAAATATATGTAAATCGGACAATTCCATTTAACTGCGAAAAGTACAAACGCAATGTCTGCAGTAGGAGTAAAGGAGTATGATGTTACAGTATTGCATCTTTTATTGAATTCACAACATCCCGGAGCATAAGAGTGTTAAAATAAATATTAGAGTCATTTAGCATATTCCTGCTCTGTGTGATTTAGCATAGTTATAATTAATTTTACCATTTTCTTCAATTATGAAATTTCATGCCAAGATTGTGATAAAGTATATCTGAGGCAATCAAAATGCAAAATAGAGAAGAGATTCAAAGAACACTTAGCTCATATCAGACACAACCAAATTGACAAATCCACTGTTGCACAACACATACAAGAACACAATCATAGGATTAATTTAGACAACTTAAAATTTAAGAAATCAATACAGAAAAACTCAAAACTAGATGCTTACAAGAGCATCTTCATACATCAAAACAAACGAAAACTTATGAATGCTGACAAAGGTCCCATCCCAACTTCTTCATTATACCCTCTTATGGAGACCGCTTCTTATAAGGACCTAATCCTGGAATTTCTATTCCTCACCTTCTTCCTGTATGTCACACCAAAAAAAAAACCACACCCCAAATAAACCCTCCCACGACAAACAGTTACAAATACCTCACACTCCACACTTTCTTTACATTCAGCATTTGACCCTTCACAATGGGAGCACAGCTTCTGAAATGCGCATCAGGTAATTCTGAAAACTGGCGGCTACCTGGGTGATAATCTTTTTCAGAGGAATTGCATTGACGGTTGCCGCTTTCTGCGTTTGGAGAAACCTTTGTCTCTTAATCAGCAGCAAGTATTCTAAAGAGGATGCCATTGATGCAGTTAAATATCTACTATGAATGCCTTAGCAATACAGCCTTCTTCAGAATCATTATTGCCTTAAAATAATGTATTCATATTCAGTTTGAATTTCCGAGTTAGTTTAGAACAATTTTCTCTTGATTGAGTGACCTTTTGCCGACTAATGTTTCCACAAATCACATCTACTCTTCTTAAAATAGAAACATTAAATAATTAAGTGCTTTCATATCAATGCTCATACATGTAAGACACTCACACATCACACTCACTTGATAAATCAGCAGGGCCACACACAACATGCCTCTTCTGTTTATTTTGAAGGCTCACATAAACACAGAGGTGAGATTTATCTCTACCATGCAGCAGCCACATCTGACATTCTTCTAGGAGATTCAGGTAATCATCCAACATCTGCCCAAGAGTAATTGACAGTTCATTTATGAAAGAGAGGAGAGAAATCTGAGAAAGGAGTTGCAACTTCCAAGTTTTTCATCCCTTTTTTTTCAAAATATTGAATTAAATATTTGTATCACAGTAAAGGATTCCTTCAAAATAGATAAAACGGATGAAAATTTGTCACTGATCCAATTTCCGCATATTTGAGACCCCCTCACAGTACAATATATTCGCTAACGATTTGACAAACACTTGGAATGCTATAGTAGTAAATTGCAATTAAGTCCAAACAGCATTTAAGAAATTTCCTTTGCCAACTGAATCCCCTATTTAAATGCCACCATCATACACACAAAGTCAGACTTTCATTTCAATCCTTACACTTGTATAAACTCATGGCTTACCTATCCATATCATCTTCAAGTTTTCTTTTTGTGTGAAAAAAATCTCCACATTTTATCAAATCGCAAGATTTTATAAGAGAAGTCGATGGCCCAGCAGTGAACCTAAGAAGAAAGTATGAGACAGCTGATTAAATTGAAGAATTAACTGTTTAACTATGGATTTTAATGAATTACAAATTAACGTGAAATACTGCTAAGTAACTGAACCATCACTGCATTTTATCCCAAATTTCTGAGTTATAAACTCTAAAATTTCTTGACATCATTACCATTTCTGTTCACAGTACATTGAAAATAGTTATTAAGAACTGAACTCCAGATGAAGTAGTGATTCTTCTACAGTATCACATTATGAAGTACTAAAGAATTTAAAAGAAGTTTGTTCAAAAACAGCATTAATGTCATAAGAAAACATGCAACCAAATTAAGATAATTAGGGGTCATGCACAAACTGAAAAGGGTGTTCAATTGTAAAGCTAAGAAATGACACTGTGACAAGAGCCGATCCTTCACCAATGGATTCTGTCTAATTGACACTGCAGTGCTTATGAGGATATCACAGCATTCACATTGAAAAATTTAACAATTGAGGAATATCAAGGTGTCATCAGATTTCTGACAGTGGAAGGTGTTAAACCAGCCAATATTCATCTCTGGAAGGTGGCTGTATACGGGGGAAACTGTGTGTCCGTAACCAACGCAAGTCCATCAAAAGCAAACAGCCACGGCTGCTCACAAAGGGAGTGATTCTGCTCCACGATAATGCACGTCCACACCTCTCCAGAGTCACACAAAAGGTACTGGCCAAGTCCAAGTGGCTTGATCATCCACCCTACAGTCCAGACATGTCACCCTACAACTTCCATCTCTTTGGTCCACTAAAAGAACATCTCAAAGGGAAGCGCTTCAACTCAGACGATGAACACAGTGAAGGACTGGCTCTTGTCACAGCCACAGGAATTCTGGGAACAGGGAACCCTTTGGCTTGTGAAACAGTGGGATAGTAGTGCTTAAGCATTTGATAATTACTTTTGAATAAGACTTCGGTTTACCCACAGTATCGTTTTGTACCTTTACAATTGAACACCCCTCGTACGTTACAGTTTTCAATGACTTCAAAACCCTCTCCCATTGTTGACAGCCCCTACTAGCTGTCCGACATGCAGCATTGTCTCTACTTGTACATATGAAACTTTCAATACAAAAATATTTTCTCAATCATCGAGAGAGTTTATTTTTAGGGATAGGTTGAAATAAAGTTTCCAAACTAGATGTGGTAGGATTATCTAATCACAATTTAACAAGTAATACTCAATTTAAATTTTTTTAAATAGTCCTGAATAACAATAAGTTTAAATAAATCCAAGAACTTCTAATGATCCTCATTAAGCAATATTCCTTTATCTATTCATGAGTCAATATTTTGAATTAACATTATTGAATTAGAGGACTCTTGAGAGGGTTACATAAGAGTTATATCTTTTCCACATCTACCCATTCACAGAATGCAGTGCTGTCCTCTCAGCCTTTGCTTGAGTATCAGCAATAGCTGTACTCATTCTAAACCAGGTGCCCTTATATGAATATTTTTCAAGTCAAGAAAATCAAAGACAAGCCTTTCTGATTTCTGAAGTAGAAGCTCTGGGTCACAACCCACACACCTTTTGATTGTATTGTCAATGCAATGTTGACAAGTAAGTAACGTAAGCATTGTGACAGCTACATTACTTTTAATAAACTTTTTACCCACTGTAGGTTTCCAAGTAACCCTCCCCTCTTATGTTGGTAACATAATTTAAGCATGAACTCTTAGAAACTTTGAGAGAGAAATGTCCACAAGACCTGCATTAAATTACATAGAAAATAGAAAGAAACTTAATATAAAACCTACTTCACTAGGAATGATATCAAATGTAGATCTATCTCACCTTACAACAGTTGGCTGATTTGCCATTGGTATTCCCCATGGCATGGTTGAAGGTGGAACTTGACACCAACCATCAGTCACATCTCCGCTGTGGTTTAATACTTGAGGGAAACTCATGTTTGTCATCAAAGGAGCCCTGGTGGCTTCCATTTTTAAGAGAACTGAAAAATCCATTCCTTTCACTAATCTAATATTGAAATCACAGGGTATTTTAAAACAATACAGCATGTTAAGCAGATGAAAATATTGAATGCAGTCGTTCAAAATTACAGTGATAAGGAGAAAAATAATTTAGAACAAAATAATAGTATCTCTTCCTACATCACTCATACTAATTCATACATGTACAATGATTGAATATATAGAAATAATACATTTTTAGTGGGTAATTTCAAATATTATTGATACAGAAAATATTTTATTAAATCAATGTAATAATAATAATTGTATTGCTATAGACTCCATAAAGCATTATTTGACATTTGAATAAGAAAATAATAAACAAATTATATAATATAAAATAGCAAAAATTAGATACTACAAATTTTTAATAATACATAGATAATAATACAAATGGCTGAAAGAGATATCATAAAGAAATATGAGGTATGCTACATAAACTTTATAAATTTCATTTTCACAAAGGACATTTTCACTTAAGAATTTATGAATGCTAAATAATTTTTTTTCTGATAGAGGATCTGTCAAAAAAATCCAGAGAGAGTAAAGGATTGAGCAGCTTTAATAAAAGCTAACACATTGTTAAAATTAGGTGACGATGATGCCATTTTAAAGAGGGTGATTTTATAATTCTGGAGGGGGCAGCAGGTGATATGATGGTATTTTAATTATGGTTCAATGTTCAATAATAGTTGGTATATTATGTTTGGAACTACATATTACAACAAATCAAAGAAAATAAAAACCGGGGTGAAATGTTTGACCATCAATGACAGAATTTAAGAAATGAGAAACTTAACCAACCCAACAGAATCGGCTTAGTTATGCTCGAACAAAAGATAACTAAGCCATATTTTTCTTTTAGCTCATATGTTAAGATTTTAATGTTTCACAAGATTTCACAATCTGGATACACAAATTTATCACTGTAATTAACAACAGAGAATGCATGCAAAATATCATTTTGTAATTTTTGATATTGACTGGTAAATGGTTTCCATCCATCATTAATGATTTTTTCATTCCAGTAAGGCCATGATTTAGAATCATTTGGATGTGCATAGTGATATTACACTTTAGATAAAGATTCAAATAAAAAGCAAAATTTCGGGAAATTTCCTCTACACAGTTGTTACAAACTAATTATGTCGATAGAGTTCGCGGTATCTATGGATTTATGTAAGTGAATAACTTATATCATGAAATCATTAAAATAGTACTCATACAGTATTTAACCCAATTACACATAACTTTATAAGTAAAATACTATACTATTTCTAAGGGAAATTTTTCACACTAAATACAGTAGTATCAACACGCTGAATAGCGTGTTAAAACACTAGTTTAATTTAACGGGTTAAAATGCAGTGGCTTCCCAACGGGCATAATTTAGCATACTAAATACAGGATGACCAGAAGAATTTCGGAGATAGATTGACCGTATTTTCTTACAAACAGGTCACATTCAAGGATAGAGGTTAAAGCTATGGTAAGAATTTTCAGGGAGCAAAAATAGGGCTTCTCAAGAATACGATGCGACACACCAGAAATACATTTGACGGCTTGCTTTAGTAGCGAGAAGGCTTTGCTAAGATAATTTGTACTTTCCCAGTAAATAAGACTACAGGATAAATACTAGTGTATTTTTAATTAACCTACGTAACATAAAACTACAGTGGAAACGTTCTTCACTACCGCGAGTTCCATTATCATATATATATGAATACCAAGTAAGGTGAGAGCCAATACGATATGCTGGCAGTGCTCATTTTAGAAGGTTTGTGGGAGGAAATTTTTTGTTTAAAATAAAGATAATGGCATATAATGCAATCTGCAGCCAAAGAAATAAAGTTGCATTAGTCGAGCATATCTTAGATAGATGGATAAGATTCAGTTAAAATGGGTTGCTAAGTTATCGGTGGAAAGTTCCAGAAAAATAACATTCCAAAAACACTAAATAAATGTAAACTCCAAAAACTAAAGACACTAACATGGTCACCAGGATGAATTATTTATGAAACCACTGCATAAATAAATCATCTATTTGTATTTTAAAATTGCTCTTTAAAATATTTTGGAAATACTTATCGCATGATTACGGAAGACAGCGAATGCGCGAATTTGTTTCCAATTTAAAATGTGCAAATCTGAATAAAATACATCGAAAGAATTATAAGATTTAGACCAAGTGTAAAAGGGTGTGCGATGAAATCGAGGCTTCTTAGGACGCCATACATATATGTAAACATGAGGTACATTACCTGAGGTTGCTCGTTGGAACAGCAGTTAAAATCACGCTGAAGCATAGGGGACCGATCACTGATAAGTATTCTGCCACTTCCTGTTAAACTCAGAACTTGTTACAGAAATTAATGCTTCCCATTACAGCCAATTTAGCAATACAACATACCTCTACCTCTCTTTAACCAAAGCATAACACTCGCCATACCTTTTTCACAATTGGTCAGCTGAAAGACCAATGGTTTAATTCGTTACTAAATTGTTTCATGGGTTGCATGGTTTCAATCAAATATCTATGATGTACATGCTAAATTTAACTTATTAAACGAATTTGTTTTCATCTAGATGCATTTTATAACCTTGATTGACAATTTATTTTCAAGCTATATGAATAGGCCAAAAACATATCCTTCAAGCCATGAACCTATTATTAAGTTCTTTAACCTGTTACCATAGCAACTATTTGCCTTGAGCGCTCTTGAAATAGTACTTTGTTAAAAGTTCTTGAAATATTAAATTCCTCGCGCAATTTGTACAATGGCTGTTAGTTAATGAAAATTCTATTTGTTATCAGTTGTCAGTTTGGATTTTGTTTGCATTAGTCATGTCATCCTGATTACATTACGTTTTTATATATTAAAGGTGTTGTCAAGAAAAGCTCCTGATCCAGATGAACTCGAAATGGATCAAATGGCTGAAGCAGAACTTAATCGTCTGCAACGCCAATATAGGATCATGGAAGGTGATCGAGCTGCATATTCTGAAGAGATGAGATTTTTATTAAGTAAACAAAAGTTAGTGTTTGGATTTAAAATATTTACAGAGCTGATAGGTTTCAATAATACAGAGTGTGTCTTGCTGACGAATCCACACCTATATGATTAAGAAGATTAAGATCGTATCCAATAATCATCATTATTTTTTATTGTTTTGATTCTGAACTAAACAGTGGCGCAATTAAATGGTGCAGCCCCCATCTTCTAGCGGCGTACTTAAGGGCTGGAGGGAGGCTATACCCCTTAAGTGCGCCACTCTATAATTCAGAAGCAAATCGATAATTTGATAAAAAATAAGGGGTGAATACCCCACCCGAAAACTCGAAAAAAATAATAAAAATAAATAAAAAAATAATAATTAGCGCATCTCAAAATTCTTATTTATTGGTCTTTTAAGTGTTTACGAATTTGTCTTATTCATTTTCATAATAACTATACACCATCAATAAAACACTAAAACTTTAAATTTAATTTGCCTAAAATATCTTGTGAACCATGATTATTGACTAAAACATAATGATTAGAAGTATATAATGAGTGACCATAACTCTTTCTTACTTGCTTTAATGTATAACCTACTACATCATTTTCCAACTGCACAATTACTATTAAACAAATTATAATATTCCCTATGTAAGATTTTTCCACGTACACCGCTATAATTATGAATCAATGCAATGAAACGGTATATATTAATATGTTTCCATTGCTTCCTTTTCACCTAGTGATTTCATTCCCCCCTAATTCTGATTCAGGAAAATGATACAATCATTAGAGGAAGAAAAGAAGGAATTGTCTTTGAATATCAAAGTTTCAAACTCTTCTTGGAGCAAGCATATTGACAATCAAACAACAACAACATTGAGGCAATTATTTGATCTACAAGAAAAATATGATGCTGACTTAAAAAAAGAAAAGACTCAGGTTAAGTATCACTGGAAAACTTCATGAAAGATAATTCACCTTCTTAAAAATTCATGCAGAAAAATTTCTGACTATTTTAAATACATCTTATTGGATGCATTTTAAATTCAGTTGGCAGAACTTGAATATCAAATAAAGAAAGTAGTGAAAGAAATTGCAGCAATCAAAAGAAAGGATATAAGTGACCATACTTATCAAGAGAAACAGGTTGCATCACAAAAAGCAATTAAGATGTTAGAAAATAGATTGGATAATGTAAGTAAATAAAAAAAATCACTTCCTATAGTTATCTTCATTTTTCACTGCCAAAATTTATCTTTCCCATTGACAGGTAAATATCAAATTCAATAAAACTTTAGCAGAAAATGCTACACTTCGAGAAGAAATTGATCATCTTTTGAAGGAGAGAGGACGTTTCAATGCTCTGTACCAGCAGTTAATCAATCGGATCATAACTGGAAAGAAATTCATGAGTGAACTAATTGATCAAGCCACTCAAGCATATGATCACAGGTTCAATGAATTTGTTTTTACGTTTTAGAAAGTGCATGCTCTATCTAGCATATAGATGTATATATTTTCAGAGAAGTTTCAGATCGACCCTGATAAAATGATCTGCGTGTAATATTTTTGGTTTATAATATAACTACCAAACAGCATTTCTCAGTGGTATTACTGATCTTCAACATTTTTTGGAGCATTTTAGTTACTTTAATGAGATCCTGATTTCATGAATGACATCTTTCTTATTTATTCAGCTTTTAAGAGAAAACAGTATCAAGAGCTTTAACATTTTTAGTATGGGCTCAAAAACATTATAGTAGTATGGTTATATCTATTCTGTTTTCATGTTAGTTGGTTTAGAAGAAATTCAAGTGAGTCAAATTTCTACAAATCTTTTCCATAGTCTATGGATGTATAGTGTATTTGATTCAGTTTCTGAGAATTGGAATGAAAGAGGGAAAATATTAATGAAAAATTAGTGATTCTGTGTAAGACATAATTGATTACATAAAAGACAATAATTTATTCAAGTTAAATTATAAATTTGGTTCTAAGTTATATATTTGTTAATATTTAGATAAAGAACATAAAGCTAAGTAAAGGTGATATAGGCATAATACTGATATTATTAATTTTTGTTATATAGATGTTAAGCTATGGCCTCTTTTTAATATTCAATGCATTACTTGTATTGCTATCCAATTAAAGAATTGCGATAACCATCCCTAATAATTATATTATATATTATGGTCATTTTGACATTGAATTCCTGATTATTTTTCTCAAAGTGATCACTCATTACCTTGTCTTACAAATCATCATTTGAAGTTTTAAGCAACATTTTTATCTTTAACGAACATGGGTTCCCTGTTTACTTATAATTAAGGACTATGGAGAATTGTGGTGAAATTCATCTCTAATATAATTGTATAGTATATTAATCAACAATGTTAAAACAAAATCAACTTAAGAATGTTAGTGTGTAATCGGACTTTGATATGTAATATGAAAACTATCACATTCTTAATATTTTTAAGAGCTCAATTAATTTTTTTAAACTTATGCAGGAGCATCCTTTTTTACAACTATTTTCCCTCTATACTACTATGAAAGGGTTGATAGTATAAATATTCATTAGAAAAAGCAAGCTGAGGAAAAAACTACCCTATGTATCTGCATGCAAGATGCATTTTTTGGCAGAAATTAAGGTTAAACATCAGGATGCATGTTTTGGGAGGGTATTCCATTGCATGCATATATATACACAAACACACACATATTAGATAAAAAATACAGTCCAAACACCCTTCTGCATCTTATACACAGGTAAATACAATGCTTTCTCATCATACACCTTCCATAAGACCATATTTTATCAACTATCTGCCTTAATTTATCTGATGTAGTTGCCAGGAATAAGGATGCTTTTAGGAAACATATAACAAGATTATAAAATTTTGCTTTCTTTTATGAATCCTTGAAACAAATATTCCTTTTGTTTCCTCACTCCCCAAATTCCATTACAATAGATTTTTGCTTTCGGCCCTGTTCATTTCTATCAACCATTGTTTATTTTCTCTACTGGATGCATGTAACCCATAAATTTCATATAAAATATCAGAATGCTTTGCTGATCAAGCTTTTTACCTATTTCTCTTCATCATCTTTAATCAATGGTTCAATATTCACTAATCTAATCTGCTTATATTTACCTTTTCCACTGAAGATTGGGCTGATTCACTGTCTTAGATTCTGGAAGTTGTGATTAAAATTTCAGTTAAAAGTAGAAAGTAATTATTTGGGATTCATTCCAGAGAGGAAGCCCAAGCCAAGCTGCAGGCATTGCAGGTCAGGGGAACTCAGGAGCACCAAAAGCATAGCCAAGAAATGCGAGAGCTTCATAGAAGATATGATCATGACTCCAAACTTGAAGAGTTTTTGTCTACCAAAGGTCAGAAAAGAACTATGGCTGAGCTAGAGGCCAAAGAAGCTCAGAAAAAAAGTAAGTTTATTGATGGTCCTCACAACTATTGCTTTAGATTGAATGATTTAATCAATAAAAAAACTCCTCCTCAGGCAAGGCAGTATCTCATGAATGGCAGTATCACAATGGGAGGTACATGAAATTTAGGAAACTCAATAAGCTCAATAAGTTTATTAGTGTTCTTATTCAGAACAATTTTTCAAATAAAATGCTTAGAAAACATATCAAACCTCCTGGAGTGAAACTAGAGGTGTTCAAATGAAAAGGTGCAAAACGATACTGTGGGTAAACCGAAGTCTTATTCAAAAGTAATTATCAAATGCTTAAGCACTACTATCCCACTGTTTCACAAGCCAAAGGGTTCCCTGTTCCCAGAATTCCTGTGGCTGTGACAAGAGCCAGTCCTTCACTGTGTTCATCGTCTGAGTTGAAGCGCTTCCCTTTGAGATGTTCTTTTAGTGGACCAAAGAGATGGAAGTTGTAGGGTGACATGTCTGGACTGTAGGGTGGATGATCAAGCCACTTGGACTTGGCCAGTACCTTTTGTGTGACTCTGGAGAGGTGTGGACGTGCATTATC
The DNA here is from genome assembly GCA_036926295.1 of Pachydiplax longipennis. Taxonomy (NCBI): domain Eukaryota; kingdom Metazoa; phylum Arthropoda; class Insecta; order Odonata; family Libellulidae; genus Pachydiplax; species Pachydiplax longipennis. Next base: position 1,272,500 of record JAVFKF010000040.1, on the reverse strand, counting down.
GTGGAGCAGAATCACTCCCTTTGTGAGCAGCCGTGGCTGTTTGCTTTTGATGGACTTTCATAGGCTACAGACATACAGTCTCCCCTATATTTAGCGACCATCTGGTGATGAATATTGGCTGGTTTAACACCTGTCTGCTGTCAGAAATCTGATGACACCTTGATATTCCTCAATTGTTAAATTTTTCAATGTGAATGCTGTGATATCCTCATAAGCACTGCAGTGTCAATTGGACAGAATCCATTGGTGAAGGATCGGCTCTTGTCACAGTCACAGGAATTCTGGGAACAGGGAATCCTTTAGCTCGTTAAACAGTGCGATAGTTGTGCTCAGGCCTTTAGTGATTACTTTGGAATAAAGACTTCAATTGTACCCAAAGTGTCACTTCTTATCTTTTCATTTAAAACATCTCTTATGAAACTCATGGTAGGATTTTAAATTAAGTGAACTTTTGACTCTGTGAAAGTTATGATTCAAGATACAGAGAATATTTACTTAGAATCAATGATAATTTACTTACCTTAGCTATTTTACATTACCAATACATATTCATTTAATGCAAAAGTTACATAAATAAAGGCCTCTTAAAATCAACTTTCTCAGCTCACAAATGATCTTTAAAATCCCAAGGGGAAAAAAGAATGTTTTGTTTCAAGATTTTGTTTGAATATTTTGTCTTTTACTGTTTATGTTTTTATTCATAAAGACAGCTTGAAATCCAATGTTTTCTACATAACACTTATATCATTTAGTGTTAGCATCCGCAACTAACTCCTATGCAATGAACAGGAGACTATAATTTCTGTCACTGTGTTTAGCTTCTTCACAATTCCATTCTTTTGTGTACTATCATACTACGGATTGCTCTCCTTTTGTTTATGATGTCTTAAATCTACTTTCAGAATCATTTTCTCTCTTATTTTTTCTATTATTTTACTTTCTACTGTATTTGTGGTAGTGATTGAATATGAGCTTAAAATTTGAAATTCATCCCCGAATAATGTGGTGATGCAAGCCTTCTTTTCAACTTGATTGCTAAAAGTTTATTTTGTCACCTCAGCAATAACTGATGCCAATAACAACAATTATTGCAACTTAAGTAATTATAATTTTGATTGCTCAGTAAAGAAAACCTTTCCTCAGTGCCTCCCCAGACAGCAAATCTGACTTTGAAAAGTCCCATATTCTGAATATGAAAATGCATTCTTACAGTAGATCTCATTTTTCTCTGTTTTACTTTAGCCAAGACGCTTAACAATAATGAACTAAAACTTCTTGTACACTTCTGCAGCATGTTTAATACAGGAATTCGATAGCAGACTAGCATCTTCAGGCAAGATTATTATTCAAAATCACCAATTCATACAAGTTTAAAATGTGGGAGGAAAATTATCTCTTTGAACCCAACCCAACCCAACCCCAACTTTTCTCCCCATCATATTGATGATTTTAATTAGTGACCTGATGCTTCTCTGCTAGCAAAATATTTTAAACCTGCTATGGAAGTGCACAAAAAGTTTTATTACATGGACTTCATGGACACCTTCTCAAATTGAGTACCATCTCATTTCTCTTACTTATCATCAAACTCTTATCAATCAATGGAGGTGCAAAGAATTTAAGATTTGAGGATAATCTTTTCATATAAAAAATATATGCAGTGTTTACTTAACATTCAGTTTTGATTTGTAGTCAGCCAGAGGGAGAACATGGAGAGAATGATCAACACATATCAGAATCTACTGGAGCAGATCAAAGAATTTTGTGGTGAAAGTGACATTGATAAACTTGCAGCTCAGTTTGTGAAACAGGAGGAGGAAAATTTTGCCCTCTTCAACTACGTCAATGAATTGAACAGTGAGGTGGGTTGGGATTTTATTCAACAATAATACTAAGTAGAATTGCAAAAATCACATTTTTGGTAAGGTATAGTAAAGAGCCATCCTGTTTATAATTAGTTGGAGGTACTCCAGGAGCAAGTAGCAGAGCTGGAAGAGAAGATTGAGGAGCAAAAAGGAGCAGAAGCACACTGGGAACAGAATCAGGAGGAGACAATTAGCGAATTGCAGGTATGGAATAAACACACCTTTATTTATATGATAAAGAGAGACAAATCATCATCCCTCAGTCTACTACTCATTTCATTACATTTAAGTATATTTTATGTCTTATCAATTTAGTTATTTTCATCATTAATTTAGGCCATGTATGTCCAAAATTCTTCTCTTAAGCATAAAAGTGTTTTGATAGCCATTTTAGGTCTGTGGACTATGTGATCTCAGCTGCATTGGGAATTGAGCCTACAACTGCTTTTGTAAAAGTTGAACCCACTGTCTACTTCTATGTCTGGGAGCCCAATAATATTTGTAATTATAGAATACTATCGAACTTATACAATTTAAATTTCTGAATATCGTTTTGAATTTTTTTTTCATGTTCTCTATTGCTGTACCCTTAAGTTTTTTTAAAACATATAATAATTTAATAATAATTGCAGATTAATAGGTATAATGTATTTCTAACTAATGGTTATCAATATCAATTGTCCTTTCTTAATAGCAGAATTTATCTAAGATATTGAGAGACTCATCATCTAATCTTTCCGCATTTGAATTTATTTAACTTATGGAAAATATATTAGTAAGATGTTTTACCATGCTCTAATTTACAGGATGAACTGAAGAAGAGTTTGGATGAAAGTGAGGAAACAAAGAAAAACCTCTCCATCTCTCAAAGTATTTTGGAAAACCTGCTAACTGGCATTGGAGAACTGTTTAAAATTATGAATTGTGACAATGCTCCTATATTAGAGCTCTTGGGTGAGTTTTTCAATTGTATATCAATTTCAATCATCCTCATCCTATTTCAACTATGATGAGATATTTTATAAATTATTCCATCTTTTATTGTTTCGCTGAACTTTCTTGAAGGCTCAATGCGGGTCTTTTGGGTGTAATACATTTCCTTTTGAGTTTATATTCTGTTAAGATTACTTTGGATTCCACTAAAAGGAAGAAGGCTACACTCGTTGACCATACTTGCTTTATATAAGTTCACACAGGAAGGGAGTACAACGAAGAAAGCTCCCAGCATGCAACTCTCCGAGCATACAAACAATTGACATACTAAACCCACAAGCAATATGCATTTAGATTATTTTCCCAATATATTCCATGAATTCTTTCCTTCTTCTCATCTGTTTGAGTGTCTCATAAATTTGAGGTAATATTTGATGTATTACTCAATCTCATAATCCCTGAAAGGTTAAGTTTTAAGTATATATTTATTAGTTGTAGCATTTGTCATTTTAAATCTAAAATAAATTAAAATTCCAAATATCTGTTTGAATTTCTTGAAGAAGCTTGTTTTCTCATCTGAATCTGTTATTAAATCCACAACCAATTTTTTGTTGATAAACTATACAGTTTGAGTTGTTTTTGTGTACCTTTGCTGCTATTCTATGACACAAAGTAAGATATAAGTCTCAGAATTGGTATCTAAATACTGAACAACCCATGCATAAAATATCTGAATATTCTTTTCTCTGGATTAACTTTCCTGCAGTTGACCTTATCCCACATTTGAAACTATGGAAAAAATTAGCATTACTTATTTTTCCCTACTTTTCTACCCCATGGTAAGAATTGCTTCATTATGGATTGAAAATGAAATCACAAGGAAGATCTTCATCCCAAAAGGTGATCAATCATAAAATTTATGAAGAGAATGCAACCAGTATTACACAACTCTGTGGGCTTTCTAGATATCTCATCTTTAACTGTAGCAAACAAAGTAAACTAAAGAAGATTCCTTTTAGCCTTGAAGTGTAAAGCATTTATTTAAATATTAATGAGCCATAATACCCTTATTTTTTTCCAATGTAAAATAAGTACATAAACAGTTTTTGTAACCTGGCTATAATGCTATTCCGCTTCTAATATGGTTTTCATTTGGTCCCCTAAAAAATATCTTAACCAGTATCATCATACAATATTTCACTATTGTATCATCATTATATCAAGGTTCCATTCAGTAATTAGGATGTTGTCCAGCTAATTCAAAACCTTTCTGATTGTAAAATTTTTGAAGTAATAAGCCATGACAGAAATATTTAATTAGAAAGTATTAAGAATTTAGGGTTCCAGTAATGCAGGATCTATGCTTGATTCTCTGTGCAGGTGAAAATGGTGAGGTGAGCATGTACAATGTGATGCTATACTTGAGCATAATTGAGAAGAGAGTGAATGAGTTGGTTGGTGTTCTGTATTATGTGGAAAAGAAGACAAGTCCTGAACCAAGGGAAGAAGAGGAGACTATCATTCAGACAGAGGATATTGCTAAAGTAGAACCACCTAATACTTCCCAGTTAGTTGCTGAGGTTCCTTGTTCTCTGTAAGTCAACATTTCTTTAAAAATATCTCCAATAGATAGTTAAAAAATTACTTTCAACTGCCATGGAATATCTGGTCTACATGAGAAATGCCATTATATAGTAGCACTTCATAGTTAATTGTGTCATCTTTGGAGCACAAATGTGTGGAATAAAGGCAACAAGTAATGTATTGAGTTAATTAAGTAATGAATTGAGTAAATGAGACAAAAAGTATAGGATGCTATGACTCCTAAGAAATATTTTTTGAAAATGTGGCGAGCTGCAGTAAATTACTAAAACTATCATATGTAATATCAAAAATATTCAAATTTTTATATATGGTGTAACCTCATAACTGTAAATTACTCAAATGAACATGAATATATACCCAAATATGTTGTTTGAGCTGCTGTACCCATTGTTTAGGCAGCAAATCCTCTGCTGGAATCATTTATAATTTGGGTTACAATGTTTCAAAATAACTCCCATAACATGAAAACCCCGTTAAGAAGTCTATTGCATAAGTATTTGAAAATCATATTTTACCTCTGTATTGATGGATATTATGTAAAGAAATAGACCATCACCTTCATATTGGGAATCAAATATGTATGTTGTGATTAATACCTTATTCCAAAACTACATTAATGCTATTTATTATGCAACAGGTGCTTAGAACAGCAAACTGATACAATTGAAGACAATGATGAAGACCCAGAGCCAATGAATCAGGCTGAAACCAAAATTTTACTTTTGAAGACAATTGATTATCCAGAGACGCAAGAAAAACTGCATGACAAAACATCTTGTAGAGCTCCTCTTGAGCATAGAATGTTTCAACGATAATTTTAAACAATGAAAAAAGGAGCTCCAGTAATGGTTATCCAAGTATACAAAGTATCATTCCAATAAAATTCTGATCTTAGATCCAGATATTTTATAACAAGTTCCCCCTTTTAAAAATAAGTTGTTTATTCAATAATCTGTAATCAAAATTAAATATCATGCAAAATGTACCCGGTCAACTTTAAAATTTGACTATATTTTCTGTATCTTGATGATATTTCCTGGTTACTTTCAATGCAAGTTTGCAACTCATCTGGCATATTAATCAACTATTAACAGATGATGACAACTGTGAAAATTTTGCATGGAAAGAAAGTTAATCATAGAAAATAGTTAGTTTTGTAGAGGTTAGGTTATAGAGTTCTGACTAATCAAGATTAGGGGAAGTCGAAGTGTTAACTACTAGAGTCTAACAACTAGGGAAAGCGTTGTCATTTTTCAAATTAGGGCATTTACTTAGCGTAAATCCTGTGGAAAAACAGGATAGAAAGAAATAAGACCGGATTGGAAATCGAGCCTACCATCATTTTCATGCTGGCAGGTTGTATTACACATCAAATATATCCGAGCGAAGATACTATAAATAACTGTAAATTCTCTAGCCTGATGGCCTAGTCAGATGGTGCAATCTGCCGACAAGAGAAACATCGAGGGTTCGATTCCTGCTACTGTTAGAATTATTTTCAACTCCGTTTTACTTCAGTGGATAGCATTTTTTCTGAGCTTGGGCCTTCTGAAATTTAAAGTATAATGTTTTCCTGAGCCCAGATGACCACTATCTGCTGTACTTAAGGCTCAACCACAATTAGATGACCAAAAATTGTTTACATTATTCTTTCCTATAGCCTGTAGTAGAAATTGTTTCACTGTAGTGTAAGCTTTTACTATAATTATGCAACAAAGGGTATTACTCGTTCTTTACTAAATGCAGACTTTCCATAAAATTAATGCTTTCTAAGCATAAAGTTACTGCATTGTCCAAGAATTTTCGACGTATTAACTAGATAGTGCAGATTGTAATACCCTCTTGCTACTGCTATAAGATTAATATTTTTTCTTCTTAGAGTATCTGGTACCAATTGCTTCATCTTAGAGTTAAAACGATGAAAATTTAGTTATTAACAAGTCTTCATGCAAAAAGATGAAAATTATTGAAAAATATGAGAAAAACCTTTTATGAAAATAGAAAAAATTAACAAATAATACAAAAAATAGGTCAAAAATGTTTACAGTCTCCAAGGATTCCATATCGATCTTCTGATGTGGCATATAAAGCATAATAAACAGGTACTTCATTATTAGGATGTAAATACTTATTTCATAGTAAGAGCTGAAACACCTTCTCCCTTTAGTTTTAATTTGTAAAGGAAATAAATAATCTTGATATCTTCGGTATAAATTGCTCTGTAGCACAATATCTCATATTTCAATCACAAAATTTGTATATAGTCAATTACTTGGTCCCCTGAAAAGCCTTTTATCTGGGTACCACTATAAATATATTAAGTTTATATTATGTAACTGCGTTATTTTTAGTATATTTACTAAAATATATCCTCATACTTCATTCTTATATACTAGAAAGGTGAAATGAGGAAGTAAATATCTAAGTAATATGTCTTTCACTCTCCTAAGTTAAATTAATTTAATTATATGATAAATAGTAGCAACATAAAATAGTGGCATAATTATTTGCATTCAGCAATGAAAAAAATTTAAAAATTGTATCTAAATCATCCAAACCAAAATCTACTTACAGAGATATATCTTGATATTCATTTTTCAAATAATAATCAGATCAATACAAAATTTTCTAGCAAAATTCATGATTCTCTGACAGAAGTAATACTTGTTAACAAGATCAAGCATGATGTGCAAAATGGTATTGTTTGGTACCAAACAGCCTTTTCTTTGGCTGTACTAGGTATGGTATGAAGGTTAAATATAAACATATGAATTATTGTTAATATCTTTATTTAACTTTAAGAGGGGGGCCACATGGCCAATCTGCCTGGCATTTGCCCTATGCTGAGAGGGAAACCCCTCTAAAACCTCCCAAAGGCAGTTCATAATCTTTTAATGCACATCAATCATAAAATGGTCAATACGGAAATATAACATCATATTTAATACCTTAAAAGTTCTGTAACAATTCAGAGACCCTCAATTAGGACAACCAAACCGAAAACAAGATAAACAGTGATGATAAAGAATATACACATTCACACACACACTCATACATTTTCATTAAAACACACACACATTTTCCTTTAAAGATACACATTCACACACCCACACACCTATACAAAAAGATCTCAATATCACACTTCAGAAACAATTAAGTCACTCAAACAGAAAGACTCCATTTGATTAATGTCCATCAAGTACCCTACAAAACATACTACAGTATACTCTCAGGATTGTATCACTTTTGCAAGGGAAATAACACTCCTGATTTGCACATCAGAAAACATGTTGAATTCAGAACAAAGATTGGCATTGACTGACTTGAAACATTTTGATATAAATTTGATTAAATTAAACATAGAACTGAAAGCCAAAATATTAAGGCACCATATTCAGATGAATGTATATAATATTAATAAATGAAAGTTCATGGACTCAGTTCTCAGCATAGCACAACAGAAAGGAAACCACTTTGGTTAAATACAATATCCATTAATGGTATATAAAGCATGGAATTCTATGCCTAGGACTTTATTTATTTATTAACAAGCATCAACATACAGCACAAAGCCAATTACTGCTGACGATTAACAACGAATTAAACATATAATAGTATAACAAATTAAGCAACAACAAATTAAACATATAATAGTATAACAAGGGAAGAAGCAAAAAAAAAAAAATCATTGAAATATAGTATTTTCCCACGTCAAACTCCCGTAACCATGCTTTGGATGGATTTCGGAGGTAGAAAGAAAGGATCGAAATGAGTATTGGAGGAAAGGGAATTAAAAATTGATGGAATACGGAAGAAGAGTGATCGTTTTACTAATGATAAACGAGGAGTAATTAAAGAGAAGGTATCGGATAGATGTGTTGTTCTTGAGGGAACTCGGAAAGAGAAAAGGGAGAGTAAGAATGGGGAATCAATTTTGCTATTTATTACATTATGTAAGAAGGAAATGTCGGAGAAAGTATGAGAGGCTTTGATTGAGGTAAGGTTGAGGTGACTGAGAAGATGATGTTTTGGCATATTTCTACAAGACGGCACTCGAAAATAGACTATTTTTACAAAGAAATTTATGACACGGTTGAGAGAAGAGAGGTTTGATTCGGATGACATGGTCCAGATAGGAGAGCAGTAAGTGAGAAGAGGAAGAACACAGCTGGAGAAGTAGGTGCGAAGAGAGACTGGATCCCTAATATCGGTGAACCTATATAGCATCCCTAGTCGAGACATAGCTCTTTTTTTGACAAAATTCACATGTTCCAAAAAATTTAATTTATCATCGGTGATGACACCAAGATCTTTGCAAGAGGAGACTCTGGTGATACATGTGTCGTTTATATGGTAGGCATTACAGATTTTTTTCTTTTTTAAAGTTATTGTCATTATGAAGCACTTTTCGGGGTTTAGTTTCAGCTTCCACGAAGAAGCCCATTCTGAGACAGCGTTTATCGAGTTCTGAAGATCAGAACAATCACTGGCTGTGGTGATCTTTTTAAAAATTTTGCAGTTGTCCACAAAAAGTAAGATATTGCTTCCATCTCCAATGGCTTTGGGGAGATCATCGATGAATAATGAGAACAAGTATGGTCCTAGGACACTCCCTTGTGCAACGCCGGAGAGTACAGGAGTCCATGAAGAGGAAAGATTATTTAAGACTACTCTCTGCCTTCTATTTAAAAGGAAACTGTTGAGAAGGGACAGGAAATTTCCGTGAATGCCAAATCTATATTGCAGCTTGTAGAGGAGAAGAGAGTGGTCAAGGGAGTCAAACGCTTTGGCGAAGTCAAAATAGCAAACATCTAATTGCGAACTGGTTTGAATAGTTTCTATTGCATGATACTGAAGGGAGGAAAGATTGGTGAGGCATGAGCGTCTAGGAAGAAAACCATGTTGAGCTTGTGATAGGTAGGGGGAAGTGAAATCCGATAGTCTTTTTAAAATTATCCTCTCGCATATCATTGCTAGAATAGGGAGAACGGATATAGGTCGATACGACTTCACTGAACTTCTGTCACCGGATTTGAAAAGTGGAGTTACATTTGCTGCCTTCCAAACTGATGGAAAAAAACCTGAAGAAAAACATTTGTTTAAGAGAATAGCTAAGGGCTGTGAGAGGGAAGGAGCAGAATTTTTCAAGAATACTGACCCGACAAGATCAGGGCCAATGGCTCTATTTGGGAACAGATTTCGAAGAAGTTGAAAGCATTCCTCAGACGTTGTTGTTAAAGAAGAAAGAGAAAAGGGACAGACACTCTCCAATTGTAATACTTTATAATTGTGGTTGGAAGGCGGAGTAAAAACCGATTGGAAAAACTCGTTGAAGAGGAAGGGTCTGTTGGGTCCCGAAGCTGTTTTTTGCTCGAGATGGAGATTTTCTGGAATTTTAGTTGACTTGTAGTTTTCCTAGATCATAGAGAAGATTCTTGGTGCCTGCACCAAATTGTTTCTCATCACTGTCTCTCTGTGCCTGTTGGGGCTTGTCTCATCACATAATCCTTTGTCACTCTATGACACAGGAAGTTTGAAGTTCACCCAGTGTCATTTCACAATTGCTTCCATTTGTTCTGCTAGCACAGTTAGTTCGGGATAGCAGGATATTCACACACCAAACAGTCCCTAAGTAGTACAGGATCTGGCACAAGCCTGATGGTTTTGCCTTCTTGCTCAATGAGATCTTGCTGAGAGATCTTGCAGCAACTTGAAAAAGAGCATCATAAAAAATGGACTACTTTGGAAAATTTGCCACAATACCAAAGTAGTAATTGGTCATAAAGATATAAGGCTGAATATATAGCTTCATGAGTTCACATGAAAGAGTATAGTGATGTAAGTATAGTATAGATATAGCAAAGCTGTCAATATATAAACATACCCACTTCATTTATTTAGCTAAATTGAGTTTATGTCATCTCAAACTCCAGATACACACACTGCTATATCTAATCAATATAACCAGCTAGAAGTAGGTCAATAAAACTTAGCTGGTTTTTCCAAGGAATCTAGCAAATAACCTTTAATCCAACTAGTGAATACCCATATAAAGGCAGCAAGGCTAGCAAAGACAGGCCTTTGCTAGGAGCTGTACACTGGCTAAAACTGGCAAATTTTGACAATAAAAGTCAGGTGGTTGCAGAGAGGAATTTCCTCTACGTGATAATCCCACACTCAATGCCAAAGTATGCCTCCACAGAAATACAGGGGAAAGAACAGGATACAAATATCTGTAAAAATTACATCCACTTTCCCCTAACATTACAAAGCGGTAGGCATTAAGAAAAACCAACAAAAATGCATACTTGCAGTGAGCAAAGCTTATATAATCAAATTAATATATTTAGTGTGGCCCAACTCAGAGGATAAATGGCTACCATAGGCCTATTATAACATTTTAAAATTATACTGCCTCTTGTACGTTTTCTTTGGATGAGTCTCTTGTGCCTTTTACCACTGAGCGGCACCAAGGTAAAGTGGCAGTACTTGTCCCCAAGCCAGGAACAGTTTTAGGGGTTCTAATTACATACGAGTATCTAATTACATAATAATTACTCGTACTATTACATTTTTTCTTTTTAACATTTTTTATTTAACTTATGTTTAACCTAATTCTAGTCTTACATACTAAATTGGTGATGCCACCTGTTGCGCCTTTTTTTAATTATTTTTTCTTGTTTATTATTCTGTTATTTTTGCATTTTGTCTTTCTTTTTCTTGTTTATCATTTTTTCTCTTTTCTTTTACTTTTTATAATTTTAAAATATTTTTTGTATTTTTTAGGCATTCTTTTTCCTTTTTTGCAGGGGCAGAGCACCATAGGTTTTTAACAATTTAACATTGGACCCTGCTCCTGAATATGTATTAGAAGGAATTCTGCTTTTGGTAATATATCTACTATAGTATGAGAGGATGCCACATTGCAAATCAGACAGACATTTGCTCTATCCTGAGAGGGAGACTCCTCTAATACCTCCCAAAGGCAGTTCATAATCTTTTCATGCACATCAATCATAAATTGGACAATACAGAAATATAACATCATATTTAATACCTTAAAAGTTCTGTAACAATTCAGAAACCCTCAATTAGGACCACCATACCGAAAACAAGATAAAGAATGACGAATAATAATACACATTCTCATTCACACTCATACATGTTCCTTAAAAACACACACATTTTCCTTTAAAGATACACATTCACACACCCACACAAAAAGTTCTCAACTTCACATCAAGAGATTGGATTATGTGTAATACTGAATTCTAACAATATCAGCTAATGAATTAAACATATAATGCAAATCCCACCACCAGAAATCATCTACAAACACGCTAACTACATGAATGCACTATAACCCCAAAAACAACATTAATGACAAAGCAATAATAAATCATCAACACAAGCATTCACACACAAACTCATCACTACCAATCAGAACTCACGCATACCATGGGAAAAACGCAATAGAACTCTCAGATAAAAAGCACATAAGTTACCGAAAAATCATCTATCTCTTAATGATACGATCTAATTCACAAGAATTGAGGAATGGCTACTCATCATATCGATGCAACACTAAATTCCATCCTCACGGGAATGACATATGCTTAACCCTAAGAATATGAGCATGAGAAAACTACACTTCACGAAAATTACCTGCGGCATAAAACAAAATTCCTCTACGTCAAGCATGACGGCTCATGCACACTTGAGAAAAAATGAGCTTACTAATTAACTAACAAGTCGACCTACCGGCTGAAATATTTCTCGTGCATTCTAAGCTAAATCTTAGATATAGATAGATAGATAAGTTTCAAATTAGATAAGAGAGATAAGTTTCAAATTATAAGACCTGAAAAAAATATTCATGGGAATTATGAAGAATAGTACTTTTACTAGTACTACACACCACAAAACAATAAACGAACGTTAAACAGTCATGGTAAAGTAATGCACAACATACATTATAAATTAGATACATGATAACTTAAACCTAGCAAATCAATAAGCATTTCTATATATTTAATAAAATTTTCAACTAAGTGCATTGTTCTAAGCAGACAAAATATATACAAAACATGATATACATTATGAAAAGATACCGAACACTACATTATATAAGGTTTACAGGAAGACCCTTCTCTCCTGCATTTAGTATTCATTCAATGTTATATAACAAAATTAACCAAACAAAAACTTAAACTAAATCTGAAATTAAAACGTATACTAAAATTAAACACCAAGTCTCACATAAAGCAATTTACCTTTCTATTGTCCGTTTCAAGCTTCCAGTCTGTATTGTCTTATGGGAGAAAGGCAAAGCCTCGCGCGCTGGGTCGCCTTGATGCGGAGCTACGGATTCAGACGGGTATAATTAAAATTTGTAGTTTACATTGACCGGTTCAAACTTAAGTTCTCATGAAATTTGAATGAAAATAACTCTATCAACACAAAAGTGAAAATTTTATGCATTCATAGCAGAAACAACAAAGTTAAAAGCGAAAATTGAATGAATTGCCGAGTTTTCACCCGTGAACATTTTTGAAACTACCATTACTCTCTTACAATCCAACATAAAATGCTGATTTTCTCTTCCATTGCTCATTGTATCATCTGAATGCATAAAAGTTACATGATATTAATATTAGAGCAACCAAATCTCAGTAAAAAATTATTTAGTCGGAACGTAACTCAAGAAAAAATTCGTCGTGCAGTCCAATTTATACGTCGCCTAAAACGTTTTGGTTTCTTACGTGACGAAGAACTTGTCTCGAGGGAATTCGGGATAAATGTTGTAATTTTCATTTGCAGTTTGTTTCGATGCGATATCTTGAATAGAACTTGAGTTTTTGACTTTTATATCTAAGAGCGTAATTCGCTTCGCGCTTCGAAACCTCACCGCTTTACTGCGAACCGAAATCGAGGAAAACTGGCCGCAGTTAATGATATTCAGTACGTTTGTGTTGAAAATATTCTCATAAATGAGGATTTCCTGTTTCCGAAAATTTATACTGGAAATTAATTATTGGTAACACGGCAAACGAGTTTTCGCAAAGCAATCGTAGGATTACGAAATTATGCTGGATTATGATCCTTGCTCTTCTACTCTAAAAAGTTATATAGTTGCGCAAAACTCAAAAAACGACTTTTTCGCTGCAAACTAGCACAAAACACTGATAGGACTCCTCCAAACGAATGGAAAAGGACTACTGAGCTCTATTTTAACTAAAAATATCATGGAAGTACAAGCAATGGCAGAAGAGTAATAAAGAGGGATGGCCGAAAAAATTCTTTGGACGAAAAACCCTTACTACGCATATGTTTTTAAATATTGAAGGAGTACTCAATGTAGTTGTCTTAAGAAAGGCATCGCGGAAAGCTGAGGATTACCATTCTTAATCCCTCAAAGCTATATGTGATAGAAACGAGAGCACTCAGCTGAGGGTTGCTATTGTTTCTCAATTCTCCCTTCACTTTTTCTCCGAAGGAAAATAATGCTGTCACGACCACTTTTCGTGAGACGCTTGCACACGTGTCAAATACATACCCTACTTTATTGCACTAATAGGACCGCCAAGATGAAGAGCCAGGGATAGCTTTGTTTGGCTGTGAAAACGGTCTGGAAAGGAAAAAGAATTCCTTCCTGCGGAAAATTTATCTTGCATTGACGTTGAACGTCATGCGCTCCAGCACATCGGAACCCTAAGCAATTTCCCAGTATGCGTTCGGGCACCTAAAATTTCAATTTCTTCTTAATTAAAAAGAATATCTTTAAAGAGAATGCTGGGATAAAATCTTCCTTCTTAATATATATTTCCTTAAGCTCATGAACTTGCTGCAATTAAAAATATAAGTTTATCGATCTAACGTACCGACCGAAAACATAACAATTCAACGGTACGTGTCAAAGGGGATTCTGACGTGACTGAAATTACTTATCCAGTCTAAAGTCAAAATATATTCACTTAAAAATAAATTATTGAATAATTTACTAAAAATTTATTTCACTTAAAATACTGAATACTAAATTATTATCAACTGCGGCCGGTTTTCCTCGATTTCGGTTCGCAGTAAAGCGGTGAGGTTTCGAAGCGCGAACCAAATTACGCTCTTAGATATAAAAGTCAAAAACTCAAGTTGTATTCAAGATATCGCATCGAAACAAACTGCAAATGAAAATTACAACATTTATCTCGATTTCTCTCGAGACATGTTCTTCCTCACGTGAGAAACCAAAAAGTTTTAGGCGACGTATAAATTGGACTGCACGACGAATTTTTTCTTGAGTTACGTTCCGACTAAATAATTTTTTACTGGTAAGGAGAGACTCTCACTTTTGTCCGGAGATTTTGATGAAACTTTTTGCAGTGGTGCAGGAAGTAGAGTAATGAAAAAGTGTGACGGCGTTTCTCTGAATGGGCCTTAGTTCCCTGCAATAAATAATTGAAAATTGATAATCGGAGTATAGGCAACCCCGCAATACAAGCCCATGCCAGCCGAGTGTGCATGAAATAACGCGATGTTCTCTGGTATATTTTCATTAAATTTTTCTTTTCATTCGTAAAATTATAAACTTAATGAATAAATCCATATTATTATGTTATTCTTCCTGCACAACTTTCCATTTTTTTGACAAATAAAGAAAAGTTGTGCAAGGTAGTTAAAGAAACACTCTAAAAAAAAATTATAAAAAAAGATGAGGTACCTGAGCTTTTTTGTCTTTTGATTATATTCACCTGCTTCTTTTTCGATGGCTTAATTTTTCAATAGATAACTCTAACGAATGTAAAGAAAAATTTAATGAACGCGACGTAGGCGACGTATAAATTGGACTGCACGACGAATTTTTTCTTGAGTTACGTTCCGACTAAATAATTTTTTACTGAGATTTGGTTGCTCTAATATTAATATCATGTAACTTTTATGCATTCAGATGATACAATGAGCAATGGAAGAGAAAATCAGCATTTTATGATGTATTGTAATAGAGTAATGGCAGTTTCAAAAATGTTCACGGGTGAAAACTCGGCAATTCATTCAATTTTCGCTTTTAACTTTGTTGTTTCTGCTATGAATGCATAAAATTTTCACTTTTGTGTTGATAGAGTTATTTTCATTCAAATTTCATAAGAACTTAAGTTTGAATCAGTCAATGTAAACTACGGATCTTAATTATACCCGTCCGAATCCGTAGCTCCGCGTAAAGGCGAACCGGCGCAAGGCTAACTTCTTCGCTTACGGCAAATTACATTGAGTCTTTCCCCTTTAAGCCCTCCATACAGACTGGAATCTTGAAACGGACAATAGAGATGGACGAATTCGATCCGATCGACTTCAAGATCGATTCTTTTAACCCGATTCTCGATTATTTTGAATCGATCTTTAAGAACCGATCTTTCGATCCGATTGGATGCATCCAACCGATCTATGATAATCGATTCGGTCGTACGCGATAGAGGTCTATTTTCAGCAAGTCTATGACTTTTATGCTAGTTTAATATAATAACTTACGAACTAATCCAATCATTATATTTTTAAAAATGGATTTAGATCATATATATTTATTAATGTGATTGTCTTTTCAAATTTCAATATTTTGACGGACTGATTCAAAAGCTTCATATCGTCTTATAACGGTGTGAATTTTCGTTTACGGTCACTTTTGCAATAGGAGATGCCTAACAAAAATACTTTATAATATCTTCTTATTATCAATACTCAAATTCTGAAACTAAGCAAAACTAAGAAAAATTGTTCAAAAGTTTTGTTTTAACAAAAAATACGAGAATAACTTAAAATCCATTAAATGAAAACTTTATTTACGTAACGTTCAACTTAAGTAATATCTAATGGATAGATATTACAGACAGATGCTAAAAATCCAGTGTAACTTGACCATTCCAGCCAATAGACGTCGTTGTAAACGATTCAAAACAGCTAGTAAGAGATATCATAATTGATCTCATCCGATTCGATCGATCTTTCGAATACGATCTCGAACTTATATCGATTCAAAGCAAACGATTCAATCCGATTCGGGAGATCGATCTTTTCGTTGAAAACTCCCATCTCTAATGTAGATGGTTTGCCCCTCACAATGAGCAGCAACAGCCAACGCTGGTGGTCTTTGAATATTTCCTTAAGATCGAGCCATTCATAGTGGGAATCTTCCATGGCCATTGCATGCCACCTTCAGTGGAAGAAATTCTACTTCTTTTCTAATTAATTTGACAGAAGAAGTAATCCCGATTTCAGTCTATTTTGAGCTTCTCTCTACCATGTCACCCCTAAATACTTATCTCTCTGTTCAGTCGGTCCTTCGGTCTTCTTCTTGGTCTCTTCAGATCTCTTGGTGTCCAGTTCAGAACCGCTCTTGTCCAACGGTTGTCGTTTCTTCTCGCCACATGGCCTGCCCACATCCATTTCAGTGACCTTACTTTATCGATGATGTCTGTCAATCCTCATCCAGGTGTTGCGTTTCCTGTCTCTTCTTGTGATCCCAACCATACATCTTTCCATATTTCTTCGCGTTGTCTGAAGTGTGTGAGTGCGTGCGTGTGTATTCTCTCCTCACACTGCCACAGTTCATTGCCTCAATGGGGCGGAGGGGTGTTAACGGAGGTTGAAGGCGATGGATAACCCAGGTTCAACTATGCTACGAAGGCTTCAACTATATCCCCGGCCAAATTATGAAAGTGGCATTCAGCAACCGGCAATTGGACAGCCTGGTGAATTATTGTCCTTCAATGCAATTACAATTTTCATGATGAGCTTCTGTAATGGAAATTTATCCGGACGTAAAAGCACCACCCATTCGGATGTCCGGGAGGTGGTGGCATTACAGAGGTCCATCATGAGGAAAAGAGCTACCACCCTCCACTTCGCGACTTACAACTGCCGCACTTTGAAGAGTGAAGACAGACTACTGGAACTACTGAATGAAGCAAAGAAGATAAATTGGGACGTCATCGGACTCACCGAAGTTAGAAGAAAATCAGAAGATTTGATCACACTCAAAGAATGATATTTATTTTATTACAGGGGTACTAAGGATGGAAGACTAGGAGGTGTTGGGATCCTGATCAACAAGAGATGGAAAAACAATGTACAGAAGATAAAACGTATATCTGACAGAATTTGCAAGCTTATACTAAAGATAAATGAGCGTTACTTTGTTCAGATCATACAAATCTACGCACCAACAGCAGCAAGCAGCGAAGAAGAAATGGAAAAATTTTACCAGACTCTGGGCACTGAGCATGATAGGGAAGCCCACTATTATAAAATACTTATGGGCGATTTTAACGCTCGAGTAGGTCAACAGGAAGCCGATGACACCGTCGCAGGACAATACGGACTGGGCCAGAGAAACGAACGTGGTCACCGCTTGGTAGAGTTTGCTGAATGCACCAATATGTACATAACAAATATATATTTCAAGAAGAACCGTAAAATGAAGTGGACTTGTAGAGGCCCCAACGGAGAAAAAAATGAAATAAATTATGTATATATATATATATATATATATATAAAGTGTTCTACCATTCCGTAGGTTCATGTGCCCCCACATTCCTTATTACATTCCCTCTCCTTCAATTCCCGGTAACTTATCCCACCCCTTAATTCGTCTAACAACTTTTGTCTTTGTCTTCCCCTCTGTCATTTCCCTAGCATTCTTCCCTCGATCGCTTTCTTCAATAATCTCTCTCCTCTCAATATTTGACCCACCCATTTCTATCGTCCATTTTAATTACTTCAATCATTACTCTTTTCTCCCTAACCATCTCTGGAACCTCCTCGTTCGTTTTTCTATCGTCCCAACTTATTTTCTCCATTCTACGCCATACCCACATCTCAAAAGCCACTAATCTTTTGACAACCTCTTTTCTTAACGTCCACGTTTCACACCCGTACAAAATTACACTCCACACCAAGGATTTTACCAATCTCTTCCTGATTCCTTTATCAAGTCCCTTTGTCATCAGTTCCCTTTGCTTCAAGAATGCTTCTTTCACTAATGCTATCCTTTTTCTAATTTCTGTCGAACATCTTCTATCCTTAGAAAGAAGGCTGCCCAAGTATGGAAATTGATCTACTTGCTCTAGTTTTTCCCCATCCACCCTTATCGTTAACTTAGATTTCTTTCCCTTTGAAAATCTCATAATCTTAGTCTTTCTTACATTGATTTTCATCCCAAACTCTTTTGCTTTATCGTTTAGTGCATTTACTAGGATTTGCAAACCCCTATCAGAATCGCACACAAAAGCTTTATCGTCTGCATATCTTACTGACATCACTACTTCCCTACCAACCTTGATTCCCTTATCTATTTCATTCCAAGCTTCTTTGATTATTTCTTCTGCATATATGTTAAAAAGAGATGGTGATAAAGGACAGCCTTGTCTTACTCCCCTCCCTAACTCTGCCCATTCCTATTCCCCGTTAGCAACACTTGCTCGTGCGGTCTGATTTAAATACAAATTTTGCACTAAACGCCTATATTTCCAACCCAACCCAATTTTCTTTAGTATCACCATCAGTTTTGGCCATTGAACTCTATCGAAGGCCTTTTCATAATCAACAAAACATACACCCCTTTTAATTCTAAGCTTCGTTCTACGAGAACCAAATGACCGTGAGTTCGAAGCCAAGTGGGTGCAAAATTCTCCGGTATAAAATGCATGGCGGGCAATTATGACATTTACTTGCAACAGAAGTTCGACGTGCCTTATGAATGTACTTATGAAGAATTGATAGATTGGGATAAAGTCACAGTCACCACTTACTGTCAGTCTTTCCCCCGAGGATCTTCAAAACATTAAAGGTAATGCAAAGGAACCTATAAAGCAGCTTGCTGCATTATTTGCCCTTCCAAATGATTCCCAAGCAGTCGAACGGAACGTAAAAGAAGTCACAGAGGCCTCATGTTTAGTCTACGGCCACGATGCAAGAGACTGCTTCATAGGAGAGAGGATTCTCTCTCGAATACCAAGAATCAGAACAAAAGCAGCCATCAAAGACATCAGCTAGTTATCTGGTATGCGTCCACGGGTGTGTAGGCGGGCGGGACTCGATTAACAGGCTCTACCTCATGATGAGTCCTGGATAGCTCACTGCAGCTGAACCAGCGAGAAGCTGCCACTTTCCATGGTGTTTCAAAAAATTTTAAAAGTATGATATCTCGTCATATTCAGTTTTAATGGCTTAATTTAATTGTTCCTTGATCAAAACGAATTAAAACAGTCATTTAATCAAATGTATGTATGCTCCGTCAAAAATTAAAAAAGCAATTTTCACTAAAATTTCGAATTTTTGAGCTCTATGGTCAGGCCCAAGACAAACTTTGTTAGAGCCCATCTTTTGCACATTTCTTATTGAGCCTAAAAGGCAACTTTTCCAACCTATTACGTTCCCACTTCTAAACATTTTTGTTTTTCGGTACGCCCTATTATACAGCCCGATATAGGGGTTTCAGTGGGCCTAGGGAAAAGAAGAGGGAGTTCGGTGGGCCTAGAGAGAGGGACTATTCCCACGATAGAGACTTCAGTGGGCCTAGGGATAGAGAGCATGATTTTGGCAGAGTTTTAGTGGGGGACCAAATTATAGGTTCTGTTTCTCCAGGAGCACAAGCAACTCCTTATGGAGGTAGTGGCAGTGGTGGCTACGGAGGTTCTCGCACTTTTGGTAGTGCTCGCTGTTACTGAGAATATTTTGTTTCCTATGGTATTTTCAGTACCTTGGACTGATGTGAGGGAGTCACATGGTAATGATGAAGAGTGGAGGCCTAAGATAAAGGAGGTGCTGCTCAAATTAGGTTTAAGAAATTTTTCTGGTTGCAAATAATATTTTTGGCAATGTTTTATATTTTCTTGCAAAATAATTGTGAATGAGGGGAGGTGTTGGATATGCGTTCTCAATTATTTAATGTTATTATTACTCTATTTTATACATGTTCTGAGTGCGATTTCTGTTTTTCTCTTGTTTTTCTTAAATAAGGTTGTTTTCGTTTGTTGCTTCTTCAGGAAGTCACAATCGGACATGTTCTCAAATGGAGTGGTTGTGTTGAGTTTTTGTCCCGCCACCGGTATCCGCGTTTATGGAGTGAATCCTGACACATATTATAAGAGTACAGCCAAAAAAGACTGCCCAACAAATCATGTAGGATCAGCTGTATGGAATTTGGCGCTGTACTAGAAATGTACCGCAGATCAGAAGATTTTTTGGTGTTCGGTTCTGTAATTACATCGGAGACGGAGACGCAAAAACTTTGATAGCTATTTTAGACAAGAAACCTTATGGCAAAGATATTAGTGTTATAAGGAGTGAATGTGTCAGTCACATTGATAAAAGAATGGGCAGCCGCCTTCGAATCATAAAAAAACTGCAAAACTCGAAGGCAAGGGAAAGCTAACCGATGGCCTTATAATAAAGCTAACAAAATATTACAAACTTGCTATGTGCTTTTCAAGCTACAGAGAAAAATCTAAAGAGTTTTCATCACCCCCTTCCTCTACAACAAGGGGTAAAGAAGGCTATTTATTAAGATTTATTTATGATTTATGAAGATCTGCTGGAGAGATGTTTAGGTGACTACACGCAAATGAAAATAGGCATATAAGGCATGCATGTAAGCAAACAATGTCCACATTCACATTTTTATTTTGTGACAATCATCCATCATTTCAGGAAGTGGTTTAAAAAATTTGTTCACTTCCATGCATTCTTCATGGTGGATATTTGAGCAGGCCTTGCATCAAACCAATGACTGTTTCTATCACCAGGGGATAAAATTGCAAGTAACAGCTTTCTCTGCCTATATCTAAAGTTTCAAGTCAAAAATCTTTCGGGAAAGTAGCTCAAAAATCATTTAAATTATCTTGTAAAATTTTTCTCAAAGTATACTGAACCTAGGATTGAATGTGGGAATGTCAGAGTGCCAACATGGAATATACGAGGGTGGTCTGAAAAGTTTCCGACCTCAACGTGAAGATGGCAGCACTAGTAAATAAAAGCTAGTGAATTTCGTTGTTCATCTGTTGACAGTTACTCAACAAAGTTTCAGCCATTTTGGACGCAGAATGCACAAGACGTAACAGTCGTTTGAGTGATTTGATGTGTTTTTGTGAAATGGACAAAATCGAGTATCGAGCTGTCATTAAATATTTGTTTTTGAATGGCAATACGCCTACGCAAATCAAAGATGAGTTGGATTCTGTGTACGGGGACTCTGCACCATCATTTACCACAGTTAAATTTTGGGCAGCTGAATTTAAACGTGGCCGTAAGAGCTTGGGAGACGGTGAACGTTCGGGACGTCCAAAAACTGCAACTACCGACGAAAACATCGCCAAAGTTTACCAAATGGTGCTAGACGACCGCCGAATTAAAGTGATTGAGATAGCAGAGGTTATGAACATGTCAAAAGAACGTGTTTTTTTAATATTAAATCAACATTTAGGTATGAGAAAGCTGTCCCCGAGTTGGGTGCCGCATGTGCTCATGTTAGACCAAAAACTTGTTCGAATGAACGCTCTTTTGGCGCAGATTAGGTGCAATAAATCCGAGTTTTGGCGCCTATTAATTACTGTAAATGAAACTTTGATACACCATTATACGCCCGAAACAAAAATACAGACCAAACAGTGGACTGCACAGGGGAAACCGGAACACAACCGAAACCGCTACAAAAAAGCAAAAACTGTTTTTTTGGCTGGGAAAGTGATGGCAACTGTTTTTTGGGATAATATTGGAGTTATTAGAATCGATTATCTTCAAAATGGTAAAACTATTGCAGGAGCTTACTACCCATCATTACTTGACAAGCTGAAGGCAGAACTTGCAGAAATAAAATCCTGTTTCACCAAGACAACGCACCATCTCAAACCTCAGCGGTTGCCATGGAAAAAATCCATGAATTGCGGTTTGAACTGCTCGAATATCAGCTTTACTCACCAGATCTAGCCCCAAGCGACTTCTTTTCGTTCCCTTATCTAAAAATTGTGCTCAGAGGACAGAGATATTTGTCAAATGAAGAGGCAATCACCTTTGTGAACAATTTTTTTGCAGAGAAAAATGCTGAGTACTATTTGGAGGGGTTACAGAGATGGGAGCATCGCTGGGAGAAGTGTGTAGAGTTACAAGGAGACTATGTTGAAAAATAAAAAAAAGAAATTCAGAAAAAATGTCTTGTATCTTTTGTAGGTCGGAAACTTTTCAGACCAGCCTCATAATTACCACATCTATTCATATCCTTGGTGATAATCAATTTATTTAGAAAGTGCTTCAAAATAAACACTGAAAATTCTGCACTGACTGACTGAAAATTAGGAGCACTAATAAGATCACTCATATCAACAAAAAAATACAAAATCTTTCAAAACCTTCCTTTATGCTGACTTTTTATGACTTTATGGTAGATCTCAATATCATTCATGTTGAAATAATTCAACTGCATGTACTAAAACTTGTTTTTTTATTGCTGAGATTTCTTTCCTTGAGCATAATTTTGTTTTTACCTCCATTTGTTATGCATGTGTATAATATGAGGTCACATACATGAGTAAAAGTTGCTAATTGGTGAATAGTTCTTAAAATACCTAATTACTTTTTGGATCTGCTTGCTTAGATAAGTCGATGTGATATCAGGAAACATAATTCCAAATTTCCCATTTAATTGTATGGTAGAATGCAAATGTTACCTGGCATCAAACCAAGTACCAATACAGAAACAGTAAACTGCTTTTGTAAAACAAAATCATGGCTGCTGTTCACATGCTGGGCTATGGGCTTGTGTGTTCTCGTGAATTTCATTTTCCTGTCTTATATTTCTTATAGAAATTCTCTTAGAGTGAGGACCTCCCTGAGCCTAACCTTCTCTTAAAATAAGGTTTCATAAATCTATTTTGTAGTGGCAATACTCAGATGAAATTCCAGGTTTCCCCTTGAAATGCATGGTAGAATGGAAGTGACACCCTGGTGTTGAACCAAGGACTATCACGCTAATGGTAAACTGTGTTTATAAAACATATTCATAACTGCTGTTCACAACTTGAATTTCAGATTTCTATGTTCTTAGGAAATGCTTCCTAAAATATATTTTGATATTTTTAAAATTATATTTTCTGCCATGCATATCTTATGGGAGAATCGAGACTGCCTGGTGTCAAACCCAGCAGCCATTCATGAGAGACAATTACATTCAGCAAGTTTCGTATATGAAATTTATCAAACACCTCTGATCACGTTATGGGTTTTACCTATCCTGGTTATTAGGAAATTATTCAAAAAAACCTTTAAAATTGCCATAATGAATTTTAAAGGGGATAATTTGAAACCCATGTTCATTTGGTGAAATTTCTTCCACTGATACTATAGAAGACCACCTCATCTGTGACCTCTGTGAGTTTGAATTCTCTATCTTACCAAGAAGCACCTCAGAATAATTTTAAAATTTCTGCACAAACCATCCTTATGGGAAAATTCTGATTTTTATATAACCATGTTTCCAATAGTTATGCGATTCAATTTGATTAATCAGCACCTTAAATCTCCAGATTTCTCACCATAAATTTCATGAAAACTTAAATACTGACATTCTTTGATAAATGGAAATAAACACTAAAATCTCTTTTTGACGACTGTGCTCTTTTGGAAAGAACCACTTGAAAATCTTCGTAATCAGTGCTCCATTTGTCCAACTCCCTGTTTCCAGGTTCCTTTTGATTGGGTTCTGTTAAATAATTCTCATACTCCTCTAAAATGCTTTTCATCAGATATAATTGCTCCACAATATAATCCAATTGGGCCTGTTGAAATGGAGTTGTTAATTAAAAAATAACAGTCTTACATAACATCTTATATACAAAAAATATATTTTACAGCATATAATATGTATTTGTAACCTAATTTAGGAGTTCTTAATGAATTTGATGGCCAGATTTCTTTTTCTTACAACAGAAGTAATCTATTTTTACCTTTGTGCCTTTTATCAAAACAAAAATTATTTTCATATTACTCCTGTAATCTGTGACTCCAAATTGCCATGGGTTATCAACATTTCATATGTAGAAAGATAGAGCATGGCTTGGTTTAAATAGATCACAAGAAGACCAAGTTAAATGTTTCTTCCTCTCAAATTATTTTTCTTAACTAACACGCAATATAAAATTAATTGGCAAAAACCTCTTTGATGGCCATTTTTTGTGATGATTCTGCAGACTCTCCTTAGTTTAAATTCATTGAATGATTAAGTTCATTTGAATCATCATTAAATGTAAGAAAGAAGAATTTGTTGTTTTAAAAAATAAATCTTTTTCATTTTGAAATGTTTGTCAATTTAATAATTAATTTCAAACAACTAAATAAATAGGGCTCTCAGATGGCCCTGTGTGTTTCACTTTGATGAAAGTAAGAGATAAAGGTTCTCCAAGCCCCGAAAAGCGGCGACCGTCTAAGGGCGATTCCCGGGAAACGGATAATCGTTTAGTGGTCCCAGTTCTTCAGAATCCCGATGTACATTTTGGAAACAATGCTTCCATCTTCATGGGGGGTCCAATGCTGAAACAATTCATTCATTGGATTCATAATTTATTCAGCATTGGACCACCCATGAAGATGGAAGCATTGTTTCCGAAATGTACATCGGGATTCTGAAGAACTGGGACTGCTAAACGATTATCCGTTTCCTGGGAATCGCCCTTAGACGGTCGCTGCTTTTCGGCGCTTGGAGAACCTTTATCTCTTAGTTCATTGACCGCCGAGTTCCTTTTTTCTCCTTTGATGAAAGTGTTTGATTCATAGTGGTTTGATGATAGCCCAATGACTTCAGCTGTCGAAGAACTTTTAACTTTACTACTTCTAGTAAATAAATAACATATGGATTAAATTTCAAATAACTTTTAGGTCATAGTGCCTTGTGAGACACACTATGAACTTTTGTTTTATGTAAATTCTGTAAAAGTTAACTACAAAAATCTAAATTCAGCAACATATATTTATAAATGATATAAAACTTCTATGCTGTGGATGTTTTAAAAGTATATCATATGAGCAATACTATTTCTGTGTCTCCGGATACTCTAACTTTTTAGGGTAATTCCCATGTATTATGTTTAATAAAATTTCATCAAGTTATTTTTAGGCGGATTGATATTTATAGCTTCAGTTTCTATCTGATTTGAAAAATGGATTATTTTCATTTTTGAAAATCAAGGAGGACAAGATATTTATGCATATTTTATAAGTTAAATTAATTATTGTAATTTTGACATCGGAATTCACTAGTATATAATAGATGTCATTACTTTATCCCTGTTGGAAAGTTGTGTGTCTATATATTGTTAAAATAACATCCATATGCCAAATGCAATTTGGGCCTCTAATACAAGATTCTTTTCAGATGAGCTGCCATTAAACATATCAACATGATTAAAATACATTGCTTGGTTAAAGTAAAAGCAAAATTTGACCTTTAATTGATTCTTTTTCAGCTGAGGATCTTGGTTCCATGCTCTGCAGATGTTTAAATAGACTAGCCAAATGCCCTCCACAGCACAGGCAATATCTTGATAGTACTTGTTTTCTACATCTTGCAGATTTTCAATCACTAGAGCCCAATGGCACAGCTCCTTCTGTAATAAATATTCTTTCATCCGAAGTCTGTGGAGACTCCTACTCAGATTGAAAATAAGTATCACACCTTCCTATTGAAATTAAGCAAAAGAGGTATTATGATATGGACAATATGTTACAGAATATATAGAGAGTTAAAATTTCATCAAAGTCAAGTTTGATTACTTTCACCATTAACAATGGCTATGTTAATCTTACATATTGAGTCTCACTTACTGGCCCTATAATAATAAGATATCTTGTTTTATGTAATGCTCTTGGAATACATTGAAAGATAAATAATCATGGAATGGCAATATGAGCTAGGTGCTAACAAGTTACTTTGCTAAGAATCTCCAGAAATATTTCAGCCAAGACAAGGCTTTTTTCCACAGATTTTGATGAAACTTTTTGTGGTGAAGCAGGAAGTGGAATAATAGGAAGCAGGGCTGTGGAGTCGGAGTCATGGAGTCGGAGTTTGAACAATTTTGGGTGGAGTCAGAGTCGGAGTCGGCAGAAATTTACCGACTCCTGTTGCTTAAGAATAAAAACATTTATTTTATTGTTTTATTATAAACTTAATACTTATTAGACTGGTCCACGCTACTAGTGCCATGCCTGGGCGGAAAGAGAAACTATGTACCAAACTACGTCGCTAACAATTATTTTCGTGGAAACTCATATTTATAAGTATTATACAATTATCGTGAAGTGGAGGAGCTTAATCACTTGGATCATTTTCAATAAAAGAAGTGGAAAATTTTGATTGCTCATCAAAACTAACAGTGAAAGAAGCAATTCCCTTATATCCTGAAATTGTGAGAGATGTTGCCAAAGTGGATACTGCTTTACTACCAACCCAAGTTAGTGTTGAGAGGTTGTTCTCTGTTCTAAAAATAATTAAATCAGATTTGAGGGCATCCATGAAGAAGGATCTGATAGAGGCTATTCTTTTTCTGAAGACCAATTCTTTATAAATTTATTAAAAATATTAAGTATGTAACAGTTTATTGTATATTTTCATTTGACAGCCTTATTTTGTTCAGGTAATTCTCTCAAAGATATATTTGGTGGTCTATTTATTCTTAATTTTGTAAACATTTTTATTAAAGAATTATCCTTCTTTAATAAATTCATTTGTTAATATATCATACTATTCTGTAATTAATCACTATGACTCAGCTTATAAGGAGTAAGATAGTACAAAAACTGAGGAGTCGGAGTCGGAAAGTAGAAAATAAGAGGAATCGGAGTCGGAGGCTTGTGCACCGACTCCACAGCCCTGATAGGAAAAGTATTGGAGTTGATAGAACTAGAGGTTAGTTTTTCTGCAATAATTAATTAATTAGCTAACTCAGTAATTTGAGCAAAAGCAACCTCTCACCCTTGATAGCCTGTACGATAATTTGTAGAAAAGAACCTGCTGAATCCTAGTATAAATGTTTTCTTTTTCTCTTTTCTTAAACTTTTTCTTGCACCTAACTGATGGACTTGAGGATAATATTTCCACACAACAACCATGACTTGACAAATGCACTTTATAGGTTATGAATATGTTATTTTAGCTCTACTTCTGAAACATATTTGCTCTGTGTTTTCTCCTTATTTCTATAACTTGTTCATCTTCATCAAATCTCGCATGGATCACATTATATTTTTAATTTTCTGCGAGAAAAAGATTAATAAGTTGATGCTACATTGCCACATTGCATAAATTGTTGCAATCTTTTCTCAAATTAGACAAAAAATTGTATTAGGGAGGTTTTTTGTGTGGTTATCTATATGCAATTGTGCATATACACCACATATACATACACTATTAAAAAGTTATCTCAGTTTGTACATCAAAATTAAGTTGCTTTTTGAGTATGTATACTCAATGTGATATGATAATGTAGAACGAAAAAACTTCACAAGTTGATATAACACTTTTTATTGATTGCCCTTTTCTCTTTTATTATAAGTTTTCCTTGTACCTCACTATAGAGGATGTAAATATTATCCTTAATTAATCAGTGAAATACAAAGAAAAAACACATAGAAAAGTTATTCAATGTTCTAGAAAGCAGCAGCTTGTTCTGTACAGATTAGGGTGTGCATTGTTGGGTTGCCTCAACTAAAATAAGCTAATTAATTAATCATTGTAGCAATACTTAGCCACATTTATATATATATATATATATATATATATATATATATATATATATATCTATTATATATAGCTAACTCTCCGGATATACCTATATATATATATATATAGATATAGGGGATACGAATTCTGACCATGTTCCACGAGCGCCGTCGACGTCAGATTTTTTCCACGTAATGGCCCTACACTCTAGATGCCAGAATAATGCAGACTTCGACGCTAGCTATCATGGGTTCGATGCCAGAAATTCCCGAAAATCGCAATTTTCCCTCAAGAATGCATTGCGCGGATTTTTGAAAATTATTTTGAGGCACTTATCGTTAAGATAGAGGAAGCAAAATCTCGGAGGTTAACGTTGAGGTAGTCTTCTATATTACAAATGGAAGAAATGTTGCCAAATGACCGTGAGATCGACTCCAGGTGGGTCCGAAATTCTTCCATAAGAAATGCATTGCTGCAATTTTTGAAATTTTTTTTCAATGCCTTCCCGATAAGCTGGAAAGATCAAACCCCGTGTGGCGACGGAGGAGTTTGAACATATTCTTCCATGAATTTAACAGTTCTTCTAGTGGTCCTTGGTTCGATGCAAGAGGGTCATTCCGATTCCACCATGCATTTCAAAGGGGGAAAACGGAATCTTATTTTAGGACCTTCCCGATAAGATATTGGATCGAAACTTTGGAGCAAGTCATAATGGCACTTATCTAATATTAATTCGCTATTTTATCTCACATAAGGGTCCTGAGTTCGACGCTAGGCGGTCATTTGCGCGAATTTTTGCAATCTGTTTTGAGACCGTTCTCGATGCGATAGAGCAATCAAAATCACGGTGTTTTTAGATGAGACGGTTTTCCATAGTACTAAAGGAAGAAATGTTACCAAATGTCCGTGTGTTCGACGCCAGGTGGTTCCGAAATGCTTCCGTAAGAAATGCATTGCTGCAATTTTTGAAATTTTTTTTCGATGCCTTACCGATAAGCTGGAAAGATAAAACCCGGAATGGTGACAGAGTCGTTTGATAGCATTCTTTCTTGAATTTCACCGTTCGTCTAGTGGTCCTTGGTTCGATGCAAGAGTGTCATTCCGATTCTACCATGCATTTCAAACGGGAATAACGGATCTTATTTTAGGACCTTCCCGATAAGATACTGAATTGAAACTTTGAAACACGTCAGAGTGGCACTTCTCTAACATTCATATGCCATTGTCTCTCACGAACGGGTCCTTTGTTCGACGCCAGGCGGTCATTTACGCAATTTTTTTAAAATTGTTTTGAGGCCTTTCTCTATGCAGGAGACTATTCAAAATCTCAGCGTTTGCGCTTGAAGTAGTTTTCTATAGAACCAGTGGAAGAAAGGTAGCATATGACCGTGAGTTCGATGCCAGATGGATGAAAATTTCTAACGTAAGAAATGTATTGCGGCAATTTTTAAGAATTTTGCTGGATAAGCTTCGAAGATGACACCCGTAAGGGGAACATATTGTAAATGTTTACCAATTAGCTTGCAGTATGCAAGCAACTTTTACTCGTGTATATATATATATATATATATATATATATATATATATATATATATATATATATATATATATATATATATATTATATATAGCTATATATATATATATATTATATATTTATATTTATATTTATAGGGGATACGAATTCTGACCATGTTCCACAAGCGCCATCGACTTCAGATTTTTCTGATATCTGATCTTCGGACTTCTGATTTTCTGATTCTTCAGACTTCGACGTACTGGCCCTACACTCTAGATGCCAGAATAATGCAGACATCGACGCTAGCTATCATGAGTTCGATGCCAGAAATTCCCAAAAATCGCAATTTTCCCATAAGAATGCATTGCGCGGATTTTTGAAAATTATTTTGAGGCACTTATCGTTAAGATAGAGTAACCAAAATTTCGGAGGTTGAAGTTGAGCCAGTCTTCTATGCTTCTCATGGAAAAAATGTAGCCAAATGACAGTGAGTTCGACGCCAGGTGGATGCAAAATTCTTCCATAAGAAATGCATTGCGGAAATCTTTTACGATTTTTTTAAATGCCTTCCCGATAAGCTGGAAAGATAAAGCCCGGAATGGTGACAGAGGCGTGGGACCTTCCCGATAAGATATTGAATCGAAACTTTGGAACAAGTAAGGATGGCACTTATCTAATATTATTTTGCTGTCTTCTCTCATGATCGTGTTCTTAGTTCGTCGCCAGGCGGTCTTTGGCGCAAAGTTTTAAATTTGAACTGAGGCAGTACTTGGTATGATACTGTATTCAACGGATAGCTTGCAGTATGCAAGCAACTTTTACTCGTATATATATATATAAGATGGGACAGATTAAGCTGGTGGTCAGAAGGGCCAGATTAATTAAAGTTTAATGCTTCAAAGGCCTTATACGTCTGATGCTTATTCAAACTATATTTATAGAGGGCAGCAACCCCACATTTTATTTTAAATACTTCATAAAATGTATTGTCAAATAAATCATCCAGATTTCTCAATGGTTGTATTATAATCATTGCCCCAAACAACCTTGGATGGACTCCTTTTACCAAAGACAAATACTCTTAGGTATCTATGGGTTCAGGAAGAGAATGAAGAAGAAGAATGGAGTTCTAAATAAAATAGGATGATATAAAGAAAGAGAAGCCTTACCTCAGTTAGATCTTCTACTTCTTTTCTCATTCTTTCCACAAGTTTTACACTTTTTAAATAGAGTTCCTTCATTTCATTTCTGGTTTCAGTCAGAGATTCATAGTGGTTCAAGACATCCTCTATGCAACAATACACTTGATATTCATCAACAACTTTCTGAAGGAAATCCTGTATTATATTTGAAGCAGAAAGTTAAATCAAAAATTCTCTATGTAAATAGTTTTATATTAAAAATTGTACACAATATATATAAATATGAAAATATTTGAAGTAACCTTGTACATTTCAAACATTGAAACTCTTTCCTGTAGTTTCGTCTTGATGTTTTGATAGAGTTTGAGTTTTTCTTCCAAAAAAATTATGTTATTCTGAATCCTTTCCTCTTCTATTAATTCTTTTGCAGTTTGCTTCTCGAGTTTCTTCCATTCTTCCTCATTATTCTGTAACTCATAATTATTTTGGCATTGAATAGGAAAAAAATCCAATGAAAATATAATTAATCAATTTTCAACTATTTTTAACGAATTTTATCTTCGGCCATTAAATAGATTAGCCAATAATTTGATTACCTTGATGACTTTATCAGTTTTCTGAACCTCCTCTGATAAAGCAGTTTCCTTCAAGTCTAACTCTTTCCATTCCTGACCCACCTTCTTCTTTCTTGCTCGGTATATTTCTTTTTCATTTTCAAGATATCGCTTTGCTACTTCGTAATCTCGGCTTGCCACCCCGAGTTTTAAATCTGGAGAACTGCTAGCCTCATTCCAATTCGGTAGCTTTCTATTGATGTTATTATTTATTTACAAATTAATACAATTAACAGTTTGATGGAATTATAATTGAAAGAATTAAAAAGAACGAATATCGGACAGATATTTGGTCAGAATATATATTCGAAGCAAGCAGACTAATCGTGAGAATTACACTGTTCGGAGCGTCTATGGTCCGTTTCAAGATTCCAGTCAGTATGGAGCGCTTACGGGGGAAAAATTCAATGTAAATTGCCATAAGCGAAGAAGTAAGCCTCGCGCCGGGTCGCCTTTACGCGGGGCTACGGATTCGGACGGGTATAATTAAGATTCATAGTTTACATTGACCTATTCAAACTTAATTTCTGATGAAATTCGACTGAAAGTAACTTTATCAACACAATAGTGAAAATTTTACGCTGTTATAGCAAGAACAACAAAGTTAAAAGCGAAAATTGAATGAATTGCCGAGTTTTCACCCGTGAACATTTTTGAAACTGCCATAACTCTCTTACAATACAACATAAAATGCTGATTTTTTCTTCCATTGCTCATTGTATCATCTGAATGTGTAAAAGTTCCATGAGATTAATTTTAGAGCAACCAAATCTTAGTAATAAATTATTTAATTGGAACGTAACTCAAGAAAAAAATCGTCGTGCAGTCCAATTTATACGTCGCCTAAAACTTTTTGGTTTCTCACGTAAGGAAGAACTTGTCTCGAGAGAAATCGAGATAAATGTTGTAATTTTCATTTGCAGTTTGTTTCGATGCGATATCTTGAATAGAACTTGAGTTTTTGACTTTTATATCTAAGAGCGTAATTTGGTTCGCGCTTCGAAACCTCACCGCTTTACTGCGAACCGAAATCGAGGAAAACCGGCCGCAGTTGATAATAATTTAGTATTCAGTATTTTAAGTGAAATAAATTTTTAGTAAATTATTCAATAATTTATTTTTAAGTGAATATATTTTGACTTTAGACTGGATAAGTAATTTCAGTCACGTCAGAATCCCCTTTGACGTCATACGCTCCAGCACATCGGAGCCCTAAGCTAAGGAACCCAGTATGCGCTCGGGTATCTAAATATTCAATTTCTTCTTAAGTAAAAAGAATATCTTTAAAGAGAATGCTGGGATAAAATCATCCTTCTTAATATACATTTCCTTAAGCTCATTAACTTACTGCAATTAAAAATATAAGTTTATCGATCTAACGTACCGACCGAAAACATAACAATTCAACGGTGCGTGTCAAAGGGGATTCTGACGTGACTGAAATTACTTATCCAGTCTAAAGTCAAAATATATTCACTTAAAAATAAATTATTGAATAATTTACTAAAAATTTATTTTACTTAAAAATAAAATAATGAATACTAAATTATTATCAACTGCGGCCGGTTTTCCTCGATTTCGGTTCGCAGTAAAGCTGTGAGGTTTCGAAGCGTCGGCGATTCGAAGCGCGAAGCGAATTACGCTCTTAGATATAAAAGTCAAAAACTCAAGTTCTATTCAAGATATCGCATCGAAACAAACTGCAAATGAAAATTACAACATTTATCTCGATTTCTCTCGAGACAAGTTCTTCCTTACGTGAGAAACCAAAAAGTTTTAGGCGACGTATAAATTGGACTGCACGACGATTTTTTTCTTGAGTTACGTTCCAATTAAATAATTTATTACTAAGATTTGGTTGCTCTAAAATTAATCTCATGGAACTTTTACACATTCAGATGATACAATGAGCAATGGAAGAAAAAATCAGCATTTTATGTTGTATTGTAAGAGAGTTATGGCAGTTTCAAAAATGTTCACGGGTGAAAACTCGGCAATTCATTCAATTTTCGCTTTTAACTTTGTTGTTCTTGCTATAACAGCGTAAAATTTTCACTATTGTGTTGATAAAGTTACTTTCAGTCGAATTTCATCAGAAATTAAGTTTGAATCGGTCAATGTAAACTATGAATCTTAATTATACCCGTCCGAATCCGTAGCTCCGAATAAAGGCGACCCGGCGCGCGAGGCTTTGCCTTTCTCCCATAAGACAATACTGACTGGAATCTTGAAACGGACAATAGTTGATTTGGTCATTGACAATTAAAACATAAAAGGTACATAAAATTTTAAATTTTCAAAACTTATAAACACATCTTTTAAATAAGTCGATAGGGTATCGGCAACCATTTATGTATGTATGTACCCTGCAAGCTGCTTCTACGCGTGTGGTAGAGGATACATGCACCAAGGGTATGGATAAACTCGTAGATATGCTAATAACAGTTTAATAATAATAATAATAACAGCTTAAGGGATACTTTAGGATTTTTCTCATAGATATGCATTGAAAGAAAATTGAATTTATAAACGCAGGAATTTTTTGAGAATTCTGCAAGTTGTGAAGCCCTAACTGTAGCAACGGTAACCAATAGCATTGGCTGAATCATATAAAACAACGAAAGAAGAAAGTGGTTTGATTCTCCTATTATTTAAAATAAAAAATTATTAAAAGGAAATCCAACATTTTCTCTTTGAATGTATACTAACTTTCAGTGTTTTATTTCTTACCTTATTTTTATGTTTTAGAGACATACGGATCTAAAAAGCAGAAACATAGAAATTGAACTTCTACTTACTTTACAGTTGAAGAATGTACTTTTCTGGTAATTAAATAGTCAACAACACCTTTTACTGGGACAGATTCAATGTCAGCTTTATATTCTAAATTTGTCGTCAACTCCATTGTTATCACGCGCAGAATGCCAGGGCACGCTCTTGTTTCCATGGAAGTGAGTCAATAAGGCTTTTCAGAATTTTTCCGTTAAATTTACA
Source organism: Pachydiplax longipennis (assembly GCA_036926295.1). Classification (NCBI taxonomy): domain Eukaryota; kingdom Metazoa; phylum Arthropoda; class Insecta; order Odonata; family Libellulidae; genus Pachydiplax; species Pachydiplax longipennis. Next base: position 1,238,080 of record JAVFKF010000040.1, on the reverse strand, counting down.
TATATGGTATGAGGCTTCTTCAATGGCAATTCCGTTGAAAAACCTACAATATAAGCTGAAATTTGAGTGAAAACAAATTCCAGTACGAATGGTCCTTTCCAAGGAAAATCGGACATAAATTAATATTATGTTTTTAATTTTGAAAAATCTTTATGTCTGCGCACTTCCATGAGAAACCTTTGTGGCAAAGTTTCAGTTGTTTAAATTCTTTTTCGTTAAGTTATTATTTTTTTTAATGTAGCAATTTCTTGCAAATCGACGAAAATGGGTTATTTTTAATGGGAAAATGGGGAGGATCTATAGTATAACTTTTGGAGGAAAAATGTTACAGATCTTCTTCTTTCATTTATTTGTAGAGATTGATTGATAAATTGTCGACCCTACGAGGGGTGTTCAATTGTAAAATGACACTGTGGGTAAACCGAAGTCTTATTCAAAAGTAATTATCAAATGCTTAAGCACTACTATCCCACTGTTTCACAAGCCAAAGGGTTCCCTGTTCCCCGAATTCCTGTGGCTGTGACAAGAGCCAGTCCTTCACTGTGTTCATCGTCTGAGTTGAAGCGCTTCCCTTTGAGATGTTCTTTTAGTGGACCAAAGAGATGGAAGTTGTAGGGTGACATGTCTGGACTGTAGGGTGGATGATCAAGCCACTTGGACTTGGCCAGTACCTTTTGTGTGACTCTGGAGAGGTGTGGACGTGCATTATCGTGGAGCAGAATCACTCCCTTTGTGAGCAGCCGTGGCTGTTTGCTTTTGATGGACTTGCATTGGTTACGGACACACAGTTTCCCCCGTATACAGCCACCTTCCAGAGATGAATATTGGCAGGTTTAACACCTTCCACTGTCAGAAATCTGATGACACCTTGATATTCCTCAATTGTTAAATTTTTCAATGTGAATGATGCGATATCCTCATAAGCACTGCAGTGTCAATTGGACAGAATCCATTAGTCAAGGATCGGCTCTTGTCACAGCCACAGGAATTCTGGGAACAGGGAATCCTTTAGCTCGTTAAACAGTGCGATAGTTGTGCTCAGGCCTTTAGTGATTACTTTGGAATAAAGACTTCAATTGTACCCAAAGTGTTGTTTCTTACATTTTCATTTGAACGCCCCTTATACTTTGTTTTTGAGATGTTGCAGTTTAGAATAGCAAAGGAGATTCACTAACAATAGCTTGATTCTTTTCCAGGAAGTTTCTCAAAAGATGTTTTAATCTGATAAATGGACCCTTATGATACCATACATATTTAAAAACATCTTTAAAAATAAATATTATTTATATGGCCCAAGGACATGATATTATTAACTATAACTTAATAGAAAAACTGATTACAATAAAAGATGAAGTTATATATTTTCATTTTTTTTAATATATAAGTTAACTTTATCCAGTCATTACTAGACCTTTATGACAATTCATACATTTACTTCTGGAACTTTTACTTTTTTTGTTACATTTTCATATAACTGAGGGATTATGGTTATTATAAGATAATATTGTGATAAATTATTTTGTTATATACTTTGTATTTTTCATGAAGTTTTATTCAAAACAACGGGTTTTGTCTATTACAGTCATTATAAGGTACAGAACATATCAGAAATGGGAGAATTTATAGAGGTCTTTGGAGTTTTGATGGGAGGGAAAGTAGTACCAGCAGCATAGACTTACACAAATCATATAATTCTGAATGCTTCAATGCACCACATCTTACGCAAATTTGCTACTTTTCACTCAATGGTTCATCATCTTTTTCAAATTCCCCTTTCCCTGGAGTACTACTTCGAAAAGAACTAAGAATAATTAAGGAAATTGCCATAGGTAATGTGTTTTCCCCCCACATTGTGGAGAGACTTGTAAAAAGAAAATAATGGCTCGTGGAGTATCTTCTGATCCCTCTCATCTTGTTGACTCCCTTTCTTAGGACGTATATCTTACAATCTGGACAACATGCTGCCAGCAAAGCAGGCTTCTATAGTTTTAGAAGCTTGAAGAAGAAACTTTCAAAGGTGAAGGATAGGATTGACCCCCTAGACTTGCCAGGGGTCTACCTCCTACAGTGTGCTTCCCAGTACGTGGGCCAGAGAGGGCACATGGTCAGAAAAAGGACGATGGAACATAAAAGATACTTCTGGTTGGGATATTCCACCCCTGCCTTTGCCAACCACCTAATGGAGAAGGGACACACCAGTTCCTTCATAGCAAGACACCTCCAGCGCAAAGGAAAGAAGTTGGATGCTTTGGAGAAGATATCCCTTAACCTGACCAATGACCCTTCCACACTCCTTTTCCTTTAAAGAGCTCTTTAAATTCTGCCATTTCTGATATGCTCTGTACCTGATGAAGATTGTAATAGTCAAAACCAGTTGTTTTGAATAAAACTTTGTGGAAAATCCAAAGTACATCACCAAATTATATGTAATGGCGTTCCACAACATTAGGCCTGAACACCTTGCATTTATGATATTGTGATCTTCTACTATGCAGTAATAACAGGGTTTATCCCATTTATAAATGAATAAAAATAGGACAAGATAAGATATAAAGAGAACTCAATCTTTGAGAAATTCTTTTTGTAAAAAGATAAGTACAGAAAAAGGAGTCTGATGTAGCATCTGAGATGATTGAAGTAATTGAAAAGAAAGCAATGGGCTGGAAAAACCCTCAGCAAATAAGTGAGCTCAGATGAATTACCATCAGTACAAAGCAGGCTCAACCCATTTGAATATGGTTCCATGATATGGATCCCTAAGAGAAAAATTGATGCAGTAGAAAAAATCCAAAAGTGATGTTGTTGTTTTAAAGAAGGAATGACTTATTCAATTGTTGTTTACATTATCTTATGTAATAAGTTTTGATCATCCCCTTTATATTAGGTGGAAATTGCTGTATGTTCATTTGCTTATAAAATGGTTTATATGATTCCTCTTCAGCAATTGGCCTTTCTGGACTTGCTGTACCCTCTCAAAGAACCCAGAAAACGTCCTTGATGGCAGGGCAGTTTAGTAGAAAAAATGTTTATAATCTTTTGTCCATTCCAAGGATAACACCTATGGTAAATCATAATAGATATAGGTAAAACTATCAATTTATAGACATTTTTCAATGATTCTCTTTGCTTGATGTAGAGGAAAGATTTTTGGAAATTTTTAAATGATTCATATTCAATTTAAACATTTGTAGATTTTGAGTTTTGCTTTCTAATTCCTATTTTACTTATAACTTTAATATCTTATAGTTATTATACTTATGTTTTAATATAGTCAATGTAACTGGGAGCTTCTGTTGGCGAAAATAAATAATAATCACTTTCTGGATTCATATGTAAACAATTTCCTGGAAAGTCTTGGTATAGTAAATGCAAAGTAAGGCAAAATATTCAATTAAAGAAATGCAAAGAACATTTACATTTACATATAGACCCTGCAAACTGCCACTGGCGCATGGCAGGGGGTGTGAAACACCGAAAACCCTATCTACCTTTGACTGCTGTTGGCTTCTCTAATACTTCGCGGAAAAAATGACCAGAAATAACTATCTGTCCTGGCAACTATTTCCCTGTAATGCTTCATCGTTTTGTCACAAAGATCACTTACATTACTAACTGGTACAACAATATCAACTATTTCCTCCCTGAGGTCCGTAGTGATAAATTTATTAAAAAGCTTCCTACGGTAATCAAGTCTTCTATCACTAAGCGAATCCACTAACCGAGGGATTCTATCATAGCTGAAACACTGCTGTCAAATCTGAAATCTCCCTTAACAAATCTAGCTGCCCTATGTAAGAAGATCCCAATGAGGATAGAATGCAAATACAATCGTCCACTACTGGTAGATGCTCAAGTGACCACCCACATAAGAGAAAATTAACCAAAAGAAGCCACAATGGTCAAGGAAAAGCTAACACAAAGAGATACAATAGTGAGTGATATTTAAACAGTTTGGGAATATATTTATATAATTTTAGTTGTAATAAAATTGTATTGATAAAACTTCATTTTACTACAATCCTATTCTGCACATCTTACAAACGGCATGAAAATCAGCACTTAAAAAATACAATAATAAAATTACAATTACTTAAAAAATACAACATGAAAATGTTTTAAACAGTTTTTGTAGTGTAATTTTTCAATCCTGTGCTATCTCCAAAATTCTGAAGTGACAATACTATTTCCTTTCTCCATTTGTTCGCCCTTAAAAATAGATAAATCTCCGAGGTTTTTCAAAATTGATCAGAGTAATGGAAAGGCCAACGATACTTGTGCACTAATTTTAAGGGAGTAAATTGAGAACTTGTAAAACCTATACCTCCAACATCGTACTTCTTACAGATATTTAATTATTTTTAATTTTAATATGTTAGAGGTGTTCACCAAATTTCTATGCATTATTATGATTTTATAATTTGTAAAATCTTATATAACTGTATTTGCATTTTTCGTAACTGTATTTTTATATAAAAATGGAAATTGTTATTGTAACTATTAAATTTCTTTCTATAAAGGTTACTTGCCCATATATTTGATTTTATTTAGTCTGTGAATGGTAAGGTAAAGAAAACCTGTGATGAACTATATTTTAAGGAACCCCTTAATGTCATACCATAATCGACGATTATTTTTACAAACAAATTCTGAAAACGTAAGAAAAAGTTATTTAAATTCTAGGAAACGTCTTTTCCCAGATAATATTAAACTGTGCAACATCCATTAGAGGTTTTCGACCTATAGACCTTCGGATAAAGCGCTATGTGTGGAAAATGACCCAAGCAAGCTCTCGATGAAATTTTAAAAATAATACAAAAACGATTTGTTCGTTGTTAAGAAAGAATACAACTCCGGTCCTACTAACTTTCATGCAGAACCACGCTACAGGTATTTCAAATTAAAGTCATAGATAAACTTTAGCGGGTTAACATAAACAAAGATAAATTACCAAAAACTGCAAACTGATCAGATATTCACATCTAATTTACTGACTGCCTTATAAGTTAATACTACTATTTAGTTCAGTCGTTTGATTCAAATTATTATGACACATAGGCTTGAATTATCTAAATTAAAAAATAAGACCATCTACCCAAGTCATATAGTCTCATCTCCGTTGAAATTAAACAATAAGATGTTATCGACAACTTCAATACTAATCTCTTGAACATCTTTATACTAAACTTGATGAATATACGATCCCCATATTTTAAGAGTTGCTACTGATCAATTCTTTCCTGCAACCTTACTAGTAAAAGTAGTAAAAATTATAACGAAAATAATCAGCAGATTTACCTCACCTTAGAGCAAATACATCAGATCGCTTTCGATTAATTACTCCTAGTATAAAACAATTCAATTCTTTCGAACATTCCGATCCCCTAAACTGCCCTCACGACGACCAAATGTCTTATTTTCGTGATCTGTGATTTCATGTCCTGAAACACCTCCAATATTCATCACATGAAATTAGATCTCGCACCAGCAACTAAATGTAACATATGAAAGAACGGTGTTCAGCAAGAGATACTACCGAAGTCTGTATTGGCGCTTGCGTCTTCAACGGCGCTCCTTCTCGGAGGAAAGAGTAACTAAGTTCTTATCCTTGTAAGGCGGAAATTTAACTCCATGTTTAGGAAACCAGGACATGGATGTTCCATCGAAATGTAGATTAGATATGGGCCAATTCGATCCAATCTACTTCAAGATCGATTCTTGTAACCCGATTCTAGATTATTTTGAATCGATCTTTTAGAACCGATCCATGAAGCGATCTATGTGAATCGATTCGGGCGTACGCGATAGAGGTCTGCGTGGCCTAGGGGGAATAAAGGCGGATGCTTAAACAAATACACAGTCTTCGTTTTTCGAAGTTAATTTTCAACAAATGGGGCTCTTTTTTACATCACGATGCTTAGGGGCGAAAAATATTCTTTTAGATCCGATCTTTCGATCCGATTGGATGCATCCAACCGATCTATGATAATCGATTCGGTCGTACGCGATAGAGGTCTATTTTCAGCAAGTCTATGACTTTTATGCTAGTTTAATATAATAACTTACGAACTAATCCAATCATTATATTTTTAAAAATGGATTTAGATCATATATATTTATTAATGTGATTGTCTTTTCAAATTTCAATATTTTGACGGACTGATTCAAAAGCTTCATATCGTCTTATAACGGTGTGAATTTTCGTTTACGGTCACTTTTGCAATAGGAGATGCCTAACAAAAATACTTTATAATATCTTCTTATTATCAATACTCAAATTCTGAAACTAAGCAAAACTAAGAAAAATTGTTCAAAAGTTTTGTTTTAACAAAAAATACGAGAATAACTTAAAATCCATTAAATGAAAACTTTATTTACGTAACGTTCAACTTAAGTAATATCTAATGGATAGATATTACAGACAGATGCTAAAAATCCAGTGTAACTTGACCATTCCAGCCAATAGACGTCGTTGTAAACGATTCAAAACAGCTAGTAAGAGATATCATAATTGATCTCATCCGATTCGATCGATCTTTCGAATACGATCTCGAACTTATATCGATTCAAAGCAAACGATTCAATCCGATTCGGGAGATCGATCTTTTCGTTGAAAACTCCCATCTCTAATGTAGATGGTTTGCCCCTCACAATGAGCAGCAACAGCCAACGCTGGTGGTCTTTGAATATTTCCTTAAGATCGAGCCATTCATAGTGGGAATCTTCCATGGCCATTGCATGCCACCTTCAGTGGAAGAAATTCTACTTCTTTTCTAATTAATTTGACAGAAGAAGTAATCCCGATTTCAGTCTATTTTGAGCTTCTCTCTACCATGTCACCCCTAAATACTTATCTCTCTGTTCAGTCGGTCCTTCGGTCTTCTTCTTGGTCTCTTCAGATCTCTTGGTGTCCAGTTCAGAACCGCTCTTGTCCAACGGTTGTCGTTTCTTCTCGCCACATGGCCTGCCCACATCCATTTCAGTGACCTTACTTTATCGATGATGTCTGTCAATCCTCATCCAGGTGTTGCGTTTCCTGTCTCTTCTTGTGATCCCAACCATACATCTTTCCATATTTCTTCGCGTTGTCTGAAGTGTGTGAGTGCGTGCGTGTGTATTCTCTCCTCACACTGCCACAGTTCATTGCCTCAATGGGGCGGAGGGGTGTTAACGGAGGTTGAAGGCGATGGATAACCCAGGTTCAACTATGCTACGAAGGCTTCAACTATATCCCCGGCCAAATTATGAAAGTGGCATTCAGCAACCGGCAATTGGACAGCCTGGTGAATTATTGTCCTTCAATGCAATTACAATTTTCATGATGAGCTTCTGTAATGGAAATTTATCCGGACGTAAAAGCACCACCCATTCGGATGTCCGGGAGGTGGTGGCATTACAGAGGTCCATCATGAGGAAAAGAGCTACCACCCTCCACTTCGCGACTTACAACTGCCGCACTTTGAAGAGTGAAGACAGACTACTGGAACTACTGAATGAAGCAAAGAAGATAAATTGGGACGTCATCGGACTCACCGAAGTTAGAAGAAAATCAGAAGATTTGATCACACTCAAAGAATGATATTTATTTTATTACAGGGGTACTAAGGATGGAAGACTAGGAGGTGTTGGGATCCTGATCAACAAGAGATGGAAAAACAATGTACAGAAGATAAAACGTATATCTGACAGAATTTGCAAGCTTATACTAAAGATAAATGAGCGTTACTTTGTTCAGATCATACAAATCTACGCACCAACAGCAGCAAGCAGCGAAGAAGAAATGGAAAAATTTTACCAGACTCTGGGCACTGAGCATGATAGGGAAGCCCACTATTATAAAATACTTATGGGCGATTTTAACGCTCGAGTAGGTCAACAGGAAGCCGATGACACCGTCGCAGGACAATACGGACTGGGCCAGAGAAACGAACGTGGTCACCGCTTGGTAGAGTTTGCTGAATGCACCAATATGTACATAACAAATATATATTTCAAGAAGAACCGTAAAATGAAGTGGACTTGTAGAGGCCCCAACGGAGAAAAAAATGAAATAAATTATGTATATATATATATATATATATATATATATATATATATATATATATATATAAAGTGTTCTACCATTCCGTAGGTTCATGTGCCCCCACATTCCTTATTACATTCCCTCTCCTTCAATTCCCGGTAACTTATCCCACCCCTTAATTCGTCTAACAACTTTTGTCTTTGTCTTCCCCTCTGTCATTTCCCTAACATTCTTCCCTCGATCGCTTTCTTCAATAATCTCTCTCCTCTCAATATTTGACCCACCCATTTCTATCGTCCATTTTAATTACTTCAATCATTACTCTTTTCTCCCTAACCATCTCTGGAACCTCCTCGTTCGTTTTTCTATCGTCCCAACTTATTTTCTCCATTCTACGCCATACCCACATCTCAAAAGCCACTAATCTTTTGACAACCTCTTTTCTTAACGTCCACGTTTCACACCCGTACAAAATTACACTCCACACCAAGGATTTTACCAATCTCTTCCTGATTCCTTTATCAAGTCCCTTTGTCATCAGTTCCCTTTGCTTCAAGAATGCTTCTTTCACTAATGCTATCCTTTTTCTAATTTCTGTCGAACATCTTCTATCCTTAGAAAGAAGGCTGCCCAAGTATGGAAATTGATCTACTTGCTCTAGTTTTTCCCCATCCACCCTTATCGTTAACTTAGATTTCTTTCCCTTTGAAAATCTCATAATCTTAGTCTTTCTTACATTGATTTTCATCCCAAACTCCTTTGCTTTATCGTTTAGTGCATTTACTAGGATTTGCAAACCCCTATCAGAATCGCACACAAAAGCTTTATCGTCTGCATATCTTACTGACATCACTACTTCCCTACCAACCTTGATTCCCTTATCTATTTCATTCCAAGCTTCTTTGATTATTTCTTCTGCATATATGTTAAAAAGAGATGGTGATAAAGGACAGCCTTGTCTTACTCCCCTCCCTAACTCTGCCCATTCCTATTCCCCGTTAGCAACACTTGCTCGTGCGGTCTGATTTAAATACAAATTTTGCACTAAACGCCTATATTTCCAACCCAACCCAATTTTCTTTAGTATCACCATCAGTTTTGGCCATTGAACTCTATCGAAGGCCTTTTCATAATCAACAAAACATACACAAACGTCCCTTTTAAATTCTAAGCTTCGTTCTACGAGAACCCTCATAACCCCAATTGCATCCCTCGTCCCTTTCCCTCTTTGAAAACCGAACCGATCATTCCCTATGAATTCCTTAGTTTTTCCCTCGATTCTTCTATTCAAGACCCTTACAATAACTTTTGCCGCATGAGATATTAAGCTAATTGTGCGGTAGTCCCGGCATTCTAAGGCATTATTCTTTTTCTGTAACGGAATCAGGATAGACTTGGTAAAATCCTCTGGCCACTTTCCTTCGTAGTAAATTTTCCTACATAAATCATAGAATTACTTTTTACCCTTTCCCCCCAGATTCTTAAGAAATTCAACTGGAATCTCATCCTCACCCGTTGCTCTCTTCCCTTTCATGTCCCTCAGTGCTCTATCAAGTTCACTATCAAATATACTCGGTCCATCATCGTATTCCTCTATTTCTTTTATACTTTCTATTTTTATGTGGGTAGGCTTCATGTCTTTTGAATACAATTCTTCAACATACTCTTTCCATCATCCCCTTATGCTAGCTGGCTCCCTTAAGACATTTCCCTTTTTATTCCTAATAGTGGCCATTTTATTACTAATTTTATTCCCCGTTAATTGTTTTACTTTTCTATATAATAGGTCGACCCTCCCACTTTCAGCCATCTTCTCTACTTCAATACACTGACCCTGCCACCACGATTCTCTAGCTCTGTTTGTTTCCCTCCTCAGTTCGTTGTTCAGTGCCCTGTACATTCTACGCCCGTGTTCTGTGTTAACACTTTTCCATTTCCTTCTTTCCTCCATTTATTTATCATTTCAACCGTCACCCATGGTTTCCTAATTTTGTTTTGGTTGACCCTCCCAATGGTTCTTTGGGCGTTGTCCTTGATGCTGGATTTGATCTTTTCCCATCCCTCGTTTACGGTGAGTTCCCTTTCTATACCATCTAGAGCCCCGTTGACTGACTCTTGAAACTCTCTAGCTCTCCTATTCCTTAGGGCTTCTACGTTCCATTTGGGTGCGGTATTTTCCCTATAAATCTTTTTAAATCTAAGCTCGATTTTCATCAATACTAAATTATGATCCGAGTCTACATCAGCACAAGGATAACTTCGCGAGTTTTTAACACTATTTCTAAATCTCTTCCTTACCAAAATATAGTCGATTAGGTACCTATCCGTGTCCCCCGGCTTTTTCCATGTGTACCTCCTTCAGTTAAGGTGTTGAAAGAGAGTGTTGGTGATACAGAGGTTATTCCTTATGCAAAAATCTACCTGTTTTTGTCCTCTGTGGTTTCTATTTCCTAGTCCGAACTCTCCCACTTCATCCCCATCTTTTCCCTGCCCTACCACAGCATTCTAATCCCCCATTACAATAAGGTTTTTATTGCCTTTCACCTTTCCAATAACCTCTTCTATTTGTTCATAAACTAAATCTCTTTCATTCTCAGCGTAATCGCTAGTAGGGAGGTACACTTGCACTATCACAGTGTTTAATGTTTCCGCCTTAATTTCTACAGACAATAACCGGTCGCTTATCAGTTCGGTGGCTATCACGGCATTTCCCGCTTCCTTGTCCAACACTATAGCAACCCCTCTCTGGCTATCATTTCTCCCACTGAATATAACCCTCACATCATCGCTCCAGAAATCTCCCCCATCCTTCCACCGTACTTCGCATAGCCCCAGAATTTTTATGTTGGACCTCTTCATTTCTAACTTTACGTTTTCTAACTTCCCTTTCCTAAGCATCGTTCTGACGTTCCAGCTCCCTACCCTGGTTTCCTTGGTCATCTTCTTCTTCTCTTGTGTCGTTGGGTGAGGATTTCGTGGAATGACGACCGGGATGGCCTTACCACCATCCCTGCCGGGCACGACACTCTCCCTAGAGGGCTGAGTCCCGTTTTTTCCAGTGACAATATTAATATTTTGGCACATCATATTCATGTGATAGATAGTCGAGGTGGTCTCCCCTTGCCTTCCTCAACAGTGTTTTTAACGTGACACCATCACTCATATAGGCCACCCCACTGGGGTACAGACGCTGCGTGGATTACCTTTCGTTTGGCCCCTACCCATTGACCTTTCTGGCATGAGTGACCCCACCAGGAACAAAGTTCCAGCCAGTATAGCTCTCTAGTCCATAGGAACATGCAAGCCCCTTCACCACGTCAAGGTGTAGTCCGTAGAAGGGGAATAGATTATATGTTGGTTAATAAACTCTACACAGTAACAGACTGAGAAGTCTTGAATAACTTTAACACTGGAAGTGACCATAGAATCCTAAGATGCAGAATGAAGGTTAATCTCCAAATGGAACGCAAGAAGTTGATTTCATGGAAGAAACATGAAATAAGCATCAAAAACTAGAAGAAATCCAGAATAAATTCCAGCTGGAGCTAAAAAATATATGCTCAGCACTACAAGAAGAACTGGATACCAAAGTTATGCAAACTGTAAAGGAAGCAGCAGAGGAAGTGGCATGCTCACCAAGAAGGGCTAAAGATAGAAAGCTAAGTGAAAGCACCCAACAAATGATGAAACGACGTAAGAAACTGTAGAAATCAGATACACAAAAGGATAACATCGAATACGTCGAGCTTTGCAAGGCAATCATATTCATTTTTGTAAATATTTAAGGTTGTGTGAGTAGCTTACGACTACTTTATCGTATATTTAATCATCTTCGAGAGCTTAGGTCATTTCGCAAATTTGCTCCCACCGATTATAGAGGGATAACACTATTTATAATACTATTCGTGAACCCTTTGTCGTAGTGATGCTACGACGGGAGCGGAAATCATTTACTTTCGAGCTTCAGGCAAAGCGGTTTATTGACCAAGTTAACAGTAGCTCACAGTTGTCGTCTTCCGGCGGTGAGACAGGAGTGGAAGGGATGCTTGCCGACTCATAACCCGAAGACTAAAGTCAGCAGGAGGTTCCGACTCGTAGTGCACCGCTTAAGTCAGAAGGGTTGATATGGACTGATCTCTCTTTGGGAATACGTTCCTTATATACTCCGGTAGGGATGCCACTCCTACTCCTTGAGGGACACTCCCCCCAAGCGTACCCCAGGTGCAGCTTCCCGATGCACAAAGATTCCCAATGTTAGTATTCAAACCGTTGCGATTTATTGGGACAACCTAATCAGTGCCCTTCACCGTGGGCCTCTCCTGGTGCCTTGTTCTCCAATAAGGATAATGTCCAAATAGAAGGACAATTCCCCAAATAAGGACAATCCCCAAATAAAAAGTACAATTCCTATATTATTGACCTTCAAGGTGGACCAAACTAGGAAGGACGCCACGCTCCTAGACAAAGGGACAATTTGCAGGAGGCAGCTTCCTTAGCGCTTTTCAGGGTGGACCCTATACAGCATTTCCAGGAAAGGCGGCCAGGTGCGCCAACGCCCAGTGTGGGGTGACGCCAAGCGGTCAGGGGCGAGTGATCTACAGGAGTCGAGACGTTTGCTAATTACAACACCTTGTTCATGGTGTCTGTATACGGTAGCCTCTTGCAAGTCAATTACTAGAAGTTAGGATCCATAAGTCCTGTTAAAGATTGGCTACTCGCACTCTCAAGTAAATAATCAGATCATTTGACATGTTGAAAAGGCAGTAAAGGGTAATAGCTTACCTATATCACGCGATGCACAGTGGTCCCGAGAGCCCGTTTCTGCGGCCTAAAGTCGATTTTCAAAATGTTTTCGAAATGACTCAAAAACTTATTCGTGTAGAAGATAAAAGTCCAATGCGATCGAAAGCAATCACGTTTCCTCTTTGATAATTTTATTTTGCCAAAATTTTAGCGTTCATACTTAGGTGATATTCATGGGTGGAATTTCGTAAAATTTTTCCCCATGTTCGCACTTTTCTCAGTAGAATAGCTTCATATTCCATGAAAGATATTCTAAAGCATCATCATATTGTGTTTCATATCAATTGTTTACTCCATTTACCCTTAGTTCTGATAAAAAACAATATATCCCTGGATTACTTTCAATTCAAATTAATAAAAAATATTTTGATTTATAAAAAACCATCGTCTACTACCGAGTTCTTAGAAAACTCGATTTGAATATCTTTTAACTATAAGATATCAAAAAATCAGCTGCGATTCTGTTAGTTATTGGACAATTTGTGAAATCACTACAACGGCTTTGCGCGCCAGATCGGTGGTTTCAGGTATAAGCAATGAAATCTCAGACAAATTTCAAATCCATCGTCCTCTTTTTTAAATAGTATATAAACTTATTTATTGCATATATAGTTAACATAAAGGTTTGTTTTCATTGCTGATATATTGTTTAAGTACTCCAAATATTTGGAATGGGATTTAAGGACAGTAGTTTCGTTGCTTTCGACGAACTATTTAATGAGTATTTATTCATGTCTGTCATTTGAAATCTGTCTTTGTATTTTTTTAGTGACTTGCAGAATTAACTTTCTTTGCACGGACACACGTGTCTGCGATGCCGTTCGACCCCAAGGCGGGGTATTTTGTATGACTATTTATGTGAGACTTCGGCCAATTTATGAATAAATACTCATTAAGTAGTTCGTCGAATGAATCGAAGCTAGTGTCCTCAAATCTCATTCCAAATATTTAGAGCATTTAAACAATATATTAGCAATAAAGAAACCTTTTTGTTAACTAGATATGTAATAAATAAGTTTATATACTATTTAAAAAAGAGGACGATGGATGTGAAAATAGTCCGAGATTTCAATATTTATACCTGAAACCACCGATCTGGGGCGCACAGCCGTTGTTGTAGTGATTTCACAAATTGACGAATAGCTAACAGAACAGGAGCTATTTTTTTATACCTTATAGGCAAAAGATATTAAAATTGAATTTACTAAGTGAGAAGGCGGGGGTTTTTTTATAAAGCAAAATATTTTTCCTTTACCCTTTATGGCCTTTTCAACAAGGTAAATGGTCTGATTTTTTTACTTGAGAGTGCAAATAGCCAATCTTTAACAGTTCTTATGGATCCTAACTTCTAGTAATTGACTTGCAAGAGGCTACAAAAATTTTTCCATATATAGACACCATGAACAAGGGCTCACGAATAATATTATATACGAGTAAAAGTTGCTTGCATACTGCAAGCTAATTGGTAAAAATATACAAAAGTTCCCCTTACGGAATCATTTTCGAAGCTTATCTAGCAAAATTCTTAAATATTGTCGCAATGCATTTCTTACGTGAGAAATATACATCCATCTGGCATCGAACTCACGGTCATATGCAACCTTTCTTCTACTGGTTCTAAGGAAAAGTACTTCAAACGCAAACGATGAGATTTGAATAGTCTCCTGCAAAGAGAAAGGCCTAAAAACAATTAAAAAAAAAACCTATATGACCGCCTGGCGTCGAACACAGGACCCGTTCGTGAGAGACAATGGCATGGAAATGTTACATAAGTGCCACTCTGACGTGTTTTAAAGTTTCAATTCAGTATCTTATCAGGAAGTTCCTAAAATAAGATTCCCTTATTCCCGTTTGAAATGCATGGTAGAATCGGAATGACACTCTTGCAACGAACCAAGGACCACTAGACGAACGGTAAAATTCTTCTTACCACTGCAGAAACGGCGAATAACATGAAAGATCTTCTCAAACGCCTCTGTCACCATTCCGGGTTTTATCTTTCCAGCTTATCGGGAAGGCATTTAAAAAATTCGTCCATGATATCGGCAATGCATTTCTTACGGAAGCATTTCGGACCCACCTGGCGTCGAACACACGGAAATTGTTAACATTTCTTCCTTTGGTACGATGGAAGACCATCTCATCTGTGAACACCGAGATTTTGATTGCTCTATCGCATCGAGAACGGCCTCAAAACAGATTGCAAAAATTCGCGCAAAAGACCGCCTAGCGTGAAACTCAGGACCCTTCCGTGAGAGAAGATAGCAAAATAATATTAGGTAAGTGCCATCCTTACATGTTCTAAAGTTTCGATTCAATATCTTATCGGGAAGGTCCTAAAATAAGATTCCGTTTTCCCCGTTTGAAATGCATGGTGAAATCGGAAGGACCCTCTTGCATCGAATAAAGACCACTAGACGGACGGTGAAATTCATGGAAGAAAGTTTTCAAACGCCTCTGTCACCATTCCGGGTTATATCTTTCCAGCTTATCGGAAAGTTATTGAAAAAAATCGTCAAAGATTAAGCAATGCATTTCTTATGGAAGAATTTTGCACCCACCTGTCGTCGAACTCACGGTCATTTCGTAACATTTCTTCCATTCCTATTATAGAAGACTACCTCAACTTCAACCTCCGAGATTTTGGTTCCCTTATCTTAACGATAAGTGCCTCAAAATAATTTTCAAAAATCCGCGCAATGCATTCTTATGGGAAAATTGCGATTTTTGGGAATTTCTGGTATCGAACCCATGATAGCTAGCGTCGATGTCTGCATTATTCTGGCGTCTAGAGTGTAGGGCCAGTACGTCGAAAAAATCTGACGTCGACGGCGCTTGTGGAACATGGTCAGAAATCGTATCCCCTATATATATAGATATCTATATCTATTACGAGTAAAATTTGTTTGCATACTGCAAGCTAATTGTTAAAAATTTACAATAAGTTCCCCTTACGGGTATCATCTTCGAAGCTTATCCAGCAAAATTCTTAAAAATTTCCCCAATGCATTTCTTACGTGAGAAATTTTCATCCATCTGGAATCGAACTAACGGTCAAATGTAACATTTCTTCCACTGGTTCTATAGAAAAGTACATCAAACGCAAACGATGTGATTTTGAATAGTCTCCTGCATAGAGAAAGGCCTCAAAAGAATTTTTTAAAATTTGCGTAAATGACCGCCTGGCGTCGAACACAGGACCCGTTCGTGAGAGACAATGGCATACGAAAGTTAGAGAAGTGCCACTCTCACGTGTTTCAAAGTTTCAATTCAGTATCTTATCGGGAAGGTCCTAAAATGAGATTCCGTTCTTCCCGCTTGAAATGCATGGTAGAATCGGAATGACGCTCTTGCATCAAACCAAGGACCACTAGAGAAACAGCGGACGTCTTGAAAGAATGTTCTCAAACGCCTCTGCCGCCAATCCGGGTTTTATCTTTCCAGCTTATCGGGAAGGCATATAAAAAAATCGTCCAAGATTTCACCAATGCATTGTTACTGAAGGATTTCGAACCCACCTGGCGTCGAACACACGGTCATTTGGTAAAATTTTTAAAATTTTTGCAATCTGTTTTGAGGCCGTTCTCGATGAGATAGAGCAATCAAAATTACAGTCTTTGCAGATGACTTGGTCTTCCATAGTACTTTAGGAAGAAATGTTACCAATGGCCGTATGTTCGACGCCATGTGGGTCCGAAATGATTCCGTAAGAAATGCATTGGTGAAATTTTTTAAAAATTGTTTTGAGGCCTTTCTCTATGCAGGAGACTATTCAAAATCACAGCGTTTGCGTTTGAAGTAGTTTTCTATAGAACCAGTGGAAGAAAGGTTGCATATGACCATGAGTTCGATGCCACATGGATGAAAATTTCTCACGTAAGGAATGTATTGCGGCAATTTTTAAGAATTTTGGTGGATAAGCTTCGAAGATGATACCCGTAAGGGAAACTTATTGTTAAATTTATACCAATTGGCTTGCAGTATGCAAGCAACTTTTACTCGTGTGTGTATATATATATATATATATATATATATATATATATATATATATATATATATATATATATATATATATTTATAGGGGATACGAATTATGACCATGTTCCACAAGCGCCGTCGACTTCAGATTTTTTCGACGTACTGGCCCTACACTCTAGATGCCAGAATAATTCAGACATCGACGCTAGCTATCATGGGTTCGATACCAGAAATTCCCAAAAATCGCAATTTTCCCATAAGAATGCATTGCGCGGATTTTTGAAAATTATTTTGAGGCACTTATCGTTAAGATAGAGGAACCAAAATCTCGGAGGCTGAAGTTGAGGTAGTCTTCTATATTACGAATGGAAGAAATGTTATAAAATGACCGTGAGTTCGACGCCAGGTGGATGCAAAATTCTTCCATAAGAAATACATTGCTGAAATCTTTGAAGATTTTTTTAAATGCCTTCCCGATAAGCTGGAAAGATAAAACCCTGAATGGTGACAGAAGCGTTTGAAAACTTTCTTCCATGAATATCATCGTTCGTCTAGTGGTCCTTGGTTCGATGCAAGAGGGTCATTCCGATTTTTCCATGTATTTCAAATGGGGAAAGCGGAATCTCATTTTGGGACCTTCCCGATAAGATATTGAATCGAAACTTTGGAACAAGTAAGGATGGCAATTATCTAATATTATTATGCTATCTTCTCTCACGGAAGAGTCCTGAGTTCGACGCTAGGCGGTCTTTTGCGCGAATTTTTTCAATCTCTTTTGAGGCCGTTCTCGATGCGATAGAGCAATCAAAATCTCGGTGTTTACAGATGAGATGGTCTTTCATCGTACCAAATGAAGAAATGTTACCAAATGTCCGTGTGTTCGACGCCAGGTGGGTCCGAAATGCCTCCGTAGGAAATGCATTGCTGATATCAGGGACGATTTTTTAAAATGCCTTCCCGATAAACTGGAAAGATAAAACCCGGAATGTTGACAGAGGCGTTTGAGAAGATTCCTTCATGACGTCCACTGCTTCTCTAGAGGTCCTCGGTTCGATGCTAGAGCGTCATTCCGATTCTACCATGCATTTCAAACGGGAATAACGGATCTTATTTTAGGACCTTCCCGATAAGATACTGAATTGAAACTTTGAAACACGTCAGAGTAGCACTTCTCTGACATTCATATGCCATTGTCTCTCACGAACGGGTCCTGTGTTCGACGCCAGGCGGTCATTTACGCAAATTTAAAAAAATTATTTTGAGGCCTTTCTCTATGCAGGAGACTATTCAAAATCACATCGTTTGCGTTTGATGTACTTTTCTATAGAACCAGTGGAAGAAAGGTTGCATATGACCGTGAGTTCGATGCCACATGGATGAAAATTTCTAACGTAAGAAATGTATTGCGGCAATTTTAAAAATTTTGCTGGATAAGCTTCGAAGATAACACCCGTAAGGGGAACATATTGTAAATTTTTACCAATTAGCTTGCAGTATGCAAGCAACTTTTACTCGTATATATATATATATATATATATATATATATATATATATATATATATATATATATATATTTATAGGGGATACGAATTATGACCATGTTCCACAAGCGCCGTCGACTTCAGATTTTTTCGACGTACTGGCCCTACACTCTAGATGCCAGAATAATTCAGACATCTACGCTAGCTATCATGGGTTCGATGCCAGAAATTCCCAAATATCGCAATTTTCCCGTAAGAATGCATTGCGTGGATTTATGAAAATTATTTTGAGGCATTTATCGTTAAGATAGAGTAACCAAAATTTCGGAGGTTGAAGTTGAGGCAGTCTTCTATGCTTCTCATGGAAAAAATGTAGCCAAATGACAGTGAGTTCGACGCCAGGTGGATGCAAAATTCTTCCATAAGAAATGCATTGCGGAAATCTTTTACGATTTTTTTAAATGCCTTCCCGATAAGCTGGAAAGATAAAACCCGGAATGGTGACAGAGGCGTCGGACCTTCCCGATAAGATCTTGAATCGAAACTTTGGAACAAGTAAGGATGGCACTTATCTAATATTATTTTGCTGTCTTCTCTCACGATCGGGTTCTTAGTTCGTCGCCAGGCGGTCTTTGGCGCGAAGTTTTAAATTTGAACTGAGGCAGTACTTGGTATGACACTGTATTCAACGGATAGCTTGCAGTATGCAAGCAACTTTTACTCGTATATATATAGGTATATCCGGAGAGTTAGCTATATATAATAGATACAATGATACCTCGAGATACGAGTTTAATTCGTTCCGTAACCTTGCTCGTATGTCAAATCGCTCGTATCTCAAAGCAATTTTTCCCATTGAAATTAATTGAAATGCCATTAATTCGTTCCAGGCCCCAAAATGCCACCCCAGTTGTTCTTGTTACGTGTTTTTGAATAGGAAAAATGTATTTATAAATGACAAATATTGTATAGAAACATAATAAAAGATAACGTAAAGAAATAAACTGACTTTATAAGTGTATTTGTATTTTGGTCACTAAAATGCAACTTACACACAACTTAAATGCTGCTGTATGCTTAATTTTAGTTACTGCTTTTTTCTTCACTGGTCTTTGCCTTTTTTCGCCGGATTCAAAAAAAAACATGTCCAAAGAGGTTTGTTCCTTCTTCCCTTTCAGAATGTTGCGGAAATGAGTTAGGCGATTAATCTTCTCCTCTGTCGTTAATGTAAGTCCTATTCGGCATCTTCTTCCAGAAAAGCTCCGTCACGTCACAGTTGAAGACTTGCTGGGGGATGTGTCCTTTGGCTTCTATCGGTTCGGAAAAAGTTTTGTGATAATCCTCAGCTGCCTTCAGATCCGAACTTGCAGCCTCACCATGCCTGACAACGGAGTAAATGCCGGTCCTTTTCCTAAAGTTGTCAAATTTGCCTCGACTGGCTTTAAACGAGTCTTACGATGCCTCGTCCGTGGAAGTGCGCGGGGTCTGATTCAGCAAATCACCGTAAATTGCTCGTGCTTTCTCGCATATGCTGCCTGTGTAAAAATATCGTCTTTAAGCTGCTTCTCCGTCACTCAAACCATCAGCAGTTTCTCCATCTTTTCATAGAGAGAGCTCCGGAGCTTAGAAATTATTGTAACGCCCTTACCTGGCGTTATACCCTTTATTGACTCCTTCTGTTTAAGCACAGTACATATCGTTGAAGTACTACGCCCGTACTACCTCGCCAAGTCAGCTACTTGCACATATCGCTCATTTTTTCTATGATTTCACGCTTTAATTCAATAGACATCTTCTTCTGAGCGTTGACCTTTCCACTCACTTTCTTCGGACCCAAGGTTATAAAAAGAAATGTGATAAAGTATTTAATTGCACAAAGCCCTAGAAAAACTTATCAAAGACGCTTCGACAGCGAGGTAAACAAGTATACTGGGGGGATGCGTGCGATAATGCGAGACGCACGAGGCACAGTAAACTGTTGGGTCGTGTGTAGCCGGCCGTTCCTCGTATCTCAAAGTTTGCTCGTATTTCAAAGCAAAACTTCGCTCGCTCGACGGCTCGTATCTCAAAAAACTCGTATGTTAAGACTTTCGTATCTCGAGGTACCACTGTAGTGTTATCCATCGATAACCGGTGGGAGTCAACGTGCGAAATGACCTAAGCTGTCGAAGATGATAAAAAATACGATATCACAGTCATAAGCTACTCACACAACCTTTAATATTCACTAAAATATATTATGATATTACCTGCAAAGTGTTATTATCCACGAATATAACAATAACAACAATCAATACCAATGTTATCGCCTCCCTTCAACACCAAGCCTACATATTCGGAAAAAATAATTCTTACATTCTAACTTCATAATCTACTCACAATACCTATAATATTCACAAAAATGTATTATAATATTACCTGCAGTGTTATTACCCACGAATATAACAGAAATAGCAACTATCCCAAGTCAAGATTCAAGAGCTTAATAACTTGGCGCAAGGAAGCACGTTTCTCGATTTCGAAGCGTTGTCAATCGGAATTTCAGCCGCCGCACAGTGGGCTAGAATCGAAAAAAGCTGGCCAAGAGGCCAAAAATGGTTTTTTTGAGTGCGGGTTTTGAAACTTTGCATATATATTAAGAAAAGATTGAATTTTATGTTCCCGTTCGTCGTTTTTCGATATCTTTACGCGTTAAAAAGATACATGGCGTCAAACTTGAACCATTTTCACAGAAATGGGCAGTCGCGAATTTTTCGGATAAACGTTCAAGTTTGCGTTTTTATGGAGGGTTTAAATAGATACTTTTGGAAGAAATAACGATGCAATGATCTACAACAATTCTTTATCTTTTGACTGGTTGCTATTACCGCTTACAAAAATGAGTTTTTGCTCATTTAAAGCAACAAAATGGCGGACACCTTTTTCGGACAATTTTCGAGATAAAGTAAGGAATATAAATAGGAAAACGGCCCTAATGCATCGAGTCTCTTATACCACGTCATAGTCAGAAGTGTCTAGATGTGGAATCCGAAGAAACCGTCTCAATTCAGGTGCTGTTTTGGGAGTTAAGTCGATTTTTCGTAAGCGCGGCGCGTTCCGACTCACCACCGTGGAATCCCCGAATGCAGTTTCGCTGTCCTTTTGGTGATACGAAGTCTAACGATTGGTCTCTTTCATGTTAAATTCTGGCTAATTCCTTCAAACATACGTGAAGAAAGTTTAAGAGAGGAATTAGATACCTCTTAGCAGAAAACAACTGTAGGAAATTAATAGTAGAAGTGTAGCAAACACAAACAAAAGATGCTCAACCAGTGGTGTCTATTAAACACAATTACTTATCAAAATTAAGGTCCGAATTCGTTAAATTTCTCTTAATCTTCCTTGTCTGCCTGCGGAACCATTCAATAACTCAGTTGTGTGAGAGGTTCCAGTATATTAGGACTTTCATTCATTGGGACTTTCCATGGAAACCAAGTTTAGTGAGGAAGCTGAAAAGGCTACGGAATTGAGGCAGAGGATACTGGACCCTTTACTTTGAAAGATATTTTGTCTAATGATTTTCATCATTTCATTATGTCATGAAATGCTAATTAAGTGAAAATTTCTGTAACAAAAGAAATGTAGCCCAGAAGCTCATCAATCACTTCTCTAGGAATTTCAGAAACATATTTGGCAAAAGAAGTATTCCCCATAATGCCCATGCACAGTGTGCATGACAATGCCTGTCATTATGAGTACCTTGTAAAGATCAATTCCATGCAACCTTAATTGTGTAATACACTGACAGAATGCAAGGGGACCGGTGTAAAGAGAGGTGATGCATCTCCTAAAGATTCACCCTTACAAATGCATGCATGCCAAATTCACCCTCACCTTCATGCGGTACACCCTGTTGTCACTAACGAGGATACTGAAATCAAGTTAAAGTTTGTTTTCTGCAGTACTTAATTATGAAATATTTTAAAATTGATATTGTTCTTTCTTTACTGGACGGAAGTCAACAAATCACAGAATATGTAATCCACCGAAGGTCGTCCAAAAACCGAATTTTCAATCTGCTCAAACTAACTGAAATTCCAATATTTTCTTTAATAATGACAACGTGCACGTACTTAAGTATTCGGCGAACATACAAATGGAAAAGAAAAACTAAAACAACTCACTCATCTTCGAACGTCGGGAACGAGAAAGACTACGGTAAGGACAACATCGAGATCACTGGTCAACCACAGACACTGCAATTTATTACTCTCCACTTGTGTCAGCGTTTTGGCTACTCGGTGGGTCGGCATTAACCAATCTCCAACTTTCGAAAATGGAACAAGTTTCCAACGCAGCTGATTTAAGTTCGAACAGGCTCCCATAGGGGGGCAGTATAGCGATACTACCGCTTCTAACGGCTCCGCGAGTACTTCTTATTCCACCCCAAACCTCACATTAAAGTTTTTCATGACTGATTGAAAGCAAAGACACACAATGACGTCATGAAGTACATCATGGCTGCAGCGTTAGGAAAGTTAAAGGCCTTCTCATCATCTAAATCTCTCTCTATAACGTCTCTTGCAGCAAGGTATGCTGTAATTAATGGAAAAAATTGCTAATAAATTATTTTCAAGAGTATCGTAGTTTGTCTCTCGTGTAATAGGCAGTATAAATCTTGAACTTAAAATATTTAGTGGAAAAACAGAGTTGGACAAGTATTGCCACTAAGTGTTATATGTACTATGCTGGATTTATTTCGCTTTAAAGTAATTAACTCAGATTTGAGATTAGAGCTTTCTACTGCATACCTCCTTAAGTTAACATAAAATGTTAATCCCCATATTCAAACAAGAGATGTACTCATTTAAGGTAACTAAAGAGTAAGGATTTGTTCCAAAGCAATTTATCATCAAATTGTTTCACGTATTTACATTCTCCTAATAAAATTACAGTTTCGTTTAAAGTGTTTGATGGAGTTAGTGTTAGATTGATTCGAGTTCTGAAGGAACAACCAACTCAGGAGCCTGTGTTTTTTTGTACTCTCATCTCTTACTTTTCGTATCATGCACATATTGATGATCATATTTTTATTATTTTTAACTAATCATGATAATCATTTGGCATTTGCTATCTTTGGGCGCTAAGGTGAATGATATTTTTTTAAATTTTGGTTTCAAGAGCGCTCTCAACGAGTTCAGTCACACGCGATAGCCACGAAGGATGGCTAAGCAAGCTGCTCGTGAGGAGGATAGAGCCTACGAAAGAGTCACATTCACGTATGCTCTCAGACAAAGAAATCATTTATGAGTTACTCACGCACAATGTGAAACCTGACTCTATGGACAAGTACCTTGCAAATTAGTGAGTGTCCTTCAACTACTTCCTTCCAACTCTTTCTGCAGCAGTTTCTATGTTTAAGTGTTTAATAATTTTCGTTTTACAGCCAGGAAGCCGTTAAACTTGTCCATTCGCGGTCCGAACTAAACTGTGAGCTTGTTGCCAGTTGGACAGTACATGTTGGCGATCAAGATCAGACCCTTCATTTATGGAAATACACTGGTGGATTCGCTGCAGTAGATAGTGCCCGAAAGCAATTGCTCCAAGACAAAGTAAGTCAGGCAAATCATTTTTCACTTAATTTTGCTTCAAAAGTCTTTATGACTTCCTACAGAAAGTGATGGTTCATTTGTGGTTCATATCATTGCATTCCAAGAAATCAGTACTTACATATTTTCATCCCTTGCAATTGTAGTGAATGCTAATGGAAAGGATGGTTTTATTTTTGTAGGAATTTGTAGCTCTTCAGAAGGAAAGAGGTGCTATGCTGCGATCCCGTCACCTTCAGTATCTTTTGGCTTTCAGCTATTGGCCACCAGTAGAACCTCGACAGGGATCTAATTTATATGAAATCCGTAGCTACATTCTAAAACCTGGCACTATGATCGAATGGGGCAACAATTGGGCAAGGGCCATCAACTATCGACGAAACAACGATGAAGCATTTGCAGGCTTTTTCTCTCAGATTGGTCGATTGTATAACGTTCATCATATTTGGTGTAAGTTTATTGTTCATATCTGTGCTTCTAACACCTATCTCCTTCTAGAAAGAAAATCATTTGTTGCTGCAAAAATCTATAAGATAACATTGAAATACTTTTACTAATGTTCTGTGAATGAATTCTTTGATAAATCTTAATATCATAGCATTGATGTTTAAATTTTCCAACTTGCCTTTTTGTATTAATTTTAATCTTTGCTTCCTTGCCTTGGGTTTTACTTGTATTATCACCGTAGTTCTGTTGACACAATTTTTTGCATTCGGAAGTAATAATTTAATTTGCCTTGCACTCTGTGTTTGATGATATCCATCTTCAGGTTAAATAAATTAGGAAAATTGTTTGCACTGCCATAGTTCCTTTAAGATTGGTATATTTCAAAATTAGTAGCATTATATATGATATGCACTTTAGAATAGCTTAGTAAACCTATTTAAAATTTAAGTATTATCTTGCAATTGGTATTTTCTTCTGCCTGAAAGTTATATTCAAATTACTGAGTAAAACTATTCTTAAATACTAAATTGTTTCCTTTCAAATGACTTTTAAAATGAGCATGTGTACATACCTCTCATATATTTAGCAGAAAAGTGATTGATTGAAGTAATTGGTTAAATCAACAGTAATGGATTACTCTCATTGTATTCTTTATAAAGTCAAATCTATGATGAAATTCTTTTGAAAGTGTTGAATGTGTTGCAGGCTATGGGGACCTGCAAGTGAGGAAGGAGACGAGGGAGGCAGCATGGCGTATGCCAGGATGGGATGAATGTGTTGCATACACAGTTCCGCTGATCAGGGAGATGGACTCTAGGATCTTACATCCAACGATATTCTCTCCAACTCAGTAAAATAAGTTCCTGCAAAGAATGGTGGTGATTAGATGGGCATCTCTGAAGTATTTGATGAGACAATATTGATTACGCATTCATATAAATAACTAGTTTTTAATTTGGGAATTTTGTGGGAATTGTGACTTAACATCACACAAAATAACAGATCATGTTGTATTTAAAGAGCTGCCATAATTATGATGCTTACCATTCTTTTAGTTTCTCTTCCTGAATCTATGACAATTGGCAGAGTTCTAATTATCTTAGGTTTGAAATTCACATCCCTGTTTTGACAGAAGTCCAAATAAATAGAATTTTTTAGTGGTTGTATTCTTTAATTATTTAGAATGTAAAATTTTCTTTACAAATGATTATGAAATGAACTAATTTATATTTGCATAAGTAGATGTATCTGGAGAATATTTGTGACATTTCTCGATAGTCTTGGCATGTGGTTATGGCTGATATTTCATTGGTGTCTGAAATAAATTGACAATACCCTTAGATATTGCACTTTTCAGCATGATGTGGAAAATAATAAGCTCATTCTAATGTTGTAAATGATTTCACAGAGATAACTATGGATTGATTCTCTTTGTGAAACTGAGCGCCTGATGATGCAACCATCTTTGTTATTTTTGTAACTCTTGATATAGCAGTCAAATCTTACTAGTGTGATGTCACAATTGGCTGTAGTAATTGCATTAATTTTTGGAAAGTATGTATAGATTATTTTCCAGGAATGTTTTGTTTAAGAATTAATTGAATATCTATCAATTGCTTTTTAACCGTTTCAAAATCCTGGATATTCATTTTAATATCCTTTCTGTCAAATTCAACATGGATGTATACAATTTAGTTGTGGCTAAGGAAACCCCTCCTGCTAATCCATTGGATCTGATTGGAAGGGGAGAGAACTGCCAACATATGCATTTGGTGCATCTAGTCTGCAAGTGAATACGATTTTTTTACTGATGTAATGAAAGTTAAATAAAATTTGTTGACTTTTATAGTTATTGATACATTTTTCTAACGAAATAAGAAATGTTCTCCATGCAAGAGGAGGGAGAGGGAATGCTTTATTTGAAGTTAGGTGCTATTGTGTCGTTACTACACTTAGCCTTGAGCCTGTTTATAAAGGTTTCTAATTTGTTATTTTGCATACTATAATTTATTTCAAACTAACATTCATAGTTTATTTACAAAATATTTAGGATACGTCATCTGTCTCAGGTTTATACCATTGAACTTGATTGTTTGTAAACAAATGGATGATTGTGTGTAGTAGCAATGGGCAAGTAGTTACTACTTTGATACTCCCTCGGAACCAAAGTGACGAGTACTCATTCCTAAAACTACTTGTTACTAGATTGCTTAGTGATCATCAACTGTTCACGAGTAACTACTTGAGGAATGAAACTGTTTCTTTTGGTTCTGTGGGACTCGAGAACCTAAGGCTGAGAGAGATTGAAGCCTGAGAATCTTTAATTTGTTACATTCCGTTAACAGATGTGTGTTCACTGTCGACAGACTATTTAAATTGTAACCCGATGTATAATATTCTAAAAATCTCAAACTTCTGTATTAAACGTATTGAGATGAGTGCATACATTCAAATGTTTATCTTTATGTTTTAAAAAACTTGAAGAAAGAATGAAACATCTGATGACCTACCACACTTCAGAGTTAATTTAATGTAATCAGCTTACCCTAAATTTATAGAGATATATACTGAATACATAACTACTCACTCAATGAGCACTGGACTGTGGATGCGTTACGATTAAGCGCCTAAGTAACTATGAATCCAACAATCAACATGATCTGGACCATTGCAGAGGAACAACCTATGTAACTACTCAAAAGTAATGAGTAGTAATGATTACAAGAAGGGATTGGTGGAGCCCACCACTACTGTGTAGGTATTCAGATTTGAGAGAAAGTGCATCAAGTCATTCCCATTGGAAGATTCTATATGTAAGAATCTATTTTTTCAATAATAAAATAAGCATTCTACATTCTGTTACTTTCCATTTCTCAGAAGTCCATTCTTTTGAGAATATAACTGACTTGTGAAAACTGCAGAAAGAATGACCAAATTGAATCCAAACTTGAAGGATGTGTGGAACTGTGTGCCAGCAGTATATCATTAAGATTGTTGGTAGATGGCATATATGAATGCCCTTAAAAAGTCAGTGTTGTGCCAAACTCAGTAAACAAGAGCAAAGAGGAAGAATGAAAGTAACACCTCATTGACGTTAAAGGGTGCAATATCAGAGTGTTAGTGAGTGAACAGGGCTATATTATCATTCTCCAGAAAACAGTTCCTTATCTTTAAATATGTATCTATTTTAACTCATTTCTTTGACAAATCAGCTTAATAATAGACATCAAATGTGAGTGTTAAAGACATTTTCGAACTTAATGAGCTTCTGTTTTTCATAGAAAAGGTGGCTAAAGTAGGATTTTTCAGGATAAGTGACCAATAAGCTGTCACTTTCTCATTGAAAGATAAGATCCTGGTGCTTGGAATTTTTAAATATGTGGCTCTCTAAGGTAAGATTTTAGGAAGAGAATGAATAGTTGTGTCTGTGAGCAGAGCACTTTTCGTTTGTAATTATCATGCTCTAAATATGGAAAAATCAAGTAAAGTGTACACGGTACGTTCGTTAAAAGTGACAACAACGTAATTAACAAACAAAGCAAATATATTGATGTTTTCAAAGTGCATTAACGTCCAATGGTACATAAGATATCCTGCCGAAAGTTGACGAAGCTGAGGTCGAAAAATCACCTTTGGAGAAGACGACCCGAATAAACTTTTGCGACAGACTAAACCTAATAAAGCTAGTGATCCTAAAAACATACCATCTCAGGTATACAAGGTAGTAATGAAAAGCGTAGCTTCTTTTCAAGTAATATTCGAAAGGTTTATGAGAGAAGATAAGGTTCCGAAAGATTTGAGAATTGCGGTTGTAATTCCAGCACTTAAAAGCGGTGTGGGAGGGGAAGCGTCGGCCTACTCAGTTACGTCTTTGAGTGGTTAAATAATGGAATATATAATTGATAATTCTTTAGTAAATTTTCTCGAAATGTATAATTCGTCAGGAATCAATGCGGTTTTCGTAACGCATGATCTTGCAAGTCACATCTGGTTTTGTTAGTTCACGATGTCCTGGAACCTGCCGAAAATGAAAGGCGACTCGACGCGATGGTTTTAGATTTTTGGAAAGCATTTTTAAGTTCTCATACTATACATTATTATACAAATTAAAATTTGCGTGTATCAATGGAGAATTGATACTCTGGAAAATGGATTTTTACTCTATCAGAGAACGAATGATATCGTAGGCGTTAGTTCCAACCTCGGGCGTCCCGCAGGGTAGCGTAAACGGACCGTTACTATTTTTAGTATGCATCAACGGCCTTAATCACATTGACAGTAATGTTAGGTTATTTTCAGACGATACAGTGATATTCAAGGAAATATAAAATAAATAAAGACTATAGATTAAATATGTCAAATGCTTTAGATAGAATTAGGCAGTGGTGCAATGGAACTTAATGTAGTTCTGTGATTGGAGCTTGGTTTAGACAAATGTTCATTAATTATCTTCTTAGAAAGAATATCTATCGCTATCTATAAAAATAATTAACACTAGAAAAGATGAAATATCCTCGAGTAACTTTCACGAATAAATTAACATGGGGTACCCACCATAATGAGGTTAGAATTTTTTAGGAGTCCGTTCTACATCTACTTATCCCTATAGAATATGAAACCGCGCACGGTAGCCTTGCTACGGCTGGTTAGACATCAAAAGATTTTTCACAAAATATTGTAACGTTCACGTTGTTTTACACGATTTCGGGAAATCTTATGATGAAATGGATGAAGATGGTAATTAGGTTTCCCTCTAAGCTGGACTACAGTAATATACTTTTCATATACCACGCAATGAGTTTGTCGAGAGCCTACTATAGACTGAACATTTTTAAACATATTACTTTTGTTTTCACAGATGTATCAATGATTTAGAAGATGATGAATTTCATAGTAGAACGACATGGATCATTTCGTATTTAAACTCATGAAAAGCTGAAACTTAAAACTCTTCCTTGGCAATGATGGCGCAGATACATTAACTAGGCTCCCAAGTAGTAATTTTCATGTTGCCCAAAAATGGAAAAAGGGAACTCTGGTAGTAATAACGTGAAATTTGAAAACTAGGAAACATTAAGGATCCTGCTTGTAGAGATGGGAATTGAAGATAAATATGTTGACCTGCTAATAATAGTTTGTGTGTGTTTCAAACTAAGAATTAAAATTTTAAACGTTAGTCTCTAAAAGAGATATTTTCTAGAATTGAGTAATACGACATTTTGTTTCCAATGCATTTCTGACTGTCACTTGGATACTCTTCCCCAAAACAGCAATACAGTTTCTTCTTTATGAAGACGAAGAAAGGAATTTCACTGCTTTTTACAAATAGCCTACCATAAGTAGTAACTAGTAATGGGAGAGAGAACCTTAGAAAACCTTATGTGTTCTGTTAATCACATTTATAAAGACATAATCACTGATATAACAAGTAATTGCCAATGAAGCTGCTGTTTGAAGTATCGGAATGAAGTAAGATACCTTTCATTTGTATTTATGGTGATTTGATTTTTGTATTTAATATTTTGACCTAACTCAAACAAGAAGACTGATAATTTCTTTCATCTTTATAAGGCATCTTATTCAATGTACAGAGATTTTCCTGGTGCATTAGGTTTAATCTTTACATCTAACAAGTTCAAAAGACATATTTCAAGGAAACAAACTAATGGATGAAAAAATCTTGAGGAAAGCAGCATTACATTATCAAAAACCACTGAAATGGTACTTATAAAGTGAAAGAATCACTCCAGGAATACTTCTACCCTTGATAATTTATCCTTTGTTGAAGTACAAATCATAATCCAATATTTCATTCATAGGTGAAAATTTTAACCTTAAAATTTATTCAAGCAATTTTAATTTTCATTATTGAAAAAAGTAAGATTTCAATCAATAGAAGAAATTACAGAACTGAAAACAAAATAGTCAACATTACTAAATCCAATATTCATGTGCAAATACTAGAATTTCCAAATATATATTAGAAATGACTATAATAAATAGTTTGTAGAAGACAACAAAGAATTTACATGCCAATTTACACCCGAGAATGTTTCATTAATAAATATGGAATCAACAATCAAGATGAGATCAAAAACTCAGTAGAAATCTCATGTCCATTAAACAAATTGAAATGAAGTGTAACAGGAAGAAATTCTACTACTGACTTTCAAGGATGTTACAAACAGCAATAAAAAACAATAATTCACTAGCAAAATTAAGGTCGTACATCCAGTTTTTATTCAGTATAGAATGTCATCATGACTTCAGTATGTACACAGTAAGGATCCAAATGCCTTGGGATATTACGAGAAGCCAAGTGAGGCATATCCAACAATTCATCACTCAAAATAGTAGAGAAAGTTTAAAAAATACTAAAATTCAGTAAATATCTGCACAAAAGAAAATTAAGATGCTTATAGTTGGGCCAATAGAAATATGACGAGTAGGTAATGAAAGGTTGGAACTAAATAAGATCGACTCAAATAAAAATGATTAAAAAATGTTACCTACAACACATCTCTAATTAATTCACTGTGGCACAGCAAATTAACTTATGCAGGGAAACCACAAGCGTGGAAAGCAATTTAAATCGTAAATACAAAAATGAAAATCAAATCCACTTCCATAGGCATTCCATTTCAATGGAATTCGCACATTTCCCCTGACTTCACTTTCTTATCACGACAACAAGGTTAGCATCCAAAAGGTCACTAGGAGCCTTTCTTAAATTCTTCTGCCACTATTTCTGAATGACCTATTACAACTGGAGGTCCACAAATATGAGCAGAAAAGTTACCACACCACAGAGGCATGGATGCATTCTTAAGAAACGAGGGAATTACATCCTAAAAATTGACAACGATTCTGCTGTATTCAACTAAACTGACAGGAGCAGTACCTGCTGCAGTTATTTTCCAGTTTAAATCATAAAGAACTCTCACACACATGCAAACACACAAAAATAATACTTGCACACTACAATAGATAAAGGTGCACAGATATTTAAAGCAAAACTGCTGTTACCACCAGAACATAACATTTCATATCAAACCCAAGCCTATGTTACCTTCAGCATATTTAAAGAGAAGTGATTTTAGGGATAGCAAGGGCTCACCTTATCCGGAGAATAGGATAGTGATGAAGTTACTTAGGATAGATGCCTACAGTTGCCCTACATTTTGAATAATGACCAGAAAGGTCAAGTCAATACATGGAAAAACATTTAAAGTTAGACTAAAATAGAGCAATGATAAGTGATGCATTTCCTTTGAAATGCGACAAAAGAATGATGGTACACTGTTAAAATTAAAAATATTTATCAGCCAAAATGCTATTGAACATGAAAGACATTCACACAAAAATTATTGGAATGAATGACAATCTTCAAATGATTACCAGCAATGTAATTTTTGTCATAATTATTGATTACATAAGGTGAAGAGATCTGTGTTAAAGTTATCTAAGTCAGATTGTAAATAAATTATCTATGCTTACATAAAAATGAGCAAAAAACACAAAATAATGGAGTAGTATTTCCTAAGAAACATGTAGAATGAAAATAGGAAAAGAGGTATGAGAGAATGTTAATGTATCTCTACTGCATTAAGTATCTCCTAGATTATGTCCAATTGTGTTATAATTTTCATTACAAGAAAACTAAAACACTGAATTATAAAAATCCCTGAAAAAGATTTCGAACGTCAAGCAGCACACATTTCAAACCAATCTCGGTGTCTTTGACTAGAAGACAGCAAATGAGGTAAATTAAAATACAGGCCCACTATGCTTTTCTTTGTTTAATGATTACCAACAAGGCAGATGCAATAAATAATTGCTTATAAATGGAGTCAGATTTGTTTGGCACAAACAGCTGGCAACATAAAATTTGCCACGTATATAGAACTACGGTTTAATGAGCCAATACATAAATTTCTTCCATTATATACCAGTTATTTCTTGGAATGCAAAAAAGCAATTATTTCAAAGAGAGCTAACCACTCATATAGGGCATTAAAATAAAAAAATATTGCTTCGAATGACCTCATGGAAGGAATCAAAGAGTAACATTTTCCAAAGCATAACATTTGCTATTCCAAGGAAGATGAAAATTCAACAGATTGAACCGATTTGTGAGAAAGGCTACATTCCAGGACTGAGCCTAATTGAAAAATTCAAGCTACACTCGCTCCATTTAGATACACTGTTCTCTAATAGCTTAATAATGTTCTCAAATGTCAGAAAAACAATTCCACAGCACCTTTACAGAAAGCAAAACATCTCACATACATACGTATAAAATCTCGGAAATAAAATGATAACACAATATGTTAAATTTTTGGTACTAAGCTACTGAACAGGAGAAACTTGTTCAGCGAATTCCACGATGAAAATTAAAAGAATCATTTCGCAAGACAATAGAATCTTTTCACGAATAGGTTCCCCTTTGCAACATGACCCAGTTGGCTCAAGCTATAGACACCACATACATTCCACTTTGATTATTTGGCTTGCTTCAACTTTTCTTCCAAACTGAGGCGGTATCTTCAAGGAGAAAGAAAACTTTTCACGAAAGTCACAAAACCAACAGCATGGTACTGACACACAATCTCTTTCATGCACTTTTGCCCATTCACTCTTGGGAGCGCAGAGAAGGTGGAGAGGAGTCATAGGGTAAGACTAGGAGGCCTTTTAAGCCATGAGTTACCCACTGTTTTCCTCAATATTATACTAATAAAAAAGATCCCAAAACGGACACAAAGCCAAAGTTTGGGCCAACAGATAAGAAAAAGGGATGGAGTAAGAGTGCACGTTACGGGAAGGATGGATAATAAAGAAGAGGTAACAACGCCCTAAACATTGCACTTTGCATCGCTTTGGAGAAATTTGATTCCATCGCTCACTTTCTCCCTCTCCTCCACACTCCTTCATCTCTCCTTTAAGCTTTACTTAGATACACATATGTATACAAAAAAAAATAATTATTATCATAATAATAATGTAACATGTTGCATCTATGTTTCTGAAAAGAGTTCCCTACAACACCCCAGAAGTAAATGCACCCTTTTATACTCCCTCTGCTCCACTCACTCGCTACAATGAGTCTTTGTGTAGTTGTTGTTTCACAAATAAAGCATACAATGGGAGGCAATACAAATACAACAACTGTCTCGATACAAAATATTATTAGGATGCCTCGAGCAACTTAGAATGAACAATGCAAGGGATGAGGAGACTAAACACTTCCAGGGGGGAAAGACATTGAGCTGTTACTGTGGGCCAGACTTAGAACACTTCCAGAAAGACTCTCATCATCTGGATAGGTCTCCTTCGATGCTTCTGCAATTGCCAATGCACTGAAAAGAAAAATATACATCATCTCACCTATATGCTTCTGAGACCCGATAAAATGATAAAAATTAATATTATATGCCACCAGTCATAATTTATGATTTCCATATGCATTTCAAATTATTTGATAGGCTCTCATATTTTTATAATAAGTGAGAATTGTTGTATTTTAAAACCTGGAACCCAAAAGTCTATGCCCATTATGCAGGGTTCATTGGAAAGATGAACACGGATGGATATAAATATTCATTAATTGAAGTAGAATGCATAAAGAGTAAAAGTTTGGAAAATTTGCTTTAAAAAGCTAACTTTCTGGACTTCTATAATCAAAAAGAGATTTATCCTTGAATATTCCACTTAATAAAAGACAAATTTTACCTGAAACCTTGACGGGCTGACTCTTCATCAAAATGCTCCAACTCCCGGTCCTGCCGTTCGTGGAGCAAACGAATTCTTTCTGCACGCTCCTGCAGGAACTGCTGGGTTTCTTCCTCCATCTGAAAAGTTCAAAATACTTTGAGCCACCACATAATAAGTGAAAGGGAATAGAGTTGGGCAGTTCAAATTAAAATATATTGGTGAGCCAAACGATTCAGTGACAAAACTCATTAGTCAATAGAAAAATTTTGCTTTCAAATAGTAAAATTTTGGAATAGTAATCCATCACTGCTGCATAATTTGCAGTGTAACAGCAAAATTATTGCTTATTAACACATTAAGCTTAAAGTTTTTCTTTTATCCTTCATGAGAAATGGATATTTTTCACTGTATATTATCATCTGATCATATTCATAATGCTATTATGCAGTAATTAATTTACTTAAAGCTTTTCTATACATAAATACTGTGGTAACGAAAGAAACTTATAAATTCCAAAAGTAATAAAACATGACTTATTTCTAAAGTTGCCTAATTTTTACATACTGGCAGGCATGAGGTATTAGGAATAATTGATGGAGTTTGCAAAACAAAAAGAGATAACTGCTGTTGAATGAGAACGGATTTAAGTTAAAATACGAAGGACTAAAAGAAGAGGTTTTTACGAGCAGAATAAAAATGAGTAAGGACTATCACACGACAGAAAAGAGAATACATTAACTGTGATTCTAGCAATTAACACATATTGCTCTGAAGATTAGATTACTACAATTAGACCACTAGATTGAAAGTTTATCTGTATTTTCAAGATTTGAGTCAAGGCAGATGTAATTAAGGTACAGTGAAAGTCCGTTATTATGAGTACAGCATATAATGAGAGTTGTGTTGTTGTTATTTTTTGGCCATTATTAGTCTCACAGCAAAAAAGGATATGGAGTTACATCCATAATAATGAACAGTTATTTCTGAAGCATCGGTATAACAAGTGCCGCATCTCTATATTCGTCTTGCATATTCTCAGAATCATGAATTGATATGAGAGCAAATGGTAATCTGAAGCACATTATCAAAGATATTGAAGCACAGAGCACACAAAAATTAAATGAAAAAAAATATCTAATTAATGCATTTGTTTCCCATAGCTTGCCTTCCCTTCCTCAGCAAAAATGCTTCAGGAAGCTTTGATTAAAGATGCAAGTTTCTCTCTCCCCTTTGTCCTTTCATACATATGCACTTTGCTTACAGATCACTGAAATAATATGTTTGATATGAATGTTCTTTTTTATGAAACATTAGCATAAGAATGGAACTATAGGGTTTTTATACAGTTCCATTTTGTTGAATTTGCCACCCTTGGATTCAAGAGGACTGACATTTAGTATTAGAAATCAGCTATAACAAGTACTTTTCCAATTTTTGTCAGCTCTCGTTAAAGTGGACTTCTACTGCATCAGTAAACAACAAAAGATAAAACAATGAGACAATCCTACTTAGGTTTCTTCTCTATTAGCAGCAAAGATTTATTAAAACTTATTTCTCAATTTTTGTTCATAAACTTTTACAAATTTCACAGGAGATTAGGATGAAATCTACTCATGCTAGGGTTGCAAACTACAATTGTTTGACAATCTGAAGAGTATGTCAGAAGTTCAAACGGAAAGCAAAGGGGGACATGTCAAAGGTCCAATGTCTATGAAGATGAGGACTTACATCTACCATTTAAAGATTTCTGCATCCTAATATAACCCAATCCTCTCAGGAAAAAGAGTTTAACAATTGTTAAGGATATGAAACTTGTGTACACAGAGTAGGAATGGAGAATTTGAGCATCCCCACTGAATATTGACAGCAAAAAGAGGATGAAACTTTTAATATGCACAAAGATGAGCTCCTTAGAGAAGAGAATTAAAGAAATATGCACCTTCTGTTCAAGAAGTGCTCTTCGTACGGAGACACGATCTTCCAGTTCCTTCCTTTCCCTGTTCCTCTGAGCCTCTGCCTGCATTTTGTTCTTCGACTGGTATGCCATCAAAATCTCCAACTCATAATGAAGCCTCTCCTTCAGCTGATGGCACTCTACCTCTTGCGATTCATCCAAACGTATCTGAAATACATTCATAAATCATTAAAATATTCTCAGACCTTGGCATAGTATAATAATTTTAAAGTTTCTAGTTATATGATAGGAGTCATAGTAATGATCATAAAAATGGCTGCTGACCGACTTTTAACAAGGTAACTTATGTGATTTGACTAGTCTAAGACATCATTACTGTGCAAACTAATAAACTTACAGCTATCAGCACAGTAAACTGAAAATTTCTTAATTTTGAGGAGGAGACAGTACATAGGAGGAAACTATTTTATGTGTAATTGTAGGTAATCTGTTTTGTTTGGGTTAATAACAAGATTGTTTTGTTGCACCATTCCTGATTTTGAATAATAGATTTATTGGCATTATAAATTAAGGATTGAATGTTATCAGCTCTTATCAGACATGCCGTGTCATCAGCATGCATTATTGGAAGGCTATTTTCTAAACGTTTTGGAAGGTCATTAATTAAAAGTGGTGAATAGTTAAGGCCCAAGAATAATCCTTGTGGAACTCCAGAATTGACCTTCGGCAGTTTTGAATGATAGGCAGTATTGTCATTATGGTTTCAACAGTTGTAGGTGACAAATTGATGATATTATTAAGGAAAGACTTTATTCAATGTAAAGAATTACAATTGATGCCATAAGATACAAGCTTATTGCTTCGAATCTTATGGTCAATACGGTCAAAAGCTTTGCTAAGATCATAAAACATTGCAATACAAAGCTACTTTTAACTGAGAGCAAGATGAATTTGATTTATGAGCTGGAAGGCAGCAGT
The DNA here is from genome assembly GCA_036926295.1 of Pachydiplax longipennis. Taxonomy (NCBI): domain Eukaryota; kingdom Metazoa; phylum Arthropoda; class Insecta; order Odonata; family Libellulidae; genus Pachydiplax; species Pachydiplax longipennis. The sequence goes on along the minus strand of JAVFKF010000040.1, from coordinate 1,201,159 downwards.
AGAAGTGGATTTGGAATTGCAGAAGCCATGTTGACACTCTGAGAGTAAATCAAAAGATTTCAAATAAGATGTGTTTCGATTGTAGAATAACCTATCAAATAATTTTGAAAAGGCTGAAAGGACTGATATTGGTCTAAAGTTGTCAGAATGAGATAGATTTTCTTTTTTGGGATAGGAGATACTCTGGCAAGTTTTAGTTTAGAAGGAAAGCACCAAATACTAAATAACAAATTGGTAATATCAGAGAGAGGAAAGGCAATAATATTAACAGAAGCTTTGATTTCAGGTATTGGTACTTTATTAGGGCCAGAAGAAAAATTGTTTTTAATGGTGCAGATAATTTCATTGGGGCAGGTGGGAAGATGGAACTATTTGAAGATCAGTTATGAGATGGCAAGGTGGAACAAGGCTTGTTATCAGAGATAATATTGCAAAACTTAACACTGAAATTTTCAGCTTTCAGTGGTTTGGAAACAAGCTCACCATTGAAGTTAATGGAGTTAGGACTGGGAGTATATTTGGAAGCATTAGTGTTTAAATAGATGAGATTCCAGGATGTTCTTGTAATATTTTTGGATTTAAGAATCAAATTATGATTGGCAGCACTTCTTTATATGACAACACACTTTTTAAATTATTTTAATGGTTGGAGAAAGGTTACTTTCAGCTGAATTTGCTTTGAAAGTGAAGGTTTCATATGTATTGAGACATCCTTATCAAATATTGAGAATAGTTTCGACTTTTACTTTACTTTTTTGAACCCCATATCAAGGAATATGTTAAATTATTCCTCAGCACTATAGGAATCTGATACATCTGTCAAGAGACAGAAGAGTGGTGAATAGTACTATCTAAAAATAATTGTTTTAAAACTTAAGTTGGATCACTGGAAAGATTTGGAGTTGACAGAAATTTTCTCGAAACACCCAATCCAAAGTCATCAGATAAACCAGTATTAACAGTTATACAAGAAAATGATGAAGAAGTTATATCAAATATAACATGATCAATAATAGACAAAGACTGAGCTGAAAATAAATAATAATAGTAAATAAATAAATAATAGAAAAAATAGAAGTTGCGCAGCTTCAAGGATAGAATTACAATTTCCATCCATACACAAAATTCAAATGCACATTGAAGAAAATAATGAAGATAT